>JAHREE010000152.1:7509085-7545444 GCA_033628505.1 Tringa tobata | reverse complement strand
GTACCTGAAGGGAGCCTACAGGAAGGCTGGGGAGAGCCTGTTTACAAAGGCCTGTAGTGACAGGATGAGGAGCAATGGCTTTAAGCCAAAGGGGAGCAGATTTAGACTGGAGATTAGGAGAAGGTTCTTTACTGTGAGGGTGGTGGAGCACTGGAACAGGTTGCTGAGGCCCCATCCCTGGAGATATTCAAGGTGAGGCTCCACGAGGCCCTGGGCAACCCGGTCTAGTTGGGGCTGTCCCTGCTGACTGTGGGGGGGTCGGACTAGATGAGCTTTGGAGGTGCCTTCCGGCCTGTACAATTCTATGATTCTATGACTCCTCTATACTCTTTGCCACTGATCCACATATTTCTTGAAGTGCAGTGGCCCTTATGACTCTTCCCTAATAATGCACTTATTGCAAGCACTATTTTTGTTTATGCTTTCCAATAGGAAGATTTTTACAAAATATTGACTAATTTCCAGCTTGTCATTTACTGTAACCCTCCAGATCCCTTCCTGCATAGATGCTTCTCTAAAATTTTACTCCATCAAAATTTTGATGTACTTGTTTTATATTAAAAATCATGCTAATTTCACCAGGCCATTTCTTTGATGTTCAAACACTGCTGAGAGTCAGTTTCTGCCCTACAGCACACATATAACTTTTCCCAGCTTCATACCATCTGTAAATAGGTGTTCTTTATCTGAGGTTGTTAACATAAACAATAATAAATAAATAAATAAATAATTAAATAACCACCCCTCTCTTTACCTGGTCCAACAGTCTCTGCTGAACCTTCCTCTTTCATACAGCCACCTCTTCTCAGAGTCATTGTCTGGCAATTTATCTGAGATATGTATCTAATCTAACCATCTAGATGATGCTTCCCAGCACACTTACATAAATGCCATGCATGACCTGTCTGGACCTAAATGAAATCTTCTTCATTTTGTGATAAGCATGGGATGTGCTTTATTCTCGTGTTGAATTTTTTTTTTTTGTTTCTTTTCCTCTCTTTCTTATGCAGCTCACCTCACATAGTTCAGCTTTCACCTTTGCTTTGTCTTTCTGCAGAGTTGTGTACAGCTCAGTTATTTGTATTACTGGCAGAGCTCTGGGAAAAACATCAAGCAGTCTTTCTCACAGGAAGAAACCTGGGATTTATCATACCTTAAAAATGGAGAGAAAAAATACACCACCCTCCAAATAACGTGAACTGGTCTTGCCCAGCCACTCTTTGTATGAAGATTTTTCCTTCTCCCTAAAGAAGTGCTATCATTCATCAAATCTGTTTCAGGCTTTGGTTAAGGCACTCACGTTGCATCCAGTATCTCGAATTTAAGCTTTATGGGTCTGGAATTTTGATCTGGTTCTTTCTGTGATATAATCTGTAGATGAACTAATTCAGATTCTTGACAACATAATTACTTCACTTCTTGGGAATGTTTAAGAAATGTATTCTATATAAACTGTATATTTCTATATAACACTATAAATTTCTGTGGCCTAAGAAAGTCCTTTTATAGGAAGAGAACAGAGATCTACTTTCTTTTTTCTTTAAGGCCATATCACAACAAATAATCTCACATGTAGCAAAACCTCACACGCTTCTCCCTTGAATAATTTTGAGGTCACACGGACCTTAATTTTTTTCCAGTTGTTTTCAGGACAGTCCAGCTTCTGTATCACGAATGTCTCAAATCCTGCTACATTGCAGTCAATGTTATATTCCTATACAATCACAGCTATAGACACAGAAGACTCGGTTACAAATTGTGAAATACCGTTTGTAGAAGGGCCGGACAAATTTCAGCGCACTGAAAGTTTGTTAGAAAAAAAAGATGCTTTTGTTTTACTTTGTTTACCTGACTCAGTTCCTTTTAATGACCATAAAACTGACTGCCTGTAGCTGATAAGAAACCTCTCTGGAAGTAAAGCCCAGGAACTAAGCACAGATGACAAGAGAGGTTGTTCTGGCCTCACAGCCACTGTCACAGCTTTTCAAGGGAATAAACAAAAAAGCACGCAAACATTATTCCAATTTGTGATTTGCAGTCAATAAAGAGAAAATGCTAATCATACTAATTTCCATCTACTGGGGAAGTGATGCATAAATAATCTATTAACATGCAAGGGCCAACAGGGTTAAGCTGTTCAAACACTGTCATTGATTTCTTCCCTTTTCCCATATGCTTATTTCTTCTCACTTAAGCGGTACTAAGTAGCACTTCTTTGCAGTTATGCTGTAAAAGTTTGTCCCCCTGAGAATCTCCTGGAGCCTCTGCCGTTGAAATAATAATTACAAGGAGGTGAAGTATTTCACTAATCAGCAGCAGGAGTCTGTAGGGGTCCAAAGCTGAATGACAAATGCCAATATCCACTTTAGGTTTGTTGGATCAACAAGCCAATATGGTGAAACTGATCCATCATCTTGTCACCAATTTCCTTTGCAGTCTCAGAAGCCTGCCAATTAAATAAAAAAAAAAAAAAAAGTAATCACTATGCATCACTCAGCAGTGATTGCAGGCACATGATAAATAGGATCTTTAGCTTTCCCTCTTTTCAGCACCTGATGTCTTTTAATTTGTACTTTTTCTGAGGCTGCTGTGGATTCCAATCTAAACTTACAGAGAAAAAAATGTACCATAAATATGCATAGGTTGGATTTGAATTACCCTTCATCAAAACCAGTTAAAGTTCATGGCCATTTCAGAGAAGCAGCAGGCAAAATTTGGTAGCAATATAATTCTAAGTACCAAACAATGGATTATTCCACTTCTTGTTCCTTTTCAATAGAAATGCTCTTCCCCTGATTTTGTGAATGCAGGTTCAGAACAGAACAAAATTCAAAGCAAAACTGGACTTTTGGCAGTTCTGCCATTCCACCAGGCCTATTCCAACTCCAAACCCATGAACACAACAGTAGCACGCTCATACTTGGAATATAAATATTGTTACAATAATAAAATCACCTAGATTCAGTGCTTGCACTTGCTCGAATCCATCGTAACATTTAACTGCACCAAGCTTATCAGCCTGTAAAATCTATCCCTGATAAACTCTGTTCTTTTCCTTTTTTTTTCCTTTTTGTCTTTTTTCGTCTTTCGTTTTTCTTCGTTTTTCTTTTTTTTTTCTTCTTTTTTTTTTTTTCTTTCTTTTTTTTTCTTTTTTTTCCACAACAAAAGGAGTGCCTTAGGACCACCCTGCAAGAAAGCATTTCTTTGAATATTTGTTCATACTTTGTACTTCAAACTCCTTCCACTGGATTTGTACCTAAGGTCTGAAATGCTAGATGTTAGTAACATGAATGTTTGCACAAATAAGATTTTTCTCTTCAATACTGCAAGCCTTTTTTTTTCAGAAGCTATCAGACAGCATTAGCACAAACCAGGAAAAGAAACAACAGCGTGTGGCATGTGACTGCTCACAACTAAACAGCAACCCCTCTATAACATTGAGCCTTAGAGGAGGAAGCATTTTGAAACAAAACAAAAAGTCAAATATTTGCAAAGAGAATATGAGAAGATGGCAATCTGCTCAGTGGTACTTCGCACCCAGAAAGATGTGAAAAAGAGGCAAAGCCCACCATTGTGAATTACTTGTTCTACAGCATCCTCAGATGACTATGGCCATTGTGCAGCTTAATTTATCAACAGGGAAGTTCATTTGCCATTATTAAACAAAATTGTTGCTTCTCTATATAACACTTTAATAACAGCACTCTCAAATGTAGTCCAAAAAGAGAAAAGCGAGATAAAAACTTGGAGGTTGAATTTTCCACACATGGAAATGACATTGTGAAACTGATTTTTCAAATAGCTTCTTCCATTCATGTCCCAGATTGTGTGCAATGACAGGTGGTGTATGCTTTTAAAACATTCTTGGGGGACTGGAGTCCCTAATGCAATTGTATAATAATCATGATGTTTTTGCTTTAAAATGATGCATCCCTCATAATCTGTTGAGTTAAAATAGCTAAGCAAGTGGAAATCGTGAATTTATTTATATATTTACATTCTGGCTGAATGGAATTTTTAATGTAAGCATTAAAATGCAGCCGGCAGGAATCCAAAACTGAGATCTGAATTCTAGGTATTGCTTTTTGTCTTTTATCTGATTAGCAGGAAATGATCAAGACAGCATAAAAGGATTTCAAACATCTGAGAACCACAAGCAGCAGGATTTACTTTTAAAATGAGCATACATTTAACTATCCACAGACCAAGCAAACTACAATGAGCAAACAGCAGCCTTAGAAATAAGAGATGCTCTATTCATTGTCCATTCTGCAAAAATATGTATGGTCACTGTTGGATACTGCTTAAAAATTTGAAAAGGCAAACAAACACACATGCGAAAAAGAGAAAATTCCACCTACTGAGGTATATGGACTTTTAATTTACTACTTAGAAACATAGTCTAAAATCAGCAATTTAAAATAAAGCCAGTAATGTTACTACTATACTGTTTGGCTTGTTTCACAAAAAGCTTTTAAATTGGATCACAGTGAATGAACACATGGAATTAACAAACATATTTTAAATTAATCTACACTAACATTTTGTCCCTATGAAAGTTACATAGATTGATGGATTTCAAATCCAAGCTTAGGTAAAAGATTCCAAACATTTTAGGAAAACACCTCTTACTGGACTCAACCCGGGAATTGAATTTTGTAACAGCTGCCCCTCAATAATCTTCTTAATTAATAATAAATAAGTATTTTAAAAATGTATGCTCTCTATACGCTGTATCATGAATAAAAGCTTTCATTTTTAGTGTACGCTGAAGCCAACTCTGCGTCTTCTGTCTGTCAGTGTGCTTCCAAATGTTATGTACAGATCTAACACTACAGCCAGAACTATACCCAGGTCAACACAAAGCACAAGAAGCTAGAGAAGGACTGAAAACCAGTCGGTACTATGCAAGAAGTTGTACCCAACTATTTAAGCAGATCACCATAAGACCACCGTATTTTGTCACAGTAATACTGGTAGCGGTCTGCTTTGCCAGTGAAGACCCAGAATCACAGAATGACAGAATGATATGGTGTTGGAAGGGACTTCTGGGAATCATCCAGTCCAACCCCCCTGCCAGAGCAGGTCCACCTAAAGCAGGTTGCACAGGAATATGTCCAGGTGGGTTTCGAATGTCTCCAGAGATGGAGACTCCACCACCTCTCTGGGCAGCCTGTTTGCTCCTTTCAACTCTCATGCACTAGCTTTGTACTAAATGATAATGCACTGTAGTTGCAACTTAAATGCCGGCTACTCTACCTTTTTTTTGCTTCATTTTTATATAACACTTCTGTGT
This sequence comes from Tringa tobata, assembly GCA_033628505.1. Lineage (NCBI taxonomy): Eukaryota > Metazoa > Chordata > Aves > Charadriiformes > Scolopacidae > Tringa > Tringa tobata. The sequence goes on along the minus strand of JAHREE010000152.1, from coordinate 7,540,148 downwards.
TCCTTTTCCTACCCTCTTTTCTTCCTCCCTTTTTGCCTTCCTTGAAGAAGAATGGTCACTACCACGTTGCTTTTTGGTTGCTTTCTGGCTTCTCTGTGTAGGTGGCAATGATGTGATTTTATATATGGAATGTTCCCAAAAGCATGGAGTAACTGCCATGGCCAACAAAGAGCAAAGTAATCACAGCAGGCTCAGATGCAAACCCCTGTGTCTTCCTTGCTGTTGTATTAATTGAACACAATACACTCCAGTTGCATTTTGGGTAGGTAATTGCATTGTATTTCTAATGAATGAAATGAAGAAAGAGGAGAATTTAGCAATTAGGAGTGAAATGAGTGTGACTTGTCCTTGAGAAGTGAAGGCAATAACCTATTACTAACCTTTTGAGACAGGATTAGGAAATAAAGTTCCTCCCTTACTGATGTTCCCAATTGTCATATTTTTATTACAGGGAATAGTAGAACAGTTTTAAAGAAGATGCAGGTGGGGTTTTTTTAACTCAATTTTCAATAATGGTGTGGAAACGTAAACTGTTAAACTAATAACACGTTAATCTGTATTTAGTTTTTGTCCTGTTGTAGCAGTGTGTAATGAATCTTCCTCAAACCTGTGCACTGGATGTGACCTAGTAAGTAACATGATGGGCTTCAAAACTGGGGAGAATTTAAGATAATCCAGGTCTATATCATGAATAATGAACTTTGTGGTGGAAATGGCAACTCTGCTAAAAATTGTGTGATTCTGCAAGGGACCACTCCAGCACTGCTTGAGTTGTACCTTAAATTTACTGTATTGCTACTTTATAATTTGGAAACAGAGCAGCTCCACTGATTGATAGAAATGCTGCCTTGTCTCTCTTGTCTTGTGATCAAACCAGGTATATGTCAGTATGTTGCATCATTAACATTTTTCTGTTTTTTTCTTTTCTTACTGTTTTTTACAGTGCAGAGTTACACTACTACAAATAGCCTTTTAAATAAATAAGTGGCCCTTTCAATAAATAAATAATTTAAGTAATCAACTCTGTATGTTATTTGAAAATCTGATACTATGATACATGCTTTAGCAACTCCATTAGTGGTGTTCGCACTTAACTTTTATGGGCACAGAAGACAAAGCCAAGTGTCACAGTTTGCTACCATTTTTCTGTTAATTGAATGATGTCCATATATGCAATTCATTTTTCACAGTAAGGATCACTGTGCCACTACAGCTACTAAGAACATTATATTTATTTGCAAAGCTGCCTCTTGGGACTTTCCTCCATTCAACAGTAATAAATGTTAATAAAGCTAGTCCTATAGGTGGGTTTTTTTTCATTTAAAAGGATAGAGTGTTTATACTTGGTATGGTTTATTGATTTGACTTTCAGATGTACAGTTGAAAAATATTTTCTGATTGTTTAGCTTTAGAGCTGAAAAAGTTAGTGACAATGAATAATTTATTGAATGAAGTTAACATGTTTTTCAGCTCACTGAATATTTACATAAAAATCCTGATTCCCTTGAACGTGTTTAGTATTTGAATTCACCCATGGATTAAATGTGGGTTCCCACTGGTATCTTTTTAAATACTCAGACCCAAGTTACGTTACTGATGAGTGATAGCATAATTTTGCTTTGAGTTCTTTAAGCATGCATTCAAATGTTTTTCATCCTTCTGTTTTGTACACAAAATGTGCAATTTAGTCCTTTGAGGCTTCAGCACCACATTTGCTTCTTTGACTTACATAGTTCCCCTGTTCATATGGATTAAGACCTTAATTCATAACAAACTGAGCTTCTTAGAATGTAGGGTACTGCTCATTACAAACCATGATTCAGGCTGAGAATACCCAAGCTTGACAGAGCTCTGGCACCTGGAAGTAGTTACCCCTCCAGCCTGACAAGGACTCTGGGTCAAGGTCCCCAGATACCACAGCTCTCAGCCCAATGAATCAAAACAAACCACTGCCATTTTCAGCCTATCCTTCTGGAAGGACATAAAAAGCAGAGGCTGAGGATGAACTTGTACTAGTCCACCTACCCACTTTAAAATGGTGACAAATGGGGATGGCAAAGGTCCAAGGTGTGTGACACAGCTTTCCAGGACATGTCGGTTCCTAGTACTGCCTTCTCAGTACTAGAGATCCTCAGTTCCAGCCTTGCAGCAGCTTCTCACCCTTTGCAGTCATGTTAGGAATGGTGTAATGATAATACTGTAAAATTAATGTGGGTCATCCCATTCTGTTTTCAACTGAAGACAGTTTTACATGGCCAAAAAAAAATTATATATTATAGTCAGGCTTTGAAATAATATAAAAATCAGCTGTGGAATTGTACTCTCAAAGACTCTATAGATAGTCTAAGTTATTAAATCAGAGGTTGGGCCTTTCTTTAGAATTTTGCATTCTTCATACGCCTCACCTCCTCGTCTTTGTGACAGCTACAGATTGGCCATCTCTCAGAAATGTGACTTGAGTAATATGGGTTGGTCCCTCTTCCCTGCAAAAGCTGGGTAAAACTGGAACCGTGACAAATGTTTGACTTACTAGAAGGACCATAAGAAATCTTGTTACCCACAATTTTCATGCTAAAAAATGTACAACAGGCTTTTCTTCTGAAAAGAAAGATTTAAATCAAGCTTGACGCTTCATGGAGATAATGTAGGCACTTCTACGCTGTGAATATGCACAGTATCCCACACATTCAGACAGGTTCAAAGGCACAGGTAAACTTTGGTGCTAAAAGCAATGCAGTGTTTTAAAAGCAGCACTTGGTGTTAGCAAAACAGGTAGCCAATGTTCTGATTTCAACCTATTTCATAGTTCTTCTGGGGCATTTTACTTTTCCATTTTAAGATATATATTTAGAAGTTACTGAAATTGATCCCAAGACTCTAGTTTTAATGTAGCTTGACAAATGTATTGTCATGTAGAGTAATTGCATGGAGTTTAAGGGTATTTACTTTTGGAAGGAGAACATGAACTCTGCCAAATAATTTGGTCAGGTGTAGAAAGAGCTAACTGATTTGGATCATGGAGTTATTATAAAACAAATTGCATGTGATAGCAGTGATATTATTAGTAACCCCTATGGTACTGCCAATTAATCGTTAACAGGAGTCAGCTGAAACCAGAGCGCTCCTCAAGTAAGATGTACACAATTCCTGACAATATAATCCAAATGGAAGCAGATAATTTTTTTAGTATATTTTGCCTTCTTGTATAGTGGTGAGAGTTTGAGGTGGAACATGGCGTTGAGGTTCATCTTAATAAATGGAGAATTTATTCAAGCATGGTCCCAAACCAGAAAGAATAGATTTTGTTGTTGCCTAAAGAACTGGGTGCAAATAGGACTTCCTCTGAGAGCTTCCTCACCAGCTCCCCAGTCTGGTCTTTTCAGTTAGATCAGACTGGGTCTTATCATTGGAAGCTGTATGACTGAGAATACAGCGCCTGCGATGAAACAATCACCAAGGTCACTGCACAGGAAACTAATCCCCACATTTAAATAACTGGGAAAATAATTTTTTCACTTGTAATTTTTCTTTTGGAGTATCCTTCTTTGCCAAATTGGTGTTGCTTTAATTCTTAGTAATTAAGCGCTTTTACTAACAAAAATCTTGTTAATTAAAACCCAGGCAGTTTGGTGAAATTCAGTATAACACAGCCAACTGGAAAAAAAAGCTCACGAGGTTTCTAAAGTGAGACATATATTGTTTACTGCGTAACAGATTCATTCAATTTTTTAATCAGGAACATAGAGCTTTTAGATTTATTTTAGGTTGAATCAAGACACTGCTAGAGAAAAATGACTTCTTGCATGAAGATGGTCCTACAAAGAGTAAAACTTGAACTCAAGGAAGAAGTGGTTAATGGAGCTATCGAATATTTTCTATACATGTCCTTGAATACATGTAGATAAGAGGGAAAAAAAACCAGCAAACCAAAAGTCATATCCACCAAACATTTTCTGGGATATTGTTAGATGATTAGCACTGGTTCTAAACTATATACCATATACTATATACCATGTACTATATACCATATACCATGTACTATGTACTATACACCATATTCTATATACTATTTACTATATACTATTCACTATGTACTTAGGGGAGAACTGAAGAAAGATTTTTTTTTTTGCTAAGTTCTTAGCAATCTCTTGATTGCTAAGATTGATACCAGCTCTTCATGGAGCAAGGAAAAAGCTCTGGGCTATGGCTCTGTGCAGACTATATGGTATCAAATGTTAAGAAAGGAACAAAATGTATAAAAAGAAACAGATCTAATGCAGCAGTATATTACTCCTGGCACCAGGGTTAAGTGATAAAAATATACAGCATTGTGAGCAACATGCCTCATTCTATCCTAAATTTTTTTTAACTGCTCTGCCAGATTTTGTTATATTTTGTTGTACTGACACAAATTGAGTCATTTTCATCAGGGACAACACTTCAAGTTTACAGTGGAGTAACTGGGATCAAAATGTGAATCCTATTTTTATTGCAACTAGCTAAGGAAGAATGGAAATAGAAATGTGAAAGAACTAGAGAAATGTATGAATAATTTTCTGGAACTTCCGGGTAAGTTACCATATTCCACCAGAAGAAGTCTGCATCCCTGTCTCCAGCACAAGGCAGCAGAAGCGGCTGCAGAGAAGTTTAGTAGCTCTAGAATAAACATGTGTTTATTCCATGTAGTCTATATTCCATGTAGTCTATTCTATACATTCTATACATTCTATTCTATTCTATTCTATTCTATTCTATTCTATTCTATTCTATTCTATAGAACATGTTTCTAAGTCTCATTAAATATATGACTGCAGTCTGAGTTTCAATCCTAGTAAATGTTGATTTCCTTCCTTGGGTTTTTTTTGGGTGGGTTTTGAGGGGGCTGTTGGTTTTGGTTCCCCTTCCTCCACTTTTTGATACCGCTTATTGGAATTGTTGTTCCTTAGAGTAAGGAATGTCAGGAGTAAATGACATCTGCACACCTCCCCACAGAAAGTATCCCATGGGTCTGCATATGCTGGATTGATTTCAGTTATTTGGATTATGCATATATGGTTATGTGTCACTAATTAAGACACTTTTGGGTGGAAACGATCTTGAGAAGCTGCAACTGAGGTAAAAAAAATGTGCCATTTCACTCCCACCTTCAGTCTTTCTTCATTTCTTTAGTTTCCATATTTCTTTCAGTATGCACAAGACTCAGCGAATTCCACATATATATTTAAAAATATATATATGCACACACAGATGTAAAAAGGTATGAGGAATACCAGCTCTTCATGGAGCAAGGAAAAAGCTCTGGGCTATGGCTCTGAGCAGACTATATGGTATCAAAAATGTTCATGTTCACATTTTAATGTGCAATGGTTTGCGTGTCTCCAAAATAAACATACCTTAGTTATAAATAATACTCTTTACTAAATTTTCTTCCATGATGGTATTTTATATTCCAGTCTTACTTCTGAACAGACTTGTGAGTCTGAGTGAATCACCTGGAAATAAAGGTGTGTATATGCTGCAAATGGAACTGTCTTCCCTGTGATATACAGTGTAGATTTATAACAGGTTTGTTGGATGATGAACTACAACTGAAATACCCTGATTTCGATGCTGCCTCCAAAATCTTAAAATTCTTGTCAAACTACTTTTACAGATAGTAACTTAAAGCTTTCATCCAACTACTGCTCTTCTGGCAACTTTGCTGCTGCTACATTTGCTTTTTGCCCAATGTGCATAGTAGAATAGTATGGGATTGATGGGGAATCTGTTTTTATTGCAGAATTCTCAGTGCGGGATCGGGAATATAAGGATTTCTGCCTATTCAGCTAGTTCAGCTAGAGGGAACTCCAAAACAAAATTATTTTCTATAAATGAAAAAATTTCTCTGGCTTCATCAGAGCAACCTACAGTTGTTCAGTAAACAGTGAGTTCCAATGGACATATGCTAGCAATTTTCAAACAAAAATTTTACAGGAAGCACAATATTTATGGTACTGGTGCAGAACACCAACACATCAAAGTAAGTATCGATTTCTACAGCTGAGGATATTGGATAGAGTCTCTATCAGCCTGTGTACTCTTCACGTCATCTCCTTCAAAAGACTTTACGTAGAAAAAATGTCAGAGTAAAGGGTATTTATTGAGTCATTCCAAGTTAGGTTTTTGGAAAAATGAATTACTACTTGTGCCACCAATTCAAAATACTAATTAATTTTCGAACATGGTAGATAACAGACCAGCTACGTACAGATTCATCCTGATTCTGAATATATTATCAGGGAAAGACAGTGAACTTACAGCCTGTAATCTTAGAGAGGGAGAAGGAATACCTTCCTGACACTTGGCATTGATTTGCTTGCTGCCTGAAAAATAAATGTGATTATCTCCTTATTTTAGCTTTAGCTTTTGTTACTATCAATGTTAACAGTACACATAATCTGATTCAGTTTAAAGATCTAAACATCTTTACTCTTTGTGTTTCCTATTGTACTAAATTTGATTATAGGTCAGATATTCTTCCCATTCCCTTTGCAGGGATAGAAATACCATAGAATCAAAGAATGGTTTGGGTTGGAAGGGACCTTAAAGATCGAGTTCCAACCTCCCTGCCATGGACAGGGACACCTCCACAGACCAGGTTGCTCAAAGCCCCATCCAGCCTGGCCTTGAACAGTCCTAGGAATGGGGCATCCACAATTTCTCTGGGCAAATTGTTCCACTGTCTCACCATCCTCACACTAAAGAATTTATTCCTAATACCTAATCTACCCTCTTTCAGTTTAAAAACATTACCCTTCATCCTGTCATTACACTCCCTCATCAAGAGTCCTTCCACATCCTTCCTGTTGGCCCCCTTCAGGTACTGGAAGGCTGCTACAAGGTCTCCCCTGAGCCTTTTCTTCTCCAGGCTGAACAGCCCCAACTCTCTCAGCCCGTCTTCGTAGGAGAGGTGCTTCAGCCCTCTGATCATCTTTGTGGCCCTCCTCTGGACTGGCTCCAACAGCTCCTTGTCCTTCTTATGTTGGGGGTGCCCCAGAGCTGGATATAGTACTCCAGGTGAGGTCTCACGAGAGCAGAGTATAGGAGGAGAATCACCCATATGTTGTGAATGAGGACACTTTATTAGGGCAGAGCTTTTGGTCACCTGTGTTTATTGCTTTGTCTTTAAATGCTGTGAGTACGTCTTCCCTTCAAATTCTTTAGAGAATGTTTACATTGCAAAGTGATCTTTCTTTAAAGAAATAAATATTTCTTTATTATTTCTATTTCTGATTTCCACTTAGAACCACACTAACTCTGCTTTCAGGAGGACTGCACACAGCTCTTAAGGTCTTCCATCAAGCACCAATTTTGAGAAACAAGACACTCAGAAACAGTTGGAGCTCAGTGGCCCTCACACACTTTCACATAAAAGAGTATGTACAGCTTGTGCCTGATGTAGGTCTAGGAAACATTAAGGACATGCTTAGCCTTACAGTAACAAGACTTTTGATTGCCCACCATTTGGTGAAAAATCGTCATGCTGAAAACAAGTAGTGGTCTGGCTGCCCATATGTTCTGCAAAGAAACTGAATGTGAAGCTCATTTAAAGGGCAGAAATACGTGAGCATCAGAAAGGCTACTAAAGTTTGGGTCTGCTTTGAAAGTGATTGCCTTAGAATGATATCAGAAGAAATAAAAGCACTATTTTATATGGAAACAGGGATCCTTTTTATGGGAAGAGGAGAACATACACTGCTTCCTGGCAGAACAGGCCACAGACTAAGGCACAGTTTATTTCACGCAGTCAGTCTTGCCATACACTGCCTATTCCCAGTCATGATTCAACAGCCATATAATAAGCTATAGGTGGACTTACTTTCATACCCCTGTCCCACATCAGACTAAAGATTAGCAACTGCTGTGGGTTTCTATAGTGATGAAACAGCCTTTTCATATGTCGTGGTTTTGACCGGATTGACCAATCAGAACAACAGATGGCCCCTCCCTCCTCCCTCTAAGCAAAAGAGAGAAGAGGAAGAGATAAAAGAGATTTATGAGTTTAGAAAAAACTAAACTACCTTAATGAAAATGTTAATAAATAATGAAATAATAAATGATAATAAGAAAAGAACAAAAGGGGGGGGGGAAGTATACAGTATATGCAAAACCGTATCAAGCTCCCAGGATGACGATCACGTCACCAGCAGGCACAGGCTTAAGTCCCAGGCTGGACTCGGTGATGGACAGGAGCTGGATTCAGGATCTGGAGTCAGGAACGCTCAGATCAGGATCAAAAGCAGACGAACAGACAGGGTCTTCCTCGGACGTTGGCCATTGAAGGAAGAAGGCTGACCCCTTGATCCCTCAGCTTTTATACTGAGCATGGTGCAGATGGGATGGAATACCCTGTTGGTCAGGTTTGGGTCACCTGTCCTGTCCGCTCCTCCCTGCAGGTGTGACCCCTCTACACTTTTCCGCTTCCGACCCTCCAATGGGGCAAATAACAAATTTACCTGACCTTGATTGTTATAGCAATATGTATAAGCAAGGGCCTCTCTGCATACCATTCCTTGGTACACTGTGAGAGTGAATAGTTTCCGAACAATATGCTGTTAATTTCAGAGTTTAGTTAGTTAGAAGAGGCCCAGCTAAAAGGGTAAAATTGCTGAACAGAAAATTAGTTCTGTTTTATCTCAAACCAGGACATCATACTAGCACGAAAACATATTACTATTGAGTCATTTCTGAAGATGTAAGATGTCTATTAACATTTTTATTGTATTCAAGAACAACATCCAAGCATCAGCTTAGTGAGTAAGATTTAAACAAGAAATTATTTTAACTATGATGGAAACAATGAATTTTGAGGTAGTTGCTCTTAATTACATTTAAATAAATGCATATAAATACCATTGATTTGTACAGAGATCAAATACATTTACTGAGCTCTGAAATAAAATTCTATTTTTTTGGTTGGATTCCTCTAACTAAACCCATTCAAATTATCCAGGTTAAACATTCAGGTAAGGTAATTCACTTTTTGATGTTAAGCATAGAATAATTTATTTACTCCATCGGTGTATCTGTGTTTATAAAAAATAATAATTAAATGATGGCAATTTTTTTGCCATACATAACCTTTCTAGCCATGTTTCTTAAGTAATTGTCATATCTTAACTCTCAATAAATTGTCGTTATAATTACATGATAATAAGAAGCATCAAAGATCATTTAAAAACTCCAAACCTTGACAAGTCATAGTAACATAGGCAAACATATATGAGACTCATTAGCTGTGAAGAGACAAAGAATTATTAATAAGATTTTGCACCTATGTACAAATGCAGGAAGTGGGTAAATGGGAAAGAAGAATACTACTAAGTAAACATTTACAGGAGGAGAATGGTCACATTGTAAGTTTAAGAAAATGAATTCGGAATACAGATGGGCGAAAACCTCAAGTCAACAGCTAGTCAGGATGAAGGCAGATGTGGATTGCTATGTTGTATTTAAGTAATGGTACACACAACACATAATAAACAATCATAACAAATCCAAAACAGAAAAACAGATTTAAAACTAAAATAACATCCTTTCAAAAAACTCAGTTCTTCACAGGAGATTATTCTGGGATATGCAGGCCAGTCCTAATTCTCTGCCTGCCATTCTCCATAAAGGAACAGTATCATTAATAAACAATAAACGTGTCTTCTTGCACTTCCAACAGTTACGCTTCTAGCAGTGATCGATCTAGTCTTCTATAAATAGACTGCTAACAACATTAATTCTTCACTGAGAGTCACTGAACCAGGCAACCAAGTGTTGGACAGCAGGATGCCAACTGCTTGCGCTCCCAAGAAGTTTAACTTGGGAGCACCAAGCAGCTTTGAAGGTGAAGAGGTGACTGGTCCCTTCACCAGGCGTTTCCTGCACAGTCTGTTTGTTGCTGGTTCTGTCGTTTTCTGATTCTGTTACTTAGACTCAAAACTTAAGTTCAGTTTCCTGTTCAGGAAATTTTATGACAAGTAAATTGTGATATTTTATTTTTAGATTTGACGTGATTATCAAATAAATTTTGTTCCATAAATATTTTTAAATCTTTTGAATTCAGAATGATTTATTTTGTCTTTGAATGGAAAAATTTGCCCTTTAAAAAATACTAACAAAATGGCACAGCCACTATTCCTTCAGAAATATTGGTGACTATGTCTTTAATAATTTATTTTCATCACTGCAACCAATATTAATGAATATATTAATGTTTATGGAAACACTGAAATTTCAAATTGGTATAATCTCACTTAAAATCTTTTAGGGATTGATCTGTAGTATCTGATAAAGAGTACTGCTTTTTCCCTGACATTATTTTGATTTACATGCTGTGTTCATAATACTTAACTATAGTAGAATAATCTTTGTGGGCATTCTTTTTAATTGAATACAGTTCTTCCCTGTCCAGATTGTTATGACCCTTTATACTGCTGTCATCAGTGATAGCCTGCAAGAAAGATAGCAAAACAGCAAAAAATAATGCAACTGGGACTAGGCTGCAAATGTATCAGGAGCCCACACAGTAAAATCTGTCTGCAGGACATATATGACAATTTCTCAAGTGTAGTCTGTTCACTAGGACCAGGAATTTCAAGGAGGAGACCTAATTCCTGAAGACCTATTCAGTCCCTGGACTTGTTTTTCCGCACTGTGACCTTATACACATCACAGCAGCTCAACACTCATAAGCAGATTCTCATTTGAGGTGCTTCATGTTTCTGACTTCCACAGACGGATGATTTCCAGGAATCCTGAGTGTTGATGGATGCCCTCATTCAGCACATTCATTCAGTGCTGACTGCTACAGGCAAGTTCAGGTATACAGGCCTTTATAGGCCTTTATACCTCAGACATTTTTTAGTCTTCAATGCTGAGCTCTTAACTAGGAATGTGAACTGGACTGAAGAGAGTCCTTTTACTCCAGGCAGATCTGTTCTTCATGCAATGTCAGTCTTCAGTCAGCTCCATTCTATCCTGTCACAGCTGGTGTTCCCTCTCTTGCTCTTGTACCCATGACACAGGATGGCCTTGCAATTCCTGTGTGAAACAAGCCATGGCATTGTCCAACACTGTCATTTCTATATTAAAACTGTGGCTTTTAAATAATTTAGGTACTGTAATTTAACTTCTTAGAAAACCTCCTTCTACCTTTTACAGAAATTACTCTTGAGGCAGTCACTGTCTTCTCATTTCATTTGAAATTTTACCTCATTTCCTACTGGGATTAAGGAGCTAAACATGCCTGCAGAAGAGAAAGTAGACTTTTAAGAGTGTTCAGAATACTCAATTAGTATTTTTACCTTACAAAAGTGATTTCAAAAGAGTATGAGCAAATAGTTCCAAGCACATCTTCACAGCCAATAGCCATAAACTTTGAAAGCTACTCCTTCTGTGCATAATGGTTTGCAAAGACTGATTTTATTTTATCAGAACACTGGAAATACAGTACAACTCACATAAATGGCGGAAAATCAATATTTCTACATAAAAATACTCACTTAACCTATTCCTCTTAAAACAGGGAGATTTTCAAATATAAGGAAGGATACAGAGCAGCTCTGAAAGCAATGAAACAAGAAGCATGCCTATGAGGAAGCTCTTAAGTGGCACTATCTTGCTTTTTCCCCTGCTGTGGACAACATTTATAAACATTTTTGTATGACCCTGTATACTGGAAATTTACTGAACAGGTAGAAGACCCCTTTAAAGCTGGATCTGAAGTGACTGTTTCATCTTACACCCTTCATATGGTATCAGAAAAGGGGCTGAGCCCAAGGTTAGACTGAGGAACAGAAGGTTGCACATATGAAGAAGCTGGATCCTTTTGGTACTCAGACAGACAGTCAAGAAAAAAGAATAAAAAATAACAGCAGCTCCCAGGGCAAATTCCATATGTGTCCCGTTTAGTTCACAAGCAAAGGACCCATCCTGGTTCCTCAGGACAGAGTATTTAGCAGGCAAAAGTGCCTCTATGGCATCTTGTCAGCTTCTTTCTTTAACAGTCGCCAAAACGCCATTTCAGTTTTTAGCATATGGCAGCACAGCCCTGAGGCTGCTCTAAATTTTGTCTGCATCCTTACTTCTATCAGCTAGGAATTACCAGACCATAGAGAGTTATTGGCTATCTCCCTTTCTGCAATAATTACTCTAAAATAGAGAACTGTTTCACAGGGAGTTTCTAAGGGGTATTCCTTATGGACTACATCTGCTGGGTTACAGAAGGTGCATTGTCATATTTAACGTGCAGACTCCTAGTTCAGAAATATGGGAAAATATGCAGAAGAGTGGCCCTGTTGTGGCTGAATGAACTCGAAGCTGTCACAGCCTGGCAATATTGAGCAAAACCAGGCATGCAGCAGAGCTCAGGTTCCCCTTGTTCAGCAGGTCTATAGCTTTTAACATTATTTTCCAACTCTATGTGCAGCCCAGAGCCCGGTCTATTCAATGACAACAGTAAAAACTTTATGTTTACAGTAAAGGTCCCCTATTTTGCTAGAAGAACTAAAAGAATGCCAAGTAATATCATTGATGCATCATCTCAAATAAAGTGCATTGGTAAGGCTTTTAATGGTGCAATTCTGTGACTACTAAAAATAATGCGTACAGTACCCTCCATCATTTTAATCCAATACATGAAGCATTTCTAGACACATACATATGCTTTGGGCACCCGAGGAGAAAGGTATTAGAAATTATTTGTTCCAAAATGAATTACACCCATCATAACACAAATATAAATAAAGGAGCTCCTCACCTAACCTGAAATCTCAAAAGCTCCTTTCCTCTAGAAATTATGTCTGAAAACAGTAGCATGGACTGAACTGCACAACACTGCACATATGAATTGAGAACTCCAAAGTTCTGGAGAAAAAGATAATCATACTGATTAAATAGGAAACGCATCCTTCTTTACAGAACATGCTTTGATATAGTATGAGGATGGTCCTGTGATGCTCAAGCAGGGTTGGAATAAACTCTTTGATACTGGTGTTTTGCCCAGAACACTTCAGCTCTATTTCATACAAATGGGTAGAATCTCACTCTTGCAGCACAGAGGGTATTCACACACAGACTAAATTCACATACTTACATGCATAGAAATAAATTAAGGGGGACACACACACACAGAGTAAGAACAAAGAGTGATGTTGAATCATGAAGACCCACCCAGTTAATTGAGATATTGTCTAATCAGAAAGTTTTTTGCAAGCAGGAAGAAGACAATTCACCTTCACAGCCCAGAAAGCCAAGCATGTCCTGTGCTGCATCAAAGAAAGCACTGCTAGCAGGTCACGGGAAATATAACACAGCAGAGAGGCAACAGTCCTGGAGATTCTTGGAGTGCATGGAAGACAACTTCTTAATGCAGCTGGTGAGGGAACTGACTAGAGAAGGTCGGTTCCTACTGGGCCTGCTGATAGTTAACTCAGAAGGTCTTGTGGGGGACGTAGATGTTGGAGGTCGTCTTGGACAGAGTGATCATGAAATGATAAAATTCTCAATTCTTGCTGAAGCAAGGCGGGGGGCCAGCAGAACTGCCACCTTGGACTTCCAAAGGGCAGACTTTGGCCTCTTCAGGAGCATGGCTGAAAGTGTCCCTTGGGAGACAGTCCTGAAGGACAAAGGTGCCCAGGAAGGCTGGTCGTACTTCAAGGAGGCACTCTTCAAAGTGCAGGAAAGAGGCATACCCAAGTCCCAAAAAACAAGCAGGAAGGGAAGAAGACCAGCCTGGCTAAATAGAGAGCTTTGGCTGGAGCTCAAGAAGAAAAAGAAGGTTCACGATCTTTGGAAAAGGGGCCTGGCAGGCAAGGAGAAATACCAGGAAGCGGTGAAGATATGCAGGGGGAAAATTAGAAGGGCCAAGGCTCAAGCTGAGCTCACCTTGGCCACCACAGTTAAGAATAACAAAAAGGGGTTTTTTTTCGGTAAGTAAACAGTAAAAGGAAGATGAGGGAAAATGTGGGCCCACTGATGAATGAGACGGGCACCCTAGTGGTGGAAGACACGGAGAAGGCAGAGTTGCTGAATGCCTTCTTTTCTTCTTCAGTCTTCACTGCTAAGGCTGCCCCTCATGAATCTCTGGCATTGGAGGCAAGGGGGAGGGTATGGAGAGAGGAAGTTTCTCCTCCAGTAAAGGAGGACCAGGTTCGGGACCACTTGGCCAAACTGGACATTCATAAGTGCATGGGCCCTGAAGTAATGCACCCACGAGTGCTGAGAGAGCTGGCAGATGTTATGGCTGAGCCACTCTCTATCATCTCTGAAAGGTCATGGAGAACAGGAGAGGTGCCTGAAGACTGGAGGAAGGCCAACATCACTCCAGTCTTCAAAAAGGGCAAGAAGGAGGACCCTGGGAACTACAGACCAGTTAGTCTCACCTCCATCCCTGGGAAGGTAATGGAGAGACTCATTCTAGAGGTCATCTCCAAACAAGTTGAAGAGCGGGGGGTTATTGGAAGTGGGCAACATGGGTTTACCAAGGGTAAATCATGTTTGACCAATCTGATAGCTTTCTTTGATGCTATAACTGGTTGGTTGGATGAAGGGAGGGCAGCAGATGTCATCTACCTTGACTTCAGCAAGGCTTTTGACACTGTCTCCTATAACATCCTCATTGGGAAACTGAGGAAGTGCGGGCTGGATGAGGGGACAGTGAGGTGGACTGAGAACTGGCTGCGTGACAGGACCCAAATGGTAATGATTAATGGAGCAGGTTCAAGCTGGAGACCTGTAACCAGTGGTGTCCCCCAGGGGTCAATACTTGGTCCAGTCCTGTTCAACATATTCATCAGTGACCTGGATGAGGGGACAGAGTGTATCCTCAGCAAGTTTGCTGATGATACCAAAGTGGGAGGGGTGGCTGACACCCCAGAGGGCCGTGCTGCCATCCAGCGAGACCTGGACAGGCTGGAGAGCTGGGCAAGGAAGAACCTCATGAGGCTCAACAGGGAAAAGTGTAGGGTCCTGCACCTGGGGAAGAATGTCAGGCACCAATACAGGTTAGGTGTGGACCTGCTGGAGACAAGTTCCAAAGACAAAGATCTGGGCATCCTGGTAGACAGCAAAATGACAATGAGCAAGCAGTGTGCTCTTGTGGCCAGGAAGGCCAACGGAATCCTGGGCTGCATAGGGAAGAGCGTGGCTAGTAGGTCGAGGGAAGTCGTTCTCCCCCTCTACCCTGCACTGGTGAGGCCACAACTGGAATAGTGCATCCAGTTCTGGGCTCCCCAGTTCAAGAGGGACAGGGAGCTACTGGAAAGAGTCCAGCAAAGGGCAACGAAGATGATTCAAGGATTGGAGCATCTCCCTTAAGAAGAAAGACTGAGAGAACTGGGACTCTTTAGTCTGGAGAAGAGAAGGCTGAGGGGAGACCTTATCAATGCCTATAAGTATCTAAAGGGTGGGTTGAAGGAGGAGGGAGCCAGATTCTATTCATCCAGTGAGAGGATGAGGGGCAACGGGCACAAGCTGGAACATAGGAGGTTCCACTCAAATATGAGGAAAAACTTCTTCACAGTGAGGGTAACAGAGCCCTGGAACAAGCTTCCCAGGGAGGTCGTGGAGTCCCCTTCTCTGGAGATTTTCAAGACCCGCCTGGATGCCATCCTGAGTAACATGCTCTAGCTCTGGGCAGTCGTGCTTCAGCAGGGGAGTTGGACTAGATGATCTCTATGGTCCCTTCCAACTCCAAAAATTCAGTGAAATTCAGTAAAATTTAGTGAAGGGAGGTGATTCTACTCCTCTACTCTGCTCTTTTGAGACCCAAACTGGACTACTGTCTCCATCTCTGGGGCACCCCCAACATAAGGACAAGGAGCTGTTGGAACTGGTCCAAAGGAGGGCCACAAAGGTGATCAGAGGGCTGGAGCACCTCTCCTACGAAGACGGGCTGAGAGAGTTGGGGTTGTTCAGCCCGGAGAAGAAAAAGCTCAGGGGAGACCTTGTAGCAGCCTTCCAGTACCTGAAGGGGGCCAACAGGAAGGATGTGGAAGGACTGTTGATGAGAGAGTGTAACGATAGGATGAAGGGTAATGTTTTTAAACTGAAAGAAGGTAGATTAGGTATTAGGAATAAATGCTTTAGTGTGAGGGTGGTGAGACAGTGGAACAATTTGCCCAGAGAAGTTGTGGATGCCCCATCCCTAGGACTGTTCAAGGCCAGGCTGGATGGGGCTCTGAGCAACCTGCTCTAGCAGGAGGTGTCCCTGCTCCTGGTAACAGGGTTGGAACTCGATAATCTTTAAGGTTCCTTCCAACTCTCACCGTTCTGTGATTCTATCTTTATCCATTCTCTGGAATTCTGTGCAATGGAAATGCAACCAAGAGTAAGTTGGCAGTATAAATGGCTTCCCAAAAGTCTTTTGATAGGGTCTTATACACAGGTCTGAGTAAAGCATAGGGACTCAAGCTGTTAAAGTACTACTGATGATCAAACATATGGTTTATATAATGATTTGGTTTCATCATGATAAAATGCTGGTGGTTAAGCTGCTGAGTTTCCATACTGAGAATTACATTAAATATGTTTACTGATTTAGTTTACGGATTTAGTAAGGAGCACACTTGTGAAAGGACAGTGGCCAGGAAAACCCTATGACAGAATATAAACCCCTGAGGAATGACAGAGGTAATTAACTAATCCAAGTGGCTAATGAAATAATAATAATACCTTATCCCTGAAACACTCAACTTCAGATCTGGCTGCCCCTTTACAAAAAAAGGGTATAGTAGAAATTAGAAAGTTTTGGCAGAAGGAGATAGATGTGCTTAGAGACAGAGAAAAAAAATCTATAGAAGAGAAATGGGAAAGAGAACTGACCTTTGGAGAAATTGAACTAGAAAGGAAGTATAAGCTGTTCAAAACAATAAAATGGTATGCAAAAAGAAAAGGGAGGCTTTGTTTTACTTCCTCATTTAATAAATTGTAAATTTTGAATGCAGCCAGACAGTACTGTCTGTATTTAAAACTAATCAATTGCTTATTCCTAGCAACATTCAATTAGCTTGCAGCACTTATTGCACAAGGCACTACCACAGTCAAGAATTTAGCAGGTCACTGAAGAATTGAACATAATAAGAAAAAGTAGAGGGAAAAGCTTAAGCATTAAAGCAGCCACCATCAAGTACAGAAATAATTCTTGTTGGGGAAGAGATTTAAAATTTCCTAACTCCTGAGGAGAGAAATCTTCAATCTATTTTTAACATTACCAAGGGAACATCGCATAATTGTTTCTGCAACAATTGACAATTTGCAGAAGTTTTACACTGAGTTATTTGGACCTTTGATTTCATACAATTCCATACAAGTAGGATTTGTAAAAAATCCTGCTTCTGTTATTTCATTTTAACTGAAGAGAATAAAGTTACTTTGGGATAATGTCCCAGCAGGGGGGAAGCCAACAGGAGTAGGGAAGTCATCGTGCCTCTGTACTCAGCACTGGTGAGGCCTCACCTTGAGTACTGTGTTCAGTTCTGGGCCCCTCACTACAGGAAGGACATTGAAGTGCTGGAGCGTGTCCAGAGGAGAGCCACCAACCTGGGGAGGGGTCTAGAGAACAAGTCATATGAGGAGAGGCTGAGGGAACTGGGCATTTTTAGTTTGGAGAAGAGCAGGCTGAGGGGAGACCTCATTGCCCTCCACAACTACCTGAAAGGAGGTTGTAGAGAGGTGGGGGTTGGCCTCTTCTCCCAAGGGAATAATGACAGGACCAGAGGAAATGGTCTGAAGCTGCGGCAGGGGAGGTTTAGATTAGATATTAGGAAGAATTCCTTTACTGAGAGGGTGGTCAGGCACTGGAACAGCCTGCCCAGGGAGGTGGTGGAGTCGCCATCCCTGGAGGTATTTAAGAAACATGTAGACATGGCTCTTCAGGGCATGCTCTAGTGCCCAAGATTATCGGTTTGTAGGTGGGTGTGATGTGGTGGGGTGTTGTGTGTGGTGTTGCTGTTTTGGGGTTTTTTTTGGTGGGTTTTTGGTTTGTTTTTTTTTGTGGTTGGACTTGATGATCTCAGAGGTCCCTTCTAACCATGATGATTCTGTGATTTTGTGATTCTGTAAAATGTTAATGTTTTCCACTGTGACGTTATTCCCTGAACATCTTCCAGCTTAGATATTTCCATAGCATTTCACAAGGAGTTGGTCCAAAAATGCTTAAATTTTCAGCAACTAGAAGGAGAACCATTTTTTCTGATCCTTATGCTTCATAAGATTTTTTACTTTGACAGTTCATCCAAAGAAAGATTCAAGATGAGAGCATCTTTGAATTTTATAAAAGTCCAGGCAAAACTGAAGATCTCTGCACCTGCTATCTGAAAAGTCCAAAAGTAGGATGCACGAAAACCTTTCACTTTTTCCTTCCTAAAAGTAGTCTTTCAGGGAGGGATAGTCCTGCACTGATTGTAAGAAGCAGGTACAACCAGAGTGATAGGTATGCATAGCCTCCCTAAAACTGAACTAAATTATTATTCTGGATACGTTTCATGCCTGTTCAGAAGTCTGCTATTTATCTTTATTCATGACTTTTACTAGAGTCATGAGCTAGCACTGTCTGCTTACTAATTTGTATAAGTAGATCAAACTTCAGCAAAAATTTTATCTGTCTAGTCAATGTGGTTGCATTGTCTTGCTGGAATTAAATGATCCTCTGAATTGTGTTTATATTACACTGATGATATAGTAGGAAGTTAAATTGCAATGTATGAATGGTTAATTGTTCATTTTTGCTTTAAGACTTGTTGGGAAATGTGTCTAGCAAGATAACCATTTATTTTTTGTCTCTCTGAAAGCTATGTTATTTATTGTAATTAAAAAAGAGTATCGCAGGAAATTAGAGATTGAGTATGCCTAGCTAGCTTTTTTAATTTTACATTTTAAGAAATACATTATGTTTGCATACTGAGACATTAAGTATGTCCCAGCTGGAAAACAATTAATACATAAATAAAAAGAAACCCAACTGTATCTTCAGGTGAGCTTCACTTTTTGCTTGAAATGCTTAAAAGCAAAATTATTTTAGACAGTTTCCACAAAGGTCTGGTCTTCTGTCCCACTGCAGAAATAAAGTTGACAAGAATGTTTTTTTTTGGAACAAAATATAAGAATCAAGAGAAATTTCAGTGCATCCGTGAGAAATTTGGAAGGGACTCTAAGTATAAAGGTAAATTAAAGATTTCAAATTTGATTATTTTTTTTCTTACAGGAATAAAAACAAGAACCAAAAAGCACAAAATCAAACAAGCACTCCTACATATCTTTCCCAGAGTGTATTGAAGTCAACATCTGGTGTCCAAGTCTGGTGGGTAAAAGCACAAGCAAGGTCTTGCGGCCTGTTGTCTCAGTAGAGGTGGGGGATGGTAACCCATGTGGCAGTGATGACATCAGGGACAGTGATAGGCTGGCAACCACAGGAGGGTCTGAGCATGGTTAGGGGTGTATTGGGGCTCAGCCCCCCATAAAAATGTCAGGCAAATTAGCCCAGCTAAAGCGCATCTACACAAATGCACGAAACAAAAAGGAGGAGGTGAGGCCATTGTACAGCAGGAAACTATGATACAGTTGCCATCACAGAAACGTGATGGGAAGACTTACACAACTGGAGTGCTGCGATTGATGGCTACCAACTCTTCAGAAGGGATAGACAAGGAAGGAGAGGTGGTGGGGTGGCCCTCTATGTTAGAGACATATTTGAATGCCTAGAACTTAATAATTGGAATGACAGTGTAGAGTGCTTATGGGTTAGAATCAAGGGGAAGGCCAACAAGGCAGACATCATGGTGGGAGTTTATTACAGACCCCCAAACCAGGACATAGAAATCAAGGAAATATTCTATCAGCAACTGGCAGAGCTTTCACAATCACTCACCCTTGTTCTTGTGGGGGACTTCAACTTCTGCTGGAAATATAACACAGCAGAGAGGAAACAGTCCCAGAGGTTCCTAGAGTGTGTGGAAGACAACTTCCTAACACAGCTGGTGAGCAACCAAACCAGGGAAAGCACCAAGTGCATGGGCCCTGATGGGATGCACCCACAACTGCTGAGAGAGCTGGCAGATGTTATCGCTGAGCCACTCCCCATCATTTATGAGAGGTCATGGAGAACAGGAGAAGTGCCTGAGAACTGCAAGAAGGCAAATATCACTCCAGTCTTCAAAAAGGGCAAGAAGGAGGACCCAGGGAACTACAGGCCAATTAGTCTCACCTCTGTCCCTGGGAAAATAATGGAGCGACTCGTTCTTGATGTCATCTCCAAACACATTGAAGATAAAGAAGTTATTGGAAGTGGTCAACACGGATTTACCAAGGGAGATTTTCAAGACCCGCCTGGATGCCGTCCTGGGTAATGCACTCTAGCCAATCCTGCTTTAGCAGGGGAGTTGGACTAGATGATCTCTAGAGGTCCCTTCCAACTCTGACAATTCCGTGATTCCATGAAGTTTGGAATGAATGGTGTTAATCTGTGTGATGCAGCATGGACACAACTGTCTCCTTTAGGAGGGATGCCTACCTACCAGTTTGTCCATGACGAGGATCACAGATGACTTGATGCATCACTGACTGAAGGTTGTGATTTATTTCTGTAAGCATATCTCATTTTGACTGACAATTAGGGTCCCTTAGGGGTCCCTTAGGAAAGGACCCTTTTGTTTTCCAGAGTGGCAAAGGTCTCCTAATGCTCTTGGGGAAATCATTGTTGAGTTCTTCCTGTTTCAGACAGGAGAAGACTTCAAAGTACCCCATATTCCACATACTATTAGGAGCACAGGAAATCATGTTCAGCAGGAATTTGAACTATTTTCAAAGGGTGTCTTTGCATGCATGTGAGTGCAGAATGGAGTGAATCCAAAGGAAAAAGATAGCACAAGAGGGAAAAGGACAAAGTGGAGGCACAAAAAGACCATTGAAATATGAATTTGGCCATGATAAGATAACCCATAAAACCAGTGGGTCAGTTGCTGAGTTATTTATGTGTTTTGAGAGCCTAAATTGCACGGACAGAAAACAAAATTAATGTCTTATAATTCTTAGCTCTTGTGCAGCACAAAGCTAATGTGGATCTGGTGCTTAGTATTATTTTTACTTTAGAGATTGTGGTACTAAAGATATTTCAGTACTTCAACCATTTCATTTAGAAGGTGATGCTGTAGTGGACAATTGCTAAGTTACTTGTAATATTAAATAAAATAAGTGTAAAATTTAGTTAGAATCTATGAAGAAACAACCTTTTGCTGAAATTTAGGAGCTAATAAATTTAAGATTTTGTGATAACAGTTACACATAAATTTACAAAAAAATCTTGGGAGTGCTAAGAAAGTATGGCTTAAAAACTAAAGCTACATTACAAGATCATTCCCCTCTTGCTTTTGTCTAATTCCTGAAACTTGCAAATCATAGATACTGAACACAGTAAAATATCACAGCAGTTAATATACCCATTACTTTTTTTTCTTTCAAGTTAGATAAAAAATTTGCTTATTCTGCTTATATAGTGGAACCCAAGGAAGAATACACTTCTTTTTAACACAGAAAATACAACACATTTTTATTCTAGTCAGCTTTACACATTTATAGTGTATTCAAGAATGGTTTTACTGATAAAATTGTGTTCTTAAAAATAAATCCATCCTAGTTGCTACTGAAACATACCTTCAAGGAAAAACTTACATATTTCTGAAAAACTTCATACGGACTTTGTTGAGGGGTCTGTTTTGACCCAAACTGTTGGGAGAGCACATGCAAACATCTCTCAGTGCATCCTAAGATCCCACTGACTCAAAGGGACTCCAGCAGGACACAAAGCCACACTGCATATGTCTCTGTAGGTTGAAGCTCCTGGAGGACATGCAGGTCTCTGCTGTGATGCACATGACACCTAGGTTGCTGTAGCTTGACCCAAATCACTGAAGTCTATGGAAAAAAAAAAAATAAAAATGAAAGCCAAAATCTTTCCTTGACTTCAATAGACTTTAAAAACATCCCTGAGTGAATAATTGCCATGGTGATATTTTGTCAGAAATTCTTGAACTTCTGATTTCTAAAAAAAGACTTTTTTCTTTTTCATTTATACTGAATGCATGATCCAGCAGCATGTTCTGGTTAACTAATTCCACCAGAATGATGGCTAGTTCTTCTCTCTAATTGGGCATTGTTATACTTTAAATCTGTAAAAAAAAAAAAAATTCACCTACATTGACAATGAAGAATCAATCTAAAAATTACTGCCAAGTCTAAATCTTCATTGAAGTTGCCCACCTATCCAAAGTTGGACCAAATGGATGAAGCAAACTTTAAATATTTCTCAGTTATAAAATTAATGTATTTCCTGCTATGAAGTGGGAAAAGCCATGTATCAGACTCCAAGCCCACCCAAGACAGCAATACGTTCCCTCTTATGTCAGTTTGGTCATCTCTGTATGGCAAGCTATTGTGATCCTACTGCATAGAAGCAATGTCAGGTATTACAACATAGTTTCATTGCTGCTTGACTTTAAATGACCATTAAGCCTCCTTACTGAACCCCAGAAATGCCCTAGAAAAGGAGTCTTTGTATTAGCACAGAAGAGGAATCAAATAAAGTAATCTCTCTGCTTTGTTTTCCCATAAAAGATCATTTCCTTCTTCAATACCTCAATGTCACCACAAGTCAATGCAGATTAATGAAGTAAAGGGAGACAAAAAAATGTCTGCTGTGGGAAATATTCCTGTGCTTGCTTTCTATAGAAGTACTGGTTAAAATGCATGACCCCCTATAACCTTCAGATTTCCTCTATTTAAGCATTGGTTCTTAGGGGGGAAAAAGAAAGGAAAGATTGCAAATTAAATCATAGCTAAGCACTGTCATGCTGCTGGAGACAAGTTCAATATGGATGAGTTATCTATTTAGACATACAAAACCAGTGTCAGCTCATCCTTCTCATGCCTTTGCAAAAAAAAAAAAAAAAAAAAAAAGAAAAGAAAAGTAAGATGTGGTAAATGAAATTTTGCTTTACTTTAATTTTGTAAAAAATTTAATGCTACTAGGACTTTTAAGGTCAGTCTTGTATTATGTCTGTCCAGTTGGCTAGCTGTTTAAAGGGCCTGGACAATATATGGTGGGAATGTGGCTCGTAGCTGGAAAAATGATTAACCACGACAAAGTGTATGTATCTGAAAATGTAGGATGCAATATGAAAACAAAAGCCTTCATAGCCATAGACCAATAAGACTACTTAAGAAGTTGTCTGTCTAAACAGGAGATTTTGGAGACTGAAGTGTTCTGTAGAACTAAAAAAAAAATAGCTTCTATACCTCAGACTTTGAATTAATGATAAAATGTAGCCAAGAAGCAAGACAGGGGACAGTAGCTAAATCTAAAACTGTGAATAATTGAACGTAATAAAAACAAATCTTGTACCCAAATCTATATCTCATGAAGAGAAAATAGCTTGTACCACCAGTGCATTTGAGCAGATAAATTCTATTTTGTGACTGTAAAGCTCAAACAGTAAATCCACCATTTGCAGCTTATGTGGGTATGTATACAGAATTTTTATACAGCAGAAGAGGAAATGACACCTGGAGCAGCAGGAATTGAATGTAAGTTGCTAGCATCAAGGAAGATTACACGAAATGACCAGAATCCATTTCTACTTACAGTGCAGAAATATCCCTGTCATATCCTACATCAGTTCACAGTCCAAGAGACCCACAGTATCAAGGCTAGCTGAGAAGACAACGAATAACTATATGGATAATAAAATATCCTTTCTCTCAGTGCTGGTTACCTCTAGTATTGATGAGCCTTGAGGCACATTGACTAAGCACAGTGGAAGACCTTAATTTGTCTACAGTTCTCCAAGATTTTCCACTGAATTTAAGTCAATGGCACATGCTAGAAAAACAGCATTCAGGTCTTGAGGCAGTTACTAAATGATGTGTTTGGATAATTAAATTAAGATATTTGATCTCAGGTATCATCTCTGTACTAAGGACTCTTCAGACAATGGTCAGACAAGGAACCTTGAATTTTTTGCTAAACAAATACCCGTAAGTCCAGTGCTCTTTTTTGTTTCACAGAAATTGAAGCACTACGAACAGAAGTAGCAGAACCACTCATATTAGCTGAGCTAAATGGACATAATGGAAGAAGAGAACTGATCTCACCCTTCTCCTAAAAATACGAGACATGTTTTCACTATAAGGAGGTGGGGAAGAAAGTAACTCCAGACTATATTTACTGAAAATATTAATTAAAAATTAATTAAAAGCCTATTTTGTTTTCATATGGAAAACCTAGATAATTAGGAAACATTACTGTAATATCTTTTATGTTGAAGCCAGTTAGATAACAATTTTATATCTAGAGATTCCTAATTGTTTTGACTATAAAATAAACATTATCTTCAACAAAGGCAAAATAATAAGAATCTATATATATGCATGTATATAGATACATCCACAAACACAGTGAGGAAGAGAAACAGAGAGCAAGAAAGGGAAAGAAAGAAAAAGACTTCATAGTTCTACTTCCAGATGCATATAGATACCATCAGGCTACTAATATGACAAAAAATGGAAAAAAAAAAAGTCAGTACTCAAATAGAGAAAGTATTAAGCTGTCCAAATTATGAGATCCAAAATATATATAGCTAGTGAGCTAGCTAGCTCCTCCATGGAGGACATACAGCAGAGGGAGAGAGGGGACCTACGTTGCTTTGGAAAAAAGAAAGAAAACTTGAAGAGGAGATCTTTTCTTATCTATAGAGAGTGACCTACGCAGGAAATCTAGCACTGTGAATCTGTGTGTGTCAGAAACCCATCGCTCAAAATGAGCTAACTGCAGCTCCGTTGTTGCGACACACTATTTCAGGAGAGGAGCTCACCTTGCTGATCCTGTTTGCTGCACAGTGAGAGGTAACCTTGCTAGCAATCCAGGGCTTCTTCGCATTGGTCTGACTGGTGGAAAGAGGACACTAGACAACATCACATGCCACCAGCCGTATCCACACAGATAAACAGTTTCAGTGATGAAGAACACAAACTGTGAGTAGGTTACCAGCTGAGTACTGCGTCACTATTTTGTCAGCAGAAACCATTATACTGTAGAAAATACATACAGAGAAAAAAAATAATAAACTTCTCAGGTCAGAAACTACCTCCTTATGATACAAAATAGAGTTCTCTGCTCATTGAAGACCTTGAAGACTCGGAAGAAGCCTTGATGTCAGTAGGGAACCGCTGTTATCTGCTATTATAAAAGTATTGTCTTCTACTCTGTCTAATGTTTGGAGTTTTACTTTGAAGACAATACTATTGATGACCCCCTTCACAGGCTCAAATGTGTGAGCATACACATGCATAAGTATGTTGATCTCAAGTTATAATAGGAAAGAGATTACATGCCTTATTCAAACACTGGAATATCATAGACTGCTCATCACCTTTACTGCCAAGCTGAAACCCTTGTCGTGAACGTGGATATTGTTCAAAAGCTGAAAAACAGTGTTTTCACTTATCCCTGAGCAATTCCACAGGTGGAGCTGCTCTTCAAAGTACATTGTTAGGGAGGGAAGGAGAGAAGAATTTATCTCCATTTTAAGCAATTTTATCATAAAAATTGAATACATAAGGTTTGTTTCAGAGCATTTTTTAAGTATATATCACTTGTGTGAGCACTGTGATCAATAATCCTTAAGTACCACAGGTGCAGACAGATGACAGGAAATCCTAGCTGAGGCTCAAGACAATATGTGGTATTAGCACGTCAGACTCTTTTGAGCTTCTGCGGTCTTTGCAATTTACTGCAAAATATCTTAGAGAAATACCATGCAGCCTGTAAAGCCTGTCCCCAGACTAAAACTACAGAAAACATGCAAACATTAGCTGTATTTTTACTCCTGAGTGCTGGGGTGGACTACAATAAGCAAGAATCATCAATCACTATTTCTGCTCACAGAGAAAAAAACTACACTCCTTCAAACCCAGTATTTTTGAGCTAAATTGAAGCAAAAACAATCCCAAGGCAGGTTTCACAGCAATTATATTAGAGAAAAAAAATCTAAGCAAGAAAGAAAATGCAGGACATAGCTGTTCCCTTAATTCATTTAACACGCTAATAAAAAAGAAATTTTTAAGAGAGTCAGTGATGAACAGCTTGTCCTGTGCAGGATTGTTCAAGGGCTTGCCCTTCAATCATCTAATTAGAAAGATATTGCTGACGATAATCATCAGATTTGGCACCTGCTGTATATAGCATCTTTCATATAAGGATGTCAAAGATTCACAAACATCAGTTAATTGCTCTTCTCATCAACTCTCTCACACAGTAATATTAGCATTATATTCTTATATATTCAATATTTTATAGATATTGTAAGTAACCTGTAAGTGCTCCAGGTTATTAATTTTATCACTATGCAACCTCAGTTAGCAAAAAGTCACAGAGCGAATATAACACTTTTAGATTACCAGAAGCGTTAGCCAACAGGTTGTGAAGTCTGCTGTCATGATTCCCAAATGTAGACTTCAAGGGCTGCATTTGCCCTCTAGTATAGTGGAGAATTGTTCAGAACTAGTGGCTGCTTTGATTTGGGGAGCAACATTATTCATCATTCGTATTTAAACAAGCACTGGATAGAGCATTCATCGATTCTTCATGTTTACTGAGCAAGAATTATTTTTGCCTAAGGTGTGCAAAAGAATTATATGATTTCTTATTTTCTGCTCACAAATCCCTCCTCTTTTTGCTGCAAGATTCCTTTTGCGCCCTTCCAAAATGAGTGTGGAGATCAGCCTGGATCCCAGACTGACACCATAATCAGAGGAACCAGAAGAAGACATTTCAGGAAAATTATGTCTGTGAAATAGATATGATCCTGATTCAAGACATCAAAATAAATCTGAATCTTTGCATTAACCAGAGTGGACACTTTTGTTGGAGCTGTATGTCAACATGAAGTAAAGCCCCTTATCCCACTGTCTTCTCTCCACCTCAAGAGCTACCTTTTTGGTATCCAGATGTGATGGCTCTCTTTTTTCCTATCTTCAACACTCTGCTCAGTACCAGTGACTGTTTTATTTCACAAGAGAGGCTTGCAGTTTCATATGAAAGCCTGTCCTGTTTGTCCCTCCTTTTGAACAGGTCCATGCAGAAGTAACCAGGCCCAGGACCCCAGTCGCATTTCCTAAGAACACTTCTAAACAAACCACACGGTTTAGGAAGGAGGTGCAGTCTACCCTTGACTGTGATCTTGCTGTTTCGTGCAAACAATACCACCCTCTGTGGCATGTTCCCATGGTCTTGGTGAATACCTGCTGCCTTTGCAGGACCTATAACTTTGTGATGTGTAAGCAATTTTTTAAGCCTATCATGCAATTCTGTACACGCCACCAAAAATGAGCCCCTGCAGTAATGTTTGTCTAAACCATGGAAAGACTGGCTGCTAAGCCTCACCTACAAAACTGCAGAACTCCAGATTATTTCATACAAAAAAATATCAAAATAGAGTAAAATTAATTTCAGAAATTTCACTGCTCTGCTATTTCAATCAAAATGTATTTTAGATTCAGACAGAATTAACTTATGCTAAAAAGAAAAATGTATTTGCTTATTATAGGAAAAAATATGTTATCTTGGAACCTGAGTTTTTCATTGCACTTATTGAGTAGTCAGAACAGTGGTAATTAAGGAGAGAATGAAAAAATTCAACACAGTTTTATGTGCAAGAAATTATACATCATACAGTTAAGCTTTTGACACACAGCTCTCCAACCCTGTGACTTTTCCACCACTCTATATACTAGTGAAACACGCAGTTAAACATATTTTGAGGTAGATTAGTCAAAAAGGTTTGCAATATCTTCTGTATTCTGACAATTGAGATTCACACTTGCCTTCTTGCTGCTGTCATACGTATATAACAGCTATTTAAGACGCAGCTGATGCCTTTCATGCCATGCATTGCCAAAAGTAGATTTATAAACAGCCAGCCAAGGAAACATAGCACAGAAGTCCATATTAGATATCTATGATTTTAAGCTGGCAAAGCAGTTCTGCACCCCTACTGAATTATTAGTGATTATGGTACCATCAGGCTGGCAAATATTATATGGCAAAAAATATGGCAACATATCCTCATTCTCCCTCAAAGTAACTCACATGCAACAGGTGTGGAAAGTGGATTTTGAGCTCCCTCAAAATGTACTTTTAGCAGCTGCTCTGTGGGCCATACGAACATCCACCATCTCAAGTGGAAATATTTTCTTTGACAATCTATTGAAATTCATAGCACGAAAGCAAATTCCACTATGGAATCCATAGCACTGGATTTTCAATAAATATAGACCTAAATGCCCTCTTGTCTAGCCACTTTTCTAAGCTCCTTGAAGACAGGATGTAACATGACACATGGTGCAGTGCTTCTGCCAGAGATCTCTTTGTAGTAGGCTTGAACTCTCATCTCCATGTAGTCCATACCGACTTATATTTTAAAAAAAACTGTAGTGCATATGGAAAGGTGAACTGCCCTGAGAACGGGTATTTCTTGGCCAAGAAAACGCATTCAGGATGAAGGCTTGCCTTTTAACAAATGCATTTCAACTTGGAATGACTTCCTCTAAAGAATTCATAGAAAACCTATGCTCCAGTGCAATGGACACAAAAAATCATGGGCACTATTTGTTTCATGTAAAGTTCAAAGAATAGATCTAGCCTTCATTAATTATTTTTTCTAATAAGAATAGAGTTAAGCCACAATGTCTGGATTCTTTTAAGCAGAATGTTAAAAATTTTAAAGGCCACAAGAACTTTACATTTGATTGATTGAAAACTGATGTTATGCCTGCCTTCTAAGTAGTTTAGGTTTTATGTTAATCAATATATTATCATTAGGGTAAATTTGACTAATGTAAAGACTTGGAATGCTGTAGGTATGCTATCACCTTTTCAATTCACTATTGCTACTTAGCTGGGCATTAGCAGCCAAACAGCTGAGAAGACATAACATTTCTCCAAAATGAATTTAAACTAACCTTTTCTGCATTAACCAACACTACACTGCCATGTTACCCCTAGTGGCTTTTAAAACTTGCAGCCAGATGCACAAGAGCACTCCAGCCTACGACTTCAATGCTAGTTGAGACTAAACAACAAACTGAAAATCAAGTTGTTGTTGACAGAAAACCAGAAGTGCTTTGTTCAGCAGGCCAATCCACACTGACGCAAATTTTACAGTCGCGTCACAACTAACATTCTAATAACCAAATTTTGTTAGTTATATATGGTAAATTTTATCCTTCAAGCTGGTACAGATGCAGGTTTTCTCTCTCATAGGTCCAACTACAATCAATGGTAGCCCCATAGATTTCAATACAATGAGATAAAGAGTAACAACACTGTTGTTTTTACAGAGACACTCAGATCTTCTCAAAGTTGCCCATTTGCTGTGAAAATCACCATTGACAACTAGAAGTCATTTCTTAGTACTGAGGCCCACATACTAGTCCATACTGTGTATTGTAATTCTGGCAATCTTTGTGTGTTCATAAAAGATAGTATAAAAATTGTTAAACCTTTTTTTCTCTTATTTCTCTAGCACAACTTCTGTAAAAGCCTTTATTTTTTTTTCTTGCATTTTGAAGCTCTTATGATTCATGAGTGAATGAATGGGTTTCAGCTCCAGTTTTATTAAGGAAAGTGATCAAAGTGCGAAGCACAACTGGCCATTCTCAGCATTACAATAAGTGCATTGCATGCATGTTGATTAAAGAACTGACTTTTCATCTGGGAAGGACTTTCAAATAACAGCCATCTGTTTTTATAATTTTTATGTAGCATTTGGCAGATCTCACACAGTACCATCAGTACACTAAGTTTTTTATTTGTTCATTTCTTCTCTATAATTTTACAATGGAAGCTAAAAATTCCCTTATTGTTTGGTAGCTGGATTATCTCCATGAGTTATGTTATCTTAATACTTGCATGATACTGAGCACAGACTCAGAAAGCTGATGGGGAAAAAAAAAAAAAGAACAAAATATTTTGGATGCTGGAATGTCTCACAGAACATTTGATTCCACCTGAACAGGGAAAGGGTTCTCAGCTGGACTGCAATCAGTGTTAAAGTCTCAATATTGCTACTTCCCCAATGTCACACAGAAAGTAATAATCTGCTTATTAGTATAATATCATTTAGTATAAATATCACAGCAGCACAGAAGGGGTAGTTGAGATCTACTGCACTAGGTGCAGTACAATGTAACAGACTGAGAAGTCCTGCTCTGAGAAGGCTGGGCAGCTTGAGATAGATTTAAAAAGCAAATTAAGCACACAAATAGGGTATGGTGAGGATCATGGGGTAAGAAAGGAATAGGAAAAAGAAGTCAGAGTGAAAAAAATGTGTAACTAATATGGAGTTGGAAGTCTTCTCTAGTCAGTAACAGTAAACAGAAGTGCACTATGACAGCAACGGGTTTTGTAGAGAGATTCTGGAGAACAAGGAGATTTTAGGATTTTGATCATGTGTTCTTCTTGCTGGAAAAGTACAGCAGTAGACTACCTGCCAGAAAAGAAAAATCACCTGTTTTTTAGCCAAGATTAATACATTTTCTATACATCTTTAAATGCCAGGCAATTGCTGTATTCCCATCTGAATCATACATAAGAGAAGCATGAGTTGTGACCTAGATAGAGTAAGAATTCACTCCCAATTTCTATTAACCCCTAACCAAAGTGTGTAAATTGACTTAATATTTTGGAATTTTGCATACTTTTCAATTTCTGGGTGATTAGCTGTGAAACGCTTCTGTTGACGACACCAAGCTGTGTGGTGCTGTCGATACACCAGAGGGACGGGATGTCATCCAAAAGGATCTGGACAGGCTGGAGAGGTGGGCCCAGGTGAACCTCATGAGGTTCAACAAGAGCAAATGCAGGGTTCTGCACCTGGGCCGGAACAATCCTCGCCATCAGTACAGACTGGGGGGTGAGGTATTATAAAGCATCCCTGAGGAAAGGGACTTGGGGGTGCTGGTGGATGAAAAGCTGGACATGAGCAGG
>JAHREE010000152.1:7481817-7508994 GCA_033628505.1 Tringa tobata | reverse complement strand
AGGACATGGACCTGATGGAGCGGGTCCAGAGGAGGGCCATGAGGATGATCAGGGGGATGGAGCACCTCTGCTACGAGGACAGGCTGAGGGAGCTGGGGTTGTTCAGCCTGGAGAAGAGGAGGCTTCAGGGAGACCTAATAGTGGCCTTCCAGTACCTGAAGGGAGCCTACAGGAAGGCGGGAGAGAGTCTGTTTACAAAGGCCTGCAATGACAGGACGAGGGGCAATGGTTTCAAGCTAGAGGGGAGCAGATTTAAATTGGAGATTAGGAGAAGGTTCTTTACTGTGAGGGTGGTGGAGCACTGGAACAGGTTGCCAAGGGAGGTGGCTGAGGCCCCATCCCTGGAGACATTCAAGGTGAGGCTCAATGAGGCCCTGGGCAACCTGGTCTAGTTGGGGGTGTCCCTGCTGACTGCAGGCAGGTCGGACTAGATGAGCTTTGGAGGTCCCTTCCGGCCTGGACAACACTATGACACTATGACTATGACACTATGTTAAACAGAGCCACGGACTTCCAAGTCAAAGGACACTATTATAGATAAAGAAATCCACAGCGGAACCTTATTATGTGTTTGCACACAACCTGATTTTCCTGTGGCTATAAATAAAGGGTTGCAAAGACATATAAACTAATCTATTCTCTGTTTAATAGGAATTTCAGGCACACAAGAGTTGTGCTATTTCACTGCTGTCCTGAGAAGAGTCCTTCTACTACTCCCACATTTACAGAGCCAACAGTTCCCTTTTCTTATGCATTTTCACTGTAGTGATTTTGGCCATAAAATCACACAGTAGTTAAGATTATTGCATATGCGGTGCAGTAAAATAGGGGGGGATGAAATAGGTCCTCTATGCTGCAAGCCTCATAAGAGCATTTCACGTGGGAAGATTTCCAGTCCACTTCTGTAATTGTGTCCATTGCTTTTGAATTTCTGCTCTGGCTTGCAGAAGGGCTGGATGTAGGTGTGAGGAGTAAGTGTTCACATTCAACTATTTAGGAGCAGAGCTAGACATACACTCATACTGAAAGAGACCATCCTGGCATGTCAATCAAGAGACATATGGGAAAAAGAAAAAAAAAATTAGATGGAAAAAGAAAAAGTAATGACTTGTTCCACTGGAACGCAGATCCAATCAACATATGGAAATGTCCTTCTTAATTCCCCTGCTAAGTAGCTATTTATTATTCTATGAAATTTGTGGTGTGCTTTCTTTCTGGAGCTGTGCCACTGTGACAATTCTGTCCAGAGGTACAAGGAACCTGCATTCCCAGGAAATCAGTCTTAATATCATAAATAAATAACTAGCTAAAATTCTAGAGTGAAAAGTGACTGGATTTGTTGTATGCAGGGGACAAAGGAGAAGAAGAAACAAACCTAGGACTTTGTATTTTTCGGGGCACACTCTACAGATGACAACTGTCTTGTGAAATCTGGGACAAATTATTTCCCACCTTGTGCTACTCATCACCACCAGCTGAAGAGCAGGAATAAAACTTCCTTGCCTCCCAGGCACTTCATGAAGGGAGACACACTGAGAGACACACTGTGTCTGGAGGGATGTCCCCAAGGCGAAACTACACAGGTCCATGCAACAACACTTCTGGAAGAGCTTCAGCAAAGACGTCAGACTGACGAGATGGAGTTAGCGAATTACCAGTCACACCCACGTGTTGTTCCACGCATACGAATCTGGAAAATAGCTGATAGGAGCACTGGTGTTGCCTATTCTGGAGGGAAGAGAGGATTTTGGTTTTGATTATGAGCTTTTAGTTTACTAGCTTTTACCAGAACCAAATCTATCATTGAAAAGGGAGTTGAGGCAAGGAGAAAAAAAAAAAAGAAAATTTTAAAAAGTAGCTTTTCTAAGGGAGCTCTGAAGATGAGATAACATAGCTATTTATATGCATTTAAAAAGAATTCTACTGACTGGAGCTCAGCAGTGTTAAAACATATATACATTTATACTGGATTGACGCATTTTATGGTTACACAGATATTATTTAAGTAAAAAAAGTTATTTTCACTTTGTTCTGGTTTAATGTGTTAATAAATCATGTTCATTTTATGTAGAGTGTTATATAGATTTCACATTTTTAGACAGAAAAGTGGTACGCAGAATGTGCTTGAAAATAAGGAAAATATATGTTTTTTTCCCTATTGACTGAAGTACTCCACTCTTAAGAGAGAACATTTTATAATCTAATACAACCTGGTGCACTACTCCACACTAAACAAAGATGGTGAGTCACAAGAAGAAAATTTTCAAACAAATCAAGCATCACTGCGCTATCATCTAACATGAATGCCTACTGCAGCAGGATTTTAGCCTTGCACAACAGCATCTATGAGTCTTGTTCAGCAATCCACAGTAAAACCTATTTCTACATCAGCCACATTTACAGGTCATAGCAGTAGGAGTACTCCGTAGCCTGTCTTTGAGGGGAAAAACCATAAATTGGAACCTAGGGTTCACTTTAATAAAAAAAAGCCCTCTAATAGAAAATGTGCATTTGTTTGCACCAAACTTTTTAGGACCAAATATCTAACTTAGCGACAAATTCATTCTAGATATGTGTGTAATGTATAATCTTGGATTTTTATTTGTTCAACGAAGACTCACTTGTTCCTTAGAGCAAATGTCACTGCTCATCAGTAAAAGAAAGTCTTTCACTCTAGACAGGAAAGATCACACGGAAGTTGATAATTGTAACGTTCCACTATTTCACGGGCAGGTCTTTGAGCAGATAATGCACTGAAAAGCATCCATAATGCAGCAGGCAGCTCTTTCCCATGATGACAGAAAATCGGCATATGTTCTCAGCCATTCAAGTACTTCAGTGTACTACAGCCACACAATTATGCGAGCTGCCCACCTAACAGCCACTGCAACACCGCAAAGTAGTGATGACTTGTTATAATTATGTCAGAAAATACATCCCTTTGTCTATGTAAAGCAGATACGAATACAGGTGGAAAAAAGAGGATGATGAGAGTAGGCAGCAGAGGCTGAAAATGTGCGGGAATTCATTGCCTGAGAAACATGCTAGTCTTTCTACAAGGTGTTTAGTGCCATCACATAGAACTCAGCAGAAAATTATTATCCTATAAGATGGCTCCACAAGCATGTAAAAATTTTAATGTTAAGTGTGATATAGTAATATCTAGGTTTTTTTCTTGTTTTTTATTAAATACAGCCATATTACTTTACCTCTGCAGAGCTTTCATATAAGGGCTATTTCCAGATCACACTGTAGAGGAACTCTTCTTTGTTTCCCCAGACATAGTTACTAATGTCTGCAAAGAGAGAGGAAAGCAGACAAATGAGGACTCTGAAAAACACATCTGCCATACAGCCTGGCAGGTACAAACCCACATTTGGAGCTGCTATAGCTGACTTGTCTAAGCAAACACTGTCCTCGTTTCAGTGCCCCCACCTTCCTGATTCAGCTCAGATTTGTAGCAGAGACAGACACAGCAGAAACATCTTTTCCTTTCTCATGGCACTTCCTCCTTCAGCAGCATCACACATAGATGCTCTTTTGTGCAACAGACACTCGGTTTGTTACTGCAATGGTAACTAAAGCAACTGAGAAAGTCTTTGAACTGTTTGGGCTTTATGTGGACAACTCTCATTGCCTTTGTATTGTGCAGCAATGTCAAAATCCTGTGTGGTGATGGTTCCTTGCCTGCTCAAGCCAAAAGGAATATTTTCTGGAGTTCAGCAGGTATTGGATTTTGCCGGTGATGCCCATAAACAATTTGCACACTAGGAGGCGCTAGGTAAAAGATGTGTTTATGAGGAAAGATATGCCCATCTGTACAAATGCTACTGATGGGCAGAAGTGACCTAGGTTTAACACCTCATTTAAGTAGCAATTCTTTTCAGCAAAACATACTCAGACTGTAGGAAGGTTTTCTTCATTAATTCACTTCATAATCCATTTCTTCCTTAATGAAGGGGAGAAAGAACATTTATTTCAAAGAAGATCTATGTCATCAAATGCATATTATTTATTCTTGGCTTCTCTCTGATTGCAAAATTGCCATTAAAATGATTGAAATTATTTATAGCAAAGCCCACCAAATAAAGATCACCAACCTAAATAAACCGTTCACAATAAAAGGCTTATTTTTGCCTACAGCTACAAAGAGGTCAAACAATGAAGAAAGGCATAATTGAATACTTAGAAACCAAAACCAACTAATAGTCCTATTATTGTACAGTTCTGGTTTTTTTGTATATATCATTGATGTTAAGGATAAAACAGATTGCAAGGATAAGGTTTTCATTAAAACGCATATTACATGGTTCTTACAGACTACATTTCAGTACAGATCATTAACACAAATGCTATCAATACAAATTACATATAGCTAAATGTTTACTATGCCAATGTATTTTTGCTAAGCTAAACTACTTCTCATAGGCTTGGAAGCGTACCCACTTGGACAAACTAAACATAACATCCAACTATGTTCAAGCCTCCAAAAGAGAGCACATTACTTGGTCAGAACTAATTTACTGGTCAGTAAGCAAGTGGTTAAAACACAAATTGCTTCCAATTTAAATGTTTTCATGTTATTTGCACTTGAAAAATGCTCTCCTTTGTCATCACCGGGGAGCACTCTGCTATTCTCATGCAAAACAAAATCTGAAGCAGGAGAGAAAAAATACATTTATTATTAATTAGACATAAATTATTCCTAATCTACACACAGTGCTTAATCCCTGCTTCACAGAAATGCAAATTGTGCTTCAGAAACAATATGTTAACCACCCATTTGTCAGCAGCAGACAGGAGCCCAAGCTCAATATAAAATATAGAACAAATGCTTCAAGCTCATTGCAAAGAACATGCTGATTGAAGGTTTACCCTGAGCTGTACAAAAATGCAAGATAAAAAACTGTGCAAATAAAATAGTTCACTTTGTGAGCCTGTTCATGAGTTCAAGGGTAGGAAAAAAACCATCACAAATATACTTCTATCAAATTTCACACTTCGCAAATAACTCCTCCTTATAAATAGCAAAAAAAATATCACTGTCATTGATCTCCACCATTCCAGGAGGAATAAGGAAAACAGGTAGCTAAACCACTGAAGAAACTGCAAGCCCTGAGCACTATTCTTTTTTTTTTTTTTTCCCTGGTTTTTGCCAAAAGACATTAATGAAATCAAGAGCTTTTTAGTTTGTAACAGATGAGTAATGCAAATTTTTAAGAGCTGTACCATAAAAAGTATTAAGAGTTCCTGAGGACGTCCTCTTCTTCCAGCCAGAGAAGAAAATGTTTGCCTGTTGTGAATCTATACCTAGTAAGACCCTTCTTCCCCAGAGTAGAAGTACACTAGACCAACTGAATAGCTTATCTGACCCACTCAGGAAACTCCTATGTTCCTACACGAAACACAGGAAAAACGTGAATGATAGTGAAAAATGTTCCTAAAAGCTTCACCTGAACATGTGGAGTTTTTTCCACATGGAGCCAAATAATGCAATTTCTGTGATAATCTTTTATCTAATCAAGTTTGAAACATTACCCAGCTTGGGAAGAGGTAAACACATGGAGGCTCTACCTTTCATGTAATGTGCTGTTCATTACAATTTGAGCAGAAACAGGATTTTCCGCCCTCCTAAACACAGAGATAACACAGCAAAAGTCAAGGAACTAGGAAAAAACAGCTCCCTCCATTAATGATGCTGATGCCTCAATTACTGTTCTTCCTACTTTTGTGCTCCTTCTCTTTGCAGGTGGCTGTGTCACAGGAATATGCAGATATTTT
Organism: Tringa tobata; assembly: GCA_033628505.1. Classification (NCBI taxonomy): domain Eukaryota; kingdom Metazoa; phylum Chordata; class Aves; order Charadriiformes; family Scolopacidae; genus Tringa; species Tringa tobata. The sequence continues at coordinate 7,503,213 of JAHREE010000152.1, read as the reverse complement.
CTTTTGCTATGATGAATTTAAACTGCCTAGTTAGGGAAGCTGAACCAAAAAATGGGATAAAGCACTCTACAGAAGTAGGCGCCCTCTGTGAAATTCACCCAAAGCTGATCACAGTAGTCCTAGCTTTAATGAATAGGGAAAGTTGTGTTCCCAGATGCCAGAACAGAATGGTAGCTCAGGACAACCACCAGCCAAAATGTCTTGGAGAGGTGTAAGCGAACACCTGCACTCCCTGGCTATAGAGAACAAGGCACAAAGTCCCCTGATAGTATACTATGACCAAAGGATTTCACTTTTCACCATGGAGGAAACAAAACTAACTGCATTACATCTTACACTGTGAGTGTATTATAGTATTTGAATTAAGCCATTCGGTATTTAACAGCAGGAGCATATTCCTAGCGTGAAGATACATGTGCTGCCATCCTCAAAGGCCATTTTCCCAGCAGTTCAGAAAAATAAAGCTACAATGTACTGTTAGTTAGGATGGCATACAGGGCACAGAGCTCCCAGAGGAATACAGGCAGTGGCGAAAACCCCTCATTTTGCAAGTCCATTAATACTAAGAAGACCAAAGAGTTTGTCTGCTTCTTGCTGAAGAGAGTTACCAACATGACGCTGAAAGCCAGAGTGTTTGGTATCTTTTTAACTCTCATCTTCAATAAACTATCTGTGGGCTGTGACAGGAAGGAGGTACAACTCTCAGCCTGTAACAGTCTTTGAGTACTGAGGAAGAGTTCAACTACAGAGAACTGGCTGCTGACTCAGGAGTTAACGGCAGTTTCCTTTCCCTTCTCATGGAGACAGGAGCAGATTTGAGTATCACAGTTGTATTTTCTGTCCTTAAAATAACAGGAAGAGGGGTCAGGAAGCTATAGATGATCTATGTAACTTTCATTGACAAAAAACACTCAAAGGAATAATAAAGCATCTATAAAATACTGAAAAAAAAGGGTAAGTAGCAGGAAACAAATGAATTAAGAACATGTAGCATCAAACTAATTAATTTCTTCCCATGACATGATAACATGCTTTGTGGATAGAAAGGTGTCTGACTATGTAAGATATCTTAGCGTTAGTACAACTTTTGGCATTTTTAAGATGCTTCCAAGCAAGGTACAGAAATGGCCTTTACAAAACTACTATGAAGCAGTCCTTGTTTGAAAGGACATACAGTACCTACCAGTGGTCCACCACAATGCTGCAAGGACTCATTAAACATATTTCTGCTGCCACTTACCCCACGCTAAACACCATGTTGCTTTTTTGGTATAAACACTGATCAAGAAAAACCAGACATGAAATTTTTTAGTGTGGTGTGAACTCCCACATACTGGAAGACAAAGCCGCATTTAGAAATTGGAGAAACACTTTGAAAAATACTATTTAATTCAATACAGGAATGTGCAAAATTTGTAAAGACATAGGTCTGATGTGGGGTCTGAGTCAAGAAAACTACTGACTAGTTGGAGAAACGAATGGATCTTTGAAGTGGAAAAATATTTAACTCACTGGGATCTTTAGCCAATAGAGGACTGAAGGGACAAAAAGCGTTTTAAATAGTCAAAAAATATTTTAAGAACATTCAGCAAGGAATAAGGGAATAACTTTTTCATTGTGGCTTTTGGGAATGAAATGGGCTTATGATGCAGCTTTTTAGACCAGAGGCTGGGGAAAGATATCTAACAGTAAGGATAGGTAGCAGCTGGAACAGTTTGACTAAGGAGATTGTTATACAATCTGCCTTGGGTTAATGAGCTATCGTTTAAAATCAGGACAGAACACGTACCCCTAAAATCTCCAAATACCTTTTAAATATCCATCTCCTAGCATAATAAATGCCTCAGCTTCTGATTTACTGCTGGAGATACTGTTATTATGCTGCAAAAGGGAAGCTCTCATCCAAGTATTGCTGCATCTGGCAGAGCAGTATACTCCTGTGTCCTCTGCACTATATATGCACAGCTGACAGAACACCATTCAGCAAAAGCCTACTACTGAGCATATGATATTCATCACATGTGCTGTCCTCCCTCCATGAAATGCATTCTTAGATCATATTCTAATTTACGATATTTTCCCTTGGCTTCTGAGAACTGTCTGAATCAGAAATACACAATGTCACAGCAATGACAATTGCTGCTCCACCACTATTCCCACTGAAAGTCAATTGAATTTCAATTTCTTTTAGTGGGGAAAGCCAGGAGGAGCCAATTATCATTGCTTTAACACTGTGCAGTTTTACCTCGGGCGCCACTTAGGTTCCAAACAAAAACATTTCAGATCCTGCTTGCAACCTTGCTCCCAATATGTTGCTCTGACTCCCAGCAGCAGTACTGTATCAAGGGAGGGCTGCAGTAAATACACATAGCCATGTTGGTAATATTAGTGAATAAATAGTATATTATATATTCTAAATATTATAAATAAAAAGAAACACATTCAAAAATTAATGCTGTTTGCTCATTGTTTTACAAACCATGTTCCAAGGCATTGTACTGAGTTCTCCCTGTCACAACTCATTAATGGATGAAGCCAGTGTGATTCTTTACATTTTGGACCTAATTCCCCAATGGGGAAGAGATTTTGGCTCTTCTCTATGCCAGGTTGGAAGAGTGTCAGTACACGGTGAATGCTGCATGCACAACAGCTACTCCCTTAAGTTTATGGGGTCACGTCCTTCACTTGCATTTGCTAAAACCACGGAATTACTCAGAAGTATTTCCAATTGCCTACTGATTGGCTCAGCTTCCCGCAATATCGAGGGTGTAGCTCTGAAAATCCATAGCAGATGCGCTCCCTCAGTTTCAGTTCATCAGGATGTGTAAACAGTTGGGCTCTGTCAGCAGAGCCGATGCCATTCTCAGAGTCAGCTGAGGATGGAGGAGCTGCAGTCTCCAAATTAAAAGCACAGTGGCTGAAACAGAAAACTCATTTTAGATCATTATGATTTAGAGCCATCTTTGAAGTGAGGCAAACAATACAAGTCACAGCTTTCTAAATGAAGTTGTAATGGCAACACAATGGGTTTCAAGCCAAGTTCTCAATTCTACAGCTCACATTGTGAAAATTATGAAGCAGCTTATGCACTACCCAGGAAGCAAAGCAAAGCACTGTGTTATCTTCCTAGCAACTGCTCTGATTGCAGAAATATCTACCTATATGTCTATCTACATACCTACCTACTTACTTATTTACCTATCTATTTTTTCTGCTTCTCTTGTACAGTTGCATGATTTCCAAAATTTGTTACTACGAGGTAACAGCAGCAATTTTTCCTTTTCCTCAAACATGTCTGGTCTGGGCTTGAGGCATCACTGATGTTCAGAGAAATACTGGCTAAAGATTTCAACATATATAGACTACAGACTTCCAACTTCTGAAGCACTGAGTTTTTTTCTAAAAATCAATGTCTGATCATATATATGTTGCCAACATTCTTTCAAATTACGATTTTTACCATTCCTCAGAATTAAGCTGCAGCAGGAGATTTCAAAGTAGAAATGAAAGCAGTAAGTTATGCCATTCCTATTAATTTTCTTAAGAGGTTAACACATGAACAAAGGACTGCAAACAGTAGCAGAAATTTCTTAGAGAACAGTTTTTCAAGGAAAAATTAACTGACATTGCACTATTTTTTAACATCAAGCACATCATTCCATGGTCTACAACTGTGCTGTGAGTGCATTCTACCCTGAGGATTTTCCTGGTGCAAACACCGAGGTGTTTTCAGCCCCTGAGGGCTTGCCTGGATTTCAGCCTTTAGTAAACCTGCACTGGTGCATTTTACCCCTGCCAGCATGCTGAGTTAAGCACCATCAATGCAAATAGTTGTATAGCTTTCTGAAACTGGGGAACTGCACAGGACAACTGCACAGGGAACTCTCTACAGCCGGACAAACTCAAGATGAATAGTCCATTCACAAAAAAATACTAAGGAGATTTTCTACACAAAAACATCTGAGTTCTTCAATGCATGTCTCTCTCAAAAGTTCAACAGTAAGACAGATGTAATAGCATGACCAAGGAGAAAAGCACAATCTCTGAAAGTTAGAAAAACATAACCCAACCCATCTGTACGTTCTCTGAAATCAGAGCTAGAAATGACAAACTGCACTCTGCATCTATCCAGCCTTTCAGGAGTGAATTGCCCAAATAAGGGTTGAGTTAAAAGCTTCTAAAAGGAAAAATATCAAGATACACATGACAAAGCACAGGGAAGTGGGAACGGATAGTGCATATCAATGACAGCGGGAACTGAGAACACATACTGTTACTTTGATATTTCTGAGACTGTTTTTTGTTTCCAGGGGACGATGATGTGAAAAAGAGACAGCTGTTTAGAGCAGGGTAGAACCAGGCTGTAGGCAACCCAAGGTGGGCAAGATACTAATGATCCTGCATTTCTTTGCACTCTTTCAGCAGACCCTGAAGATTACAGTTCATATCTGTGGGAGTAATCAGGGGCCTTAATTTACCCAAATCTTTCTCTTTTCATACTTTAGATGCCAGGGAGCAAGAAGGTTGAGGGAGAGAAGCGGGGGAGAAATATTCTCCCTATTTTCAGCTGTAAAATTCAACAGTCTTCAAACCTGTATATCCAGCATTTTTTATTAACATGATGAATGATCCAACAGTGATCTCAACTATCTTACTAAGAATATGTTTATATGAGAGAGCACAGGAGGCTTCTTTAGCATAATGACTCCACTGAGAAAGAGAAGCTGATACCTATCACCTCGCTGAGTGTGTTGCCAGTAAGCCTGAAAAATAAAGAAGAAACACAGTTTCCATGGGGGCTTGTAATGTTCTTTTCTGGCCCCTTCTTGCAGGCACTCAGAACTCATGAACAATTTAAATAGCTCAGGAAGGCATGGCAGTTCCAGTATGTGGGCTGTCAAGTTAATTTATGAGTGTGTATAATTGGGTGGTTGCTTTTCCTCTGGAAAGATGAAACAGCTGAGCCAAGAAAGATTGGTATCTACCATTTCCAATATACAGAGATAGATATTTTTAGGGTATGAAAAGAGAGAGAAACAGAGAAACATCTGTGCAGCCACTAAGAAGTCTGCAAGGTATAAAACTGTATCACTGAGTATACTTTCTAGACGCAGGGCTCTAATCATCACTAACTTACGGGCTGAATGGTAACTGCAGAGAGGTTCAGAGCAGCACCATACCCCAGGGAGTTCCCAGCAGAATTCTGCCTACAGACAAAACAAGCAGGCAGAGTGCTTCTGAGGAACTGAGGGAATAAAGGCTTTCTTTATTCTAGCCTCAGTACTGGCTCTGAAATGGAAGTGGATGTGGGATAAAGCCGTGCCCTAACTAGCCGTGCTCCTTTTGTGCAGGGGATATTGGCCACGTGAGAAATCCCGAGGGCCTGCAGGGAGCATCCCAACTGAGATCCTAGCTGCGGCTCTCAGAGAAGCACACATAAAGGGAGCGGTCCTGTTTTGAACTCCACACCCTCTAATTAGGCATGCTGGAGGTGTCAGAATCTGTCCTTTATTAACTGCCAACCTATGAGGTCAAATATAATGTATTAATTAATTCCCAATTAATTACACAAGTTGCCAAGGGCAATATTTCCAAGGCAAATGGGTGTAACTATTACTATGTTTAGTGAAACACAGCTGCCTGTGTACAAGTGTTATGTGCACAGCATCCTTTAATTTGATAAACACAGGCTTCATCTAAACTGTGGAAGCTGGGACACTTTGCAATTCTATGCTCTGAGGCTAGATGTGAAGACCACATGCTAGAATGAGTCCTGCATTTGTTGTATTCCTGGTTTTCAACACAGTTTCTTCTGGAAGGAAATCCAGAAGGGTGAGGAGGGAGGGAGCTGTGGTGTATGCCATCACAGCCTCCACTCCAGGTGACTGGGGGAAAAGGAATGCACCACATAGCAAGCACTTAGACACAGGCAAAAAAAAAAAAGGTTAGATTTACTTTGGTACATTGATAGCAAAGAGAAAATGAGACTTCAAATCCTTCCGGTGACAAATATACGGCCCTTGGATTTCAAAACAAAGTATTCTGAAAAACTCTCCTGCAAGATTTTGTCTGCAGCTTTACCATGTGTTTGCATAATATCTAGACTTACAAAAATACGTATGCATACCACACATTGGTTATCACCATTCTCATGATTCAGCATTATCTTCTGCCTCAGTTTTCCCTTGGTCATTCAATGCCTGATTTTAAAACTTCTTCCAGCTATCTGGGCAGGAAACCTCTCACCCTGAAGTAGCCCAAGATCCCACATATTATAACTTCAACCTCACTGGCACAACCTTCAGTGGTAGTTACAGAGAGCAATACATAGCATACAATTGAATACATAGCAATATAATTGAAACTGGTCATGAAGATACTGACATAGAATATTGAAAATGGAAGAACTGGACCAAGGTAGGGTGGGGGTTTTCTTAGCAATACCCCGATCACAAAGATACAGGCACACTTTTTGTCCACAATAGACAGGACTGATCTTGTCCTCACTCAAGTCTCTGTACTTAGAAGTAACCCCTATCATCTCAGTAGATCAACATGGGTGTGTATGAAGGAGATCTCATGTGAACTTGAGATCTTCTGAACAGCCCGGGTTCAGACACCAAGTCTCTTTAACACTGGCTGAAAAGATGGAGTTTTGGAAATATTCTGAGTTGTCTTATTCACCTGACAGCAATTCATCTGAAGTTGTAAGATGTATGTAAGACTCACAAAAATGCGTGAATTTAATTAATACATTTGAAGTGGAGGCGACTGAAGGCTACTGAGACATCCATACAGTACTGCCTTTCTGTGAGCCTATGGCTCACTCTTCTTTTGACTGCTAGTGCAAATGGGATGTCATTCACAGCAAGAATGGAAACATGTAGGAATTTTATTTCTGCATAAAAAAATTCAGTCATCCAGTCAGGTAACTGATCTGTGCAATTCAAACACTTACTTGCACAAGGGTGAGTGACATACAAAGTCAGCACCCTGTACTCCACCAAACACACAAACAAACAAGTGAACAAAATACCTCTTGTTAATTTCACTTATTTTACTGTATGTAAATCTGCTACTGGACTTTGACCATCAGGAAACTCTGCCCACTGGGCTACAAGTTTATACACAGCTCATATGCTAGCAAAATAAGTAGGCTTGGCAGTTCATTGCTCTGCAGCAGCTAATAATTCCTGGTAGTCATGGGCCAAATACTGAAATTCCCCTTCACTCAAACATTTACTGATATATTTAATGCTGCAAATAATTTCTCACACAAAAGACTATCTGCTCTGGTCTCTCTGCACCTTTGAAAGCTCTTGCCCAAGGAACTACTTTTTCTCTTCAGCCATTCTAAATTTGATCCTCAGCTTCTGTAGAGTATCACAGTGCAACTGACTTTGATAAGACTTCAATAGTTCACACTTGCTAATACAGCTTCTACCTTCTGTAATATCCCATTATAATGTGCAAAAGACTACACTTGTTGAAGTTAGTTGTTTTAAAAATCTTTAAAAAAAATAAAGACACAGAATTATTTATACAAAAATTCCAGTAGACTCCTCTTGGATTTGCTAATGAGAAACCAAAGACTTAGACCCATGATTCCTAAATAGATTTTGTAGCGGGAGTGACCACGGCTTCAATTTTTTTTTTTTCATTTGAACAGCAATACCCGTCACTAATAAAAATTATGCTATACTTGCCAGCTTTTAGGTGCAGGTTTTAAAGCTTAAATCTCCACCTTTTTTATATCCATAATTTATTGGAGAACTGAAGCTCATATACAGATCTCACAGTTCACTGTGTAATTGACTTCAGCTACTTTCTTCACATAATAAATAAATTAGATAATATTGGAACCTTTAAATTAACAAAAGGTTAAATAACGTTTTATGAGTTCCCTTGGTGATTTTCTGGCCAGCATCATATTTTCCATAATACATTATTACAGCTATAGCAGTCTGCAGTATTGTAGCTGTATTGCAGCAATATTATTATGGTAGAGCTGTTGCCTCGAGATGCCTATTAAACAGGTTTCAAGACCCCGGGAGCCTCAAAACAGTCAATAAATTGTACATTATCCAGGACTGCTCAGTGAGGTATAGCAGGGGCCACATGACTTAAAGCTGGAAGCTGTCCATTCCCTTTCCAGGGACTCAGCCATGCTGGAGAAATCAAAATCAAGCCATTGCCTTATCAAGGTGTTTAAGGGTGGTCTTTTCTGGTCATTAAAAAGTCCTAATATGTATTAATTCACTGTCTCAATTCACTAAGTCTTAATTTTATTTTCCTGTTCCAGGAAACAGCAGATATTCTTAAGGTATATACTTACCAAAGATACAGTTCAAATGTTTCATTTGTGCATCATCCTCAAAATATCTTAGAAGGACACAACATAATGCTGGGAATAGTTTTGAGTATAAATTGGAAATTCTAAAAAGAATCAGAGCCCTATTCTCTGTTCCTGAGATAATAACAACTAGGGCATTTTCTGCTTGTAAAGAGTAAAACCCACTTTTAATCATCAGGCCAGCACAAACTTTACAGAACACCATCAGGGTACCGATTGCACATTATTCTGACAAGTTATTAACTGACCTCAGCACAGAAACAAGATTTCTCTGAAGCAAAAATCAGCCTAAACATTTCTGATACTGAAAAGCTGGACATATGTTAATTCAGGAAGCATGGATGGACAAGGCGTGACTGCCCAGTGTGAAATGTCATCACTGAAACACTACCAAAGCAGTGCCCCAGTCTCCAGATTTCTAGAGTGCCTCCCAAGGGTAAAGCAAAAAATGTCTGCAATTGCCTTTATTTTTTACACAAACTTACATTTATTTGAGCGACAGATGAAATAGGTTGTGAAGGGTAATGGGTAAAATGTTCAAAAACAAAGTAAATCATAAACTGCCAGAGTACAGATGGACTGAGGACCACTCTAGTCAATCAGTAAGTAAACAAAATGTTCAGAGTAATATCAGGGAGGCGTGCTTGCTGCCTGAAGAACTTTTCTTTTTTCTTTTTTCATGCTCCACTTTGATTTTAATTGATGTCTTTCACTCCCCTCTCTAATTCATTTCCTGCCTTCTTCCACTACATGTCAGCCCCAAAGATGCAGAGGAATACCTCCATTTTATCAAGGTTCTTGAATTTCAAGGTTTGAATAAAACAAAAGTTCGGAGACCGTGTATGTCTAAATTTCTCTAAATTTACTGTCCAGAGTACTTTGATTTATTATGGTAACTTCATCCACGTCTGTGAAATCTGGTGATATGATGTTTTAAGCATGATTCATACTCAATATGCTTCTCATGGCCATTTATAATAAAGTGATATAAACAAAGCGTCAATTACTCTGTTAGATCTGACTAGTTAGTATTTGAACATGTAGGATTTCATGCTGCAGAGCTGCCTACTACAAACCATTTTGATCAGATATATTTTCTTGTTTTGAACATTGATTTCTTTTTCTCCAGATCCTCCACTGATCAAATGTTGTGTACAAACAATCACAGAAAATTATACGTAGGGATATCTATCAGCAGTATGTCTACTAGTTCTTATCATCTATGGAATGGCTCACACACAAAGATGTCTCTGAATGTAAATGGTAATATTAATATTACCCCTTCCTGCGTTGACAAGAATATTATCAAACTCAATCTTTCCTCAGGTAAGAACCTGGCATATCAAGGTTCTTTAATCCACTCTAAACAATGCATGAATTAGGATGTCATTTATTGCTAAATCAGTCTTGTGAAGTTTAGTCTGCATTTGAAAACATCTCATCTTTTCTTTCAGGCAAAGATATGCTAAATTGCTTGTAAGCAACTGAAGGCCTGAACTCGTGTAGGCCTTCACAAATTGTGTGCACCACCACTTACCGCCTCTGTTACAGGAGAAGTCATTAATTTTACTTCCTTTTTACATGACAAATTTATATTATGCTGTGTAAGACATAATTAGTACCAAAGAAAAGAAATTAAATTCATGCGGCATTTCTCTTCCATTGCTTTTCTAGTACGCCTTATTTGTAAATATAGACCTGGATTTCTTTATATCCTCTCAATCCCATCACTTTAAGGAGTTACATTTATTAGCCATACTAACAACTAACTGGAAGTAGCAGGAAAGCCATTTTTCTGCTATCTATAGGCAAAACCACAACATCCTCATCAGCCTCCCGAGAAAAGGCAACAGACTTTGGCTAGCTAAGTGTCACTGAGGTAATTTGCTGCTGCAGCTAAATATGATGCCCGAATACATTCAGAGAATACTGACAGGAAACGCTGAACATAAAAAATGTACTATGAATTCAGAGTGACTATTTATGCCTAGCTGGGAAGCCCTGTATAATGTACTCAGATTTGCTGAGGAAGCTGGTGGCCAAACCACACCTTCTATTTGGACAAAATATATGCTAAAATTTAAACTCATCTCAGTATGTAATGCAGATACAAACTTGTGTTGGCAGAAATGGGAAAGCTTATCTTTGACAGAATTATGAACAGCAAGTTTTCCTGGGTGCCTTCTGGGAAGTGCAGGAATTTAGTTGAAAGTCTTTTGATTTTGGTAATCACACTTTATCATTTTCAACATACTGCTGAATATTTCCATCATGGAAACTAGTGGACTTATTCAGGGATCTGTATAGATTTTTAGCCTCTCCTGAACTAAATGCAAAAGGATTCAAAGGCTGAAGGACAGGGACTGATCTGTTGTAAACCAGTCTAGTTCCAGTGACAGAGGGAATGCAATTTACACCAACTATGGATTTGCATCTGTGAGGGCTTCAAGGTAGATCCAAACCAAATGGAATTTGCTTGAGCACAGCCTATACTAGAAAGCTGTAGTCCTGCAGGACAGAGAGTCACTTTTACCTTCATGTCTCTAAACAAAATGAAATGTGAATCACTCTAATAGAATTAGGAGTCTGCACAAACTTTCTTGCCCATTTTGGGATTTTTACTTTGGATCTACCCACTTGCAACTTTCTTCCCTGAAAGTAAGAGTCCATATACATTGTTAGAAAATTAAAATGCAAGGGAGTTGATGCCAAGGTTCTTGACTAGAACACAATACCTTCTGTGGGATGCGATTTTGCTCCCTTGCAAAATGTCTGTGAGTGGGAACAAGACAAATGCAATCTCTTTATGACACAAATTGTTTGCATTTAGCAGCAACTTCCCAAAAAACAGTCACTCAAAAGCTTCTGCTTTTGGAGTCCCACTGTTTGTAGTAAGCACTTCTGATGAACAGCAGCAAATAATGTAGTACCTTGTGTTTGTAGACATAATTAATATAAAAGATTTGCTCCAGGGATCAATAGCAACTATAAGAGCTTAAAATTAGATAGTTGGGGTTGTGGTTTTTGTTTTGTTTTTTTTTTAAACATTGCTTTGTGACACAAAATAGAGTGAATATTAGGAGAATCCAGGTAAATGCAGGTGATGGATGTATTTGTTCATTCCTGACAAGTCTCTTGGATTTGTTTAGCTGTATGTATTTTTATATTCAATAAAAATAAATAGGATCTAATTCACTTTAGATTCCTTGGTTTCACACAGAAACCTGACTATACTTCACTGAACAGGACACATTATGGCCCACCTTTGTTAACTAACTCAAAATCTGCACTGGTACACACACTGCAGGATCACAGAACATTTGAGGTTGGAAGGGACCTTTGGAGGTCATCTGGACCAACCCCCTTGCTCAAGCAGGGCCACCTTCAGTCAGTTGCCCAGCACTGTCTCCAAGGTGGGAGGCTCCACAACTTCTCTGGGAACCCTGTGCCAGTGCTCAGCCATCCTCACACTGAAAAAACATTTTCTGACATTCTTATGGAGCACATTTCATATGACAGCCCATTACCTCTCGCCCTGTCAGTAGGCACCACTGAAAAGAGTCTGGCTTTGTGATCTTCACACCCTCCCTTCAGGTATTTATATATATTGATAAGCTCCCCCTGAGCCTTCTCTTCTCCAGGCTGAACAGTCCCAGCTATCTCAGCCTCTTATCACATGCGAGATTCTCAATCCCTCCATCATCTTTGTGGCCCTTTGCTGGGCTCCCTCCCACATGTATGTCCATGTCTCTGCTGTACTGAGGAGCCCAGAAATGGATACAGTACTTCAGATGAGGCATCACCAGTGCTAAGTAAAGAGGAAGGATCACCTCTCTCAGCCTGCTGGCAACAGTCCTCCTAAAGCAGCTCTGGATACCATCTGCCTTCTTTACTGCAAGGACACACTGCTGGCTCATGTTGAACTTTGTGTCCTCCAGTACCCCCACGTCCTTCTCTGCTAAACTTCTTTCTAGCTAGACACCCAGTGTATATTGGTGACAGGATTGTTCTTCCTCAGGAGTAGGACTTTGCATTTTTCCCTTGTTGGACTTCAAGAGCTTCCCATCAGACCATTTCTTGACCCTGTCGAGGTCCCTCTGTGTGGCAGCACAACTCTCTGGTATATCAACCACTCCTAGTTCTGTGTCATCTGAAAACTTGACGAAGGTGCCCTCTCCCTCATCATACAGATCACCAATTTCGGTGCTGAACGGTACTGGAGACAGTACTGATCCCTGGTGTATACCACCACTAGTCATCAACTAGAGTTTGTACCACTGACTGCAACTCTCTTGTGTTTGGCCGTTCAGCCATTTTTCAATTCACCTCACTGTCAGCTCATCTATCCCGTAATTCATCAGCTTCTCGATGAGCATCTCATGGGAGACAGTCTCAAAGGCCTTTCTGAAGTCCAGGGAGACAACATACACGACTACTACTCTCCGCTCATCTACCAGGCCAGTCATTTCATCATAGAAGATTATAGGTTTGGTCAAGGACAACTTCCCCTTCATGAATCCATGCTGAATATTCACAACTACCTTCTTGTCCATCATATGCCTGAAAAATGTTTCCAGATTATTTATGCCATCACCTTCCCAGGGATCAAGGTGAGTTAGACCAACCTGTAGTTCCCTGCGCCCTTCTTGCCTTTTTCAAGATAGGAGTGACATTTGCTTTCCTCCAGTCCTCAGGCAGCTCTCCCAACTGCCACGATCATTTAAATGTAATTGATAGTTTAAGCCATATGTTAGTGACAGTCATCAGAAGCATTTTGATAATGTCAATGTCATTCTGATTTCCTCAGAAAGTACAGGGGCAACACAGTTGCAGTGTTTCACACACTACCTTAAAAACTGATTGTGGAATCTTGGTTGTGAAAGCAAACATTAAAGAAGCAGGTCCCTGGCCTCGTGTCATGTGTTCTGAGCTCCTCTGTGTACTCCCTTGACATCATCCACATTAGAGTTTCTTCACTATCTTGCTCTACAGGAAAAAAGATCAGAATCACTGGAGGGGAATGCCAAATGGATGGAAGAACTGCTAAGAACCACCTTCCACCTTGGAAACAGTCCATTAACCTCCTGGGCATCACAGCCCTGGGACTGTGCTGAACTGTGCACAGGTACTGAAGGAACAGTGAATCAAGAACACAGCAACATGTAGGAAAGTCTCTCAGCACTCTTTTCACTGCTCAGTTCTCCATAACACCTTCCACTCGTCCCTGTGCTGCCCACTACACCCACTCGCTAGTTCAGCCTCTCTGGAATCCTGCAGTCTGCATTAATCACAGACAAATAGTCTGCAGGAGCTTGCCACTTGAATATGGTGGCCTTCTTAGCAACCCAGAAAGCTAACCAACCCAGAGAGGTTGGTGCTGGTCCCTCCTCAGAGGTAATTAGTGACAGAATGAGAGGGAATGGCTTCAAGCTCCAACAAGGTAGGTTTAGACTGCACATTAGGAAAGAATTTTTCACAGGAAGAGCGGTGGGGCATTGGAATAGGCTGCCCAGGGAGGTGGTGGAGTCCCCATCCCTGGATGTGTTTAAGAGCCGTTTAGGTGTGGTGTTGGGGGATATGGTGTAGGGGAGAACTTTGTAGAGTAGGGTAGATGGTTGGACTTGATGATCTCAAGGGTCTCTTCCAACCTAGACGATTCTATGATTCTGTGATTCTAAAATTCAGCCTGTGAATCACACAGTGACACCTCTGAACATACCACAGCCAAGGGAAAGTCTAAATATCCCAAGTTAAATAGTTTGGGATCCAAGTCACATGAATCTAGATTTTTTTTATATCCCTACACGTGCACTACCAGTATATTTTGATGGAAATAGTTACTCCATCTCACCCAAATAATGTGTTGGAGACCTTGAAATACTAAGTTTAGTCCTTCATCTACACTTCCCACAGAAACAAGGATTTGGTCCAAATACATTTAATTCCAAATACAATTAAATTAAAAGTTCATTTCTTTCTGCACTTTGGCAATATATCACAATGGACCTATCATTTGGCACCCCTCTGAGCTTACCAGTAGTTACAATTTCTCTTTAACTTTTATTGACCCTATTGCCCTCAACATAACTTCTGCTAGGTTACTGTGCTGCTAGATCTATTGAAAAGTCTGAAATTTATTACCTGCCAATTATTAGCATTTTCTCTAATAATGTTAGCACTAATTAGTCCTGAAATCAGCACTGAGTTACTGTAAATGATAAAGTCAGCATTAACATTGATTACCTTGCTAATTAGTCATGGCAAAAAGTAAGCCATCTGAGCAACAAATGACATTACTATGTCATTACAAAGGGCAATCACAATTAGACATAACCCGTATCAGTTTTGCTTCAGTAAAGACTAACAAACCATATGGAATTCGGTAACTGATTAATTATTAATATATTTCATGTTTTCAACCAGACCTCTAGCTAATGCACATTCTTTCCCCAGACACTCTTCCTAAAATACCCACTTATCCAAACCAACTCTAATACATCAAGGATTGTATACCCTTTTCTACAAAGGCAAGAACATCAAATAAAATACAGAGACAGACAGGAGCAGGAGATGCTCTAACAAGACTCAGTTCTGAGAGTCTAAGCTTTGGCCCATATGGGGACATCTACTTTAAAATCCAGAAATACTGAAGGTATTAAAATAAATGTTCATTTTCATATCTGATGCTGGCAGTAAATCTACTCACTACTGCACAGTACTTAATGCTAGTTAATCACAGAATCATACAATCATTTAGGTTGGAAAAGACCCCTAAGATCATTGAGTCATACCATGAACCTAACACTACCAAGTCCACCACTAAACCATGTCCCTAAGCACCACATCTACATGTCTTTTAAATACCTTCAGGGATGGTGACTCACCCACTTCCCTGGGCAGCCTGCTCCAATGTTTGACAACCCTTTCAGTAATTAATTTTTTTCCTAATACCTAAACTAAGCCTCCCCTGGCACAACTTGAGGCCATTTCCTCTTGTCCTATCACCTGTTACTTGGGAAAACAGACCAAACCCCCTGTCTCTACAGCCCCCTTTCAGGTATCTGTAGAGAGCAATAAGGTCTCACCTCAGCCTGTTTTTCTCCAGATTAAAATACACAGTTCCCTCATCCACTCGTCACAGGGCTTGTTCTCCCTCACCAGTCGTGTTGCCCTTCCCTGGACACCTCAATGCCTGTCTTGTAGTGAAGTGCCCAAAACCAAACATGCTATTGAAGGTGTGGTCTCACCAGTGCCATGTACAAAGGCACCATCACGTCCCTAGTCTTGCTGCCCACATTATTTCTGATACAACCCAGGATGCTGTTGGCCTTCTTGGCCACCTGGGCACACTGCTGGTTCATACTCAGCTGGATTTCTACACCACCTCCAGGTTGTTTTATGCCAGGCAGCTCTCCAGCCACTCTTCCTCAAGCCTGTAGCGCTGCCTGGCATTGTTGTGACCCAAGTGCAGAACTCGGCACTTGGCCTTGTTGAACCTCATACCGTTAGCCTCAGGCCATCAATCCAGCCTATCCAGATCCCTCTATAAAGCCTTCCTACCCTCCAGCAGATCAACACTCCTGCCCAACTTGGTGTCATCTGCAAACTTACTGAGGGTGCACTCGATTCCCTCACGCAGATCACTGATAAAGATATTAAAAAGAACTGGCTCAGTACTGAGCCCTGGGGAACACCACTTGAGACCAACCACCAACCAGATTTAACTCCATTCACCACAACTCTTTGGGCCTGGCTGTCCAGCCAGCTTTTAACCCAGCAAAGAGTATGCACCCATCCAGGTCATAAGCAGCCAGATTCTCTGGGAGAATGCTGTGGGAAACAGTGTCAAAGGATTTACTGAAGTCCACATAAACAACAACCACAGCCATTCCCTCATCCATTAGGTAGGTCATCTTGTCATAGAGAGAGATCAGATTAGTCAAGTAGGACCTGTCTTTCATAAACACATGTTTGGTTGGGCCTGGTCACCCGGTTGTCCTGCATGTGCAGTGTAATGGCACTCAAGATGATCTGCTCCATAATCTTTCCCAGTATCAGGGTCAGGCTGAAAGGCCTATAATTCCCCAGATTCTCCTTGCAGCCCTTCTTTAGGCAGGCATCACATTTGATAACTTCCAGTCAGCTGGGACCTCCCCAGTTAGCCAGTACTGCTGATAAATGATGGAAAGTGGCTTGGTGAGCACATCCACCAGCTCCTGCAGTACCCTTGGGTGGATCCCACCCAGCCCCATAGACTTGTGTGCATCTCAGTGGTGTAACAGGTCACTAACCAGTTCCTCTTGGATTATGGGGGCTTCATTCTGCTCCCTACCCTTGTCTTCTAGTTCAGGGGGCTGGGTACCCTCAGAACAATTGATCTTTCTATTAAAGGCTGAGGCAAAGGCAGCATTAGGTACCTTAGCCGTTTGCTCAGCCTTTGTTACTAAGTTTACCATCCTGATATCCAACAGAAAACAGAGATTCTCCTTAGCCTTCCTTTTGTTGTTAATATATTTATAGAAACATTTTTATTGTCTTCTGCTGCAGTGGCCAAATTAAGTTCTAGCTGGACTTTGGCCTGCTAATTTTCTCTCTGCATAGTGTCATGACATCCTTGTAGTCCTCCTGAGTTGCCCACCCCTTCTTCCTAAGGTAATAAACTCTCTTTGTTGCCCTGAGTTCCAGCCAAGCTCTCTGTTCAGCCAGGCCAGTCTTCTTCCCCACTGGCTCATCTTTTGGAACAGGCAGACAGTCAGTTCCTGCATCTTTGACATTTTCTTCTTGAAGAATGTCCAGCCTTCCTGGACTTCTTTGCTCTTCAGAACTGCCTTCCAAGGTACTCTGTCAACCAGGCCCCTAAACAGGCCAAAGTCTGCCCTCTGGAAGTCCAAGGTGGCAGTTCTGCTGACACCCTTCCTTACTTCTCCAAGAACTGAAAACTCTGCCATTCATGATCGCTGTGCCCAAGACAGTCTCCAAACATCACAGGACCCACAAGTCCTTCTCTGTTCGCAAACAACATGTCTGGTAGGGTGCCCTCCCTAGTTGGCTCCCTCACCAGCTGTGTCAGGAAATTGTTATCTTCCACACACTCCAGGAACACCCTAGGTTGTTTCCTCTCTGCTGTATTGTATTTCCAGCAGATATCAGGTAAATTGAAGTCTCCCACAAGAACAAGGGCTAGAGATCGTGGGACTTCTCCCAGATGCTTATAGAATATTTCATCTTCCTCTTCATTCTGGTTGGGTGGTCTATAACAGACTCCCACCATAACATCTGCCCTGTTGGCTATTCTGAATTCTTATCAATAAACACTTGACTCTTTCATCACCATTGTCAAGCTCTAGACAACCAAAATACTTCTTAACATAGTAAGCTACCCCACTGACTCTCCTTCCTCGCCTGCCCTTTCTGAAGAGATTACAGCCATCCATTGCAGCACTCCAGTTCCATGAGTCATCCCACTGCGATTGCAACTTGGTTGGGGTGGAGCAGAGCCAACTTTCTGTTGAGTGAGAGTCTCCTGCTTATACTTGTTGCTGTGACAACCAGGGTCAGCTGACTGGGTTGTTTACTCTGTGGAGGGGCTGCACCTGTGGGAAGAGTGGACAGGCAGCTGACCCAAACTGACCCATAGGGTATTCCATCCCATCTGCCATGCTCAGTATAAAAGCTGAGCGATCAAAGGGGTTGGGTTGGCTCTTCTTCAATGGCCTGGCTTCTTCATTGTTTCTCTTTTGTCAATGACCAACATTGGAGGAGGACTCTGTCATTTTTGTCTACCTTTGATCCCAGTCCATGGATTCCTGAAGCCAGATTTGGATGCCAGTTCCCATTTGTCACTGAGTCCAGTCTAGAACTTTCCCAGTGCCTGCCAGTGACCTCTCCCTGGAAGCCTGATAGGGTTTTGTATATATTTATATACATGTAGTATCTATTTCATTATTTTCTTTTAATCTTATTATTAATATTTAATTAATTTATTTTTTTCCTAAACTCAGAAAGCTCTTTGTCTCTCTTCTTCCTTTCCTTGGAGTGAGTGGTGGGGGAGAGCATCTGTTGTCTTGTCATTGACCAACCCTACCCAAACGATGACAACGTCATAGTTTTCCAGCTGCAAAATGGCTTCCAGTTCCTCCTGTTTGTTGCCCATGAGGTATGCATTGGTGTAGATCCACTTCAATTGGGATGATCCTCCCACTTTTCTATTTTTTTTGGGGGGGTGAGGGGGTGGGGCTTAATTCCTGGCTGTTGTCAGGTGCTTCCGTGGTTTGTAACACATCAACAACCCTTGTGTCTTTGCTTCCACATGGATCTCCATCCCCTAACTGCACTGAGATGCATGCATTAGTACAGGGACATTTCAAATGTGCTCCACTGTACTCAGCACATCATGGAGGAGACTGAAGGACCCTGTTAGCACACTGTCCCTCAAGCACTAGCACACCACCACCAAGTTTATCTCAAGTGAGCCTATTTTTATCCCTTTCCCCCTATAAAGCTATTTCAATGAGTCCTGCTAACTCCTACACAAAAAGCATTTTCCCCCTTTGAGAAAGGTGTACCCCATCCAAACATGTACAATTGAATTAAAACCAGATCAGAAGACTACCCATCCCATCTCTGTCTTATGACAAGGTAGTAACTGCATTAAAGTAAACTGGCATCAAATCAGTATAACAGAAGTGGAAATGCAAGCTAGTGGGCTCTAGTTTCTACAAAAAATTGCTGATGATTAAAATATTTTTTTTCCCTCTTGCTTCTTGGACTTCTTTCCCTGGAATCTGTTGAACTTTATTATTATAATCAGCACATCATTTTTACAATTCAAAATTTTTTAAACACAACAACAGACAGTGGGTGTTTTCAGCCCTATGAATCAGTGATTTAATCTGGCCAAAACCATTTCAATCTGCATTCATTCTTCCATGACTGGCATGTTAAGTAAGAAACTTTTATCATCCTGAGTATTTGACACACATCAGCTTTCCCAGAAAACAAAACCTGGAAATTTCAGGAAACTAATTCTACCCCGACATTCCCAAAACTGACTTTTCAATGAACTTGATTCACACCACATTTTTCTTATGTGTAATGAAAGACACAGACTATATTTACTTTTCTATCTGATTTTACCTCTTAATCTTACCACTGACAATGTATACTGATAAACGCAAAGACAAATAAGTACCTCAAAACACTACTGATACCACATAAGTTAACTCCAAACAAGGCTGACCAACAAAGGATTTAAAGTTTAGTATCTTTTGTCCGCATTATCATTACAAGTGGTCAGCAGAAATAACAGTAAAAAGTTTGATTAACATAATACAGGCCACCATTCCTCCCTCCCCGCCCCAAAAAAACCAAACAACCAAAAAACCCCAAACAGGGAACTAATGATTCTGCTGAAATCCAGTTAGACAGACTGAAAGCCCCAAGAGGTTTCCAGAGTGTCCAGTCAAATTGTTCAAGAGAAGGAAAGACTTCTTCAAGGTTTTAATTTATCTTTATCATCTTCAGTAAATTTGTGTTGAGAATGAATCCAGTTTATTTTTATCAGCTGCATAAAGTTTAGTAATAAGACAACTTTGCTTACACATATTGAGATGAATATATAATTTCTGCAAACAGCTGTACAAATCACTTCAGCTGATAAGAGAAACAAATTGATACAGAAAGTATAAATGCAAATAAATTTTACAGATGAAGCAAATAACCTAAATTGTTACTTTCTTCAGTAATGACTACACACTAAGCACAATGGACACAGTGAATTCAAGTATTGTGTCCAGCTTTGGAGTCCTCAACACAGGAAGGACATGGACCTGTTGGAATGGGTCCAGCGGAGGGCCACGACGATGATCAGAGGGATGGAGCACCTCTCCTATGAAGACAGACTGAGAGAGCTGGGGTTGTTCAGCCTCAAGAAGAGAAGGCTGCAGGGATACTTTATAACAGCCTTTAAATATCTGAAGGGGGCCAACAGGAGAGCCGGAGAGGGACAGGACATGGGGCAACAGTTTTAAATTGGAAGAGAAGAGATTTAGATTAGATACCAGAAAGAAATTCTTTCCTGTGAGGGTGGTGAGACACTGGAACAGGTTGCCCAGGGAAGTTGTGGATGCCCCATCCCTGGAAGTGTTCAAGACCAGGCTGGATGGGGCTTTGAGCAACCTGCTCTAGCGGGACGTGTCCCTGTCCATGGCAGGGGGGTTGGAACTCTATGATCTTTTAAGGTCCCTTCCAACTCTAACCATTCTATGATTCTATGATTCTAAGCTGATATTCCATATTGACTTATTGAGATATAATAACATGCAAAGATAGAAGCAAATCCCGCAACAACACGACAACTACTTTTCATCAGAGTTAATAGGAAAAATAGAAAACAGGGGAACTATCTAGCTCTTAGAAAACACAGTTTTACTGAAAAAGCACAGCCTAACTGATAAAAAATACTGAATAAGCTGCAGCCTGTGTCTTTTCAGATGGCACTTTTGTCATTAAAAGTATTTTTTGGTTGGGGTTTTTGGTTTTGATGTTTGTGGGTTTTTTTCATTTGTGTTTGTACGTAAGCGAGGGAGTAGTTAGCATGAAAAAGACGGGGCAAGAAAAAAGGAAGTTTTAAAATCTGCAGCAGCCTTTTTAGGGAAGGAGGAATGTGTTCACAAGTTATGCAACCTCTGCATATCTCAGGTATACTCTCTGAAAAATGGCTATTAACAGCACTTCACAGAGAATTGTGGATTCTGACTAATTGGTTAACCTCTGAGATATTTGGATGAAAGATGGTATTTGCTTGCCAAGTGCATTAGAGCTTCACACTGACAGCCTTGTATCAAGCAGCAGCAAACTAGAGCAAGGTAAGCCACAGAGAAAGTTTAGATGCCCAAAATGGAGGAAAAAATGCTCCTGCCAGTCACGTGCACTGGTTTATGATTATTTACAGAAGAAAAGAAATATATTCTACAGAGTTTAGCTGTGGGAACTGCAGTCTCAAGGAACATGATAGTAAAAATTCTTATAAGAACAGGTGATCC
>JAHREE010000152.1:7451194-7467174 GCA_033628505.1 Tringa tobata | reverse complement strand
CCTTCCTTCCTTCCTTTCCTTCCTTCCTTTCCTTCCTTCCTTCCTTTCCTTCCTTCCTTCCTTTCCTTTCTTCCCATCCTCCTCCCTGTCTTCCTTCCTCCCTTTGTTCTTTCCTTCCTCTCTCTTCTTTCTTACTTGGAGACCTATGTAACAGCAAATCTCTTTTTCTGGTCCCTTGAGCAGGAATATGACACTTCGGGGGAGACAGGGAAGAAATGCAGCAAAAAATCAAGTGTCCTGTTCAGACTGTCATTTCTGCACAGGGAGGGAATGGAAAATGAATGGAGCTTCGCTGTAAGCAGACGATGACAGAGGCACAACAGCTCTCAACTCACCAGTCTGGGGCAGAACAAGCCTGAGAATTAAGGGCTGGTTTTTGTTAGTAATTCCCACTGTGGTTAGAGCCTCCTGTCGGGTCAGGACTGCACCACAGTCTGTCAGACCATGTTCTAGCATGGTGCGTCTTCTCTCCATAAATAATTCCATCCTCTACACACGCTACTGGTACTTACCTGCAGACCTTTTTAATGGCTACTTTTGACAGTGAAAACTTCTCATGGGGAAGAAAAAAAAAATCTCTTGGCATATGGAGATTGCAGAAAGATTAAATAAAATTAGCAATAAAAAATAATTAGCAAAAATTAGACTCCTAAAACACTGAAATATTAAAATTTTATGTGTAAAGTCATCTTCAACATCTGGATATTATTTTATTTTTTAAAGGCATATTCATTTTATGAAAGTATATTTTAAAAAATATTAGTAAGATTATTCTATCCCTATAAGAATGAACAGAAAGTACTTTCAGTGTTTGCAGTGTTAATTTGTCTTATCTTTCCTTTTTAATTCTTTTCCTTTCAAATGACATTTTTTCCTACATAAGTTAATGCATTATCCGCAGAGAATAAAAAATACACTCCTTATGCTTGTATTACTTTCATTTGTATAGTACCACATAAATTAATTGTGCATTTTAGATAAATTAAATTATAATTTCCATCTTTAGAGAATTTTTAAGTCTCAATATAATAGCAAATATTGCTGACCTTGCTCATGAAATTAGCAGCAGAGGATCAGCCGGCATGACAAGCCATTGTACTTTAATACTGTTAAATGATAAAAATTAAGGATAACCCATCACCTGCTCTGTTTTGCCAAGACTGACACAAGAACAAAACATCGGTACAAATTATCACAGCAATTTGTCCTAGTTTTGCATTTCAAGAAAAGATGCCTCAACCAGTGGAAGTTTATGTTAATGTTATCTCAGCACAATTTTATACGAACCCTTCATCACACTCCCCCTAGCTAACCTTTCCTCTCAGCTCACTGCAGACATCAGATGGTCTTCCCATATAAGAAAAAGAACATATTAATATCTCCCAGCTTCCGCCATCTGAAAATTTAACAGTACTGCACAATAAAGTTGTCCAGAGGCTTTCTCTACTGTCAAAGGAGAGAGATGCATCTGCTGGCACCCTGTCACCTGTGTTAAATAACCCACTTTGACATGGTTTCTACACTATGCTTCCAGAAGTCAAAGGTTGCTTCTTGACAGGAAGTCACACATTTCAGCATAAGATTTGTCTCTCTTCAGGGGTTTAATTAAGGATGAGGAACACTAGCTTTTTATATAGTTTTACTTATTTTTCTTTTATCATATCCTCATGACAGCAATACTGAAGGTCTACATTTCTGGTAAGGAACTTAAAAAAAATGCTCCTTTAATTTCTTTTGTTCTTGATCAGATACTGCTAACTGTTGTCCCATTTGATTTCAGCTATGAACTACAAGGTCCAAATTGAAATACTGTGTTACCAGTGGCAGATGATTCTGAAAAGAAACGTACTCTCTGTAAGTTTTCCTGAAACTTTCTTCTGTGGCCACATTCTCTTCAGAGTATCAGGAACAGTACACACCATTTTAAAAATAAACTGGTGATTCATTTTAAGTACAACAGAAAGTGAGGCTACCAGAGATTTCATTTGATTACCTAACCTTGAATCCTACCAATCTGGATGAGTCACTGTTTCCTTTTGCTCCTCTCCTACTCTTTCATAACACAAGTGGAAGCATCAGGATGCTGTATGAGAAACCATCTTCTGTGGGCTGCTCATTTCAATGATTTTTTTTGTTGTTGTTTTCAAAATGTCCCGAATGCTATGTTTTAAGTGTAAGGATTCCATGAAGGGACACAAATTGACTCCCCCCTCCTCCCCCCTCAGCTCTTGTATGCAGAAAGCAAAGTTCTTTAAAGTTCTTAATTTCTAATTCAGACTCTATACATCTTTTTGGATGTGACTTGAAAAGGCATTTGTAGGCAAACAAGTACTTAACTACATGCTCCACTAATGAAAATCAAACATGCCCTTTAAGTTAACCATATACTTGCAAAATTTTCTGAATTACCTTCGATATAAGCATTTCCTGAAACAGGGTTTCTTTTTGTTAAACTTTGCAGAATTTTCTTCTCTTGCCCATCTTACCTCTTTTGTAGTAGTTCTTACATTAAAGCCCATGAGTAAATTGTGAACTATTCCCACTGCATGTGGTTTGTGTCTTTACTGTTATTCTTCTGTTGCATATGACTAAATAAAAAAACTTATTTGCCCCAAATCTCATACTTTTCCACATAAATCAGTCCAATAAAGCACGTATTTTCTTTGCCTACAAATCTTGCCTTGCTTATATCTTTAGACTATCACAGCAACAACACTGCTTAAGATCTAGACCTTTTGGGCACTTCCAGATCAGTGCTTTAGACAAAATTTCAATGTGTCATTCACAATGTTTTGGGTGTTTGCAAATTCACTACAATTCTAAAACTGAGAGAAGATCCAGACTTCATCACACTCAGTGATACGAGTGGAGTAGGGGGGTTTGTGCATAGTATTAGAATGCTCTTTGACCTGGTGTTAACAAAGGACTATTATCACACAAGGTAATATTCAACCCAGGTTTTTCCTTCCTGTTCTTCTCTTTCCTTCTTCCAAATGTTTGGGTTTTGTTGGTTGGTTGGGGTTTTTTTTGGTTTTTTTTTTATTTGTTTGTTTGTTTGTTTGTTTTTTCAAATGGCTCTGGAATCCCATAAAAATTAATGCTTATTATATACAGTCAAAAGAGGCAGGAAAATACACAGGCATCCCTGGGTACTGCAAATCGCACAATAATAGAGACGGAGCACCAGGGAATGATGTGACTGTTTGTTTTCTTGATCCCTTAACAAAGAAGCAGAAAAAAAGTTGTCATGATATTGCCACGTTTTATTTTTTGAAAAGCAGGACTAACGCATATGTTTGCTCTCCACTGGGTAACTTCCAAAAGACAGTAAAAACAGAAACCACAGCAAACACGTTAATCAAACTAAGAGCAGCATTTTGGGATTGCAGTCCTCCCTTTGTCTCTCGCACACATATACACACAAAGTAAACCTTTCACTCACTTTGTGTTTCCTCAACCATTAACAGGGCAGAAAAAACTCAAAAATCAGAATATGTATTGAAACCAGCGTATTTGGAATTAGCCTAACATGCATGTCAAGACTTTTCTTGTGGTTAGACAAGTTGGGCAGTCAGGACTTCGGAGTGCCACAACTCACATAGCCACTGCCCATTCCATCGATTTGGAGAAAACACTTGGGTTTGCAGCATAAAAACTTGGTATGGTAAGACAGACCTGACTTACATAGGCTTTATTCATTGTCCATGAAGTCCCTTTGATTCCAGCATAAAAGACATCACAGACATGTCTTTTCTGCCAGCCAGTGCTTCTCTGCTTGCAGCTGCCTTGCTTCTAGGTT
The DNA here is from genome assembly GCA_033628505.1 of Tringa tobata. NCBI lineage: Eukaryota > Metazoa > Chordata > Aves > Charadriiformes > Scolopacidae > Tringa > Tringa tobata. Next base: position 7,463,375 of record JAHREE010000152.1, on the reverse strand, counting down.
TTCCTGGCCAGATCTTCTGGTCACAGTTACCCTTTCCTCTGGGCTTTGCTTATACCCTTACTACATCTCTGCTTGCTTAATGAATCTGAGAATATCAATCAAAATTTCTCGTCACTCATAATACATCACCAAACTGGGAATAACTTACTGGCCAAAAATACTACAGATTCAATACTACCATTTTATTATTCTTAAAATTAGAACAAAAATAGAAAGAATAGCGGGTTGTTTTTTTTTTCTGTAGGGCTCCAAAGTGCTTCCTATTAGGGAGAGTCTGGAGAGAACTGTTTTATGCCATCAATCCCTGGGTTAATAGAAACACATGCAACCTTTACAAGTTTGAGTTCATACCTATACATAAGGTAGTTGAGCTAAGAATTAATGGAAAACATGCAAAATTGTGAGATACTTTGAAAGAATTTTATAGAATTTGCAATCCAGTTTTCAATTATGACTGGTGATGCTGTCAAAACAAGCATACAATTCAACCCATGCCAGGAATATTTCAAGTAATGACCTTCCCAACTCATATATATACCAGGTATCCTAGAAGAGAACACTCTGTTAACAAATTCAGCTTGAACTCCAAATCCTTGAGGAAAGACAGCATGTTTTCACAGTTATTTACATTTTAGGCTGGCAGTAGAAGCATTTCCTTAAAGATTTATGGTACCTACCCCACGCTTCTGCACTCTGTTCCTACTGATGAAAGCAGTGAGTTAGCTAACTCTTTTCCACTGCCTGACACATCACAGGAACTTAGGCTGGAACTTCCAGTCCTTAAAACAGCTAAGAAAAATTCGTCAATAAGGCTTTAATAAGGAGAGAATCAGCTGGTGGACTGGAAGACTTGAGCAGCGCAGGAAAGCACAATAAGAAATTGAAACAGGTGCCAAGCGAATTTTTCGGTGATACATGACCCATTAGCTCCAAGAGAGATCAGAGTACAACCTATCTGCAAAGCAGAGCTTTATTTAACAAAACATCTGTGAGATGTGGGCAATCAATACTTGAATTACCAAAACAATTACCTAATTGATTGGCAGTTCTATAGATCTGATGGTTTTTCTGTCCATAAGTGAGCGGGATCAAGGAGTTTCCTTCTTGTACACTGTCCTCTTTCATATATGAAAATAAAAATCCTGCCTTGTGCTTTTTCATTATAGCTGTTCTGTGTATATATGTGGTAATAGCTCTTCCCATCTAATTTTAGCCTCCTTTGATAATTTTGCTACATTTATGATTAAGCAAAAGTTGTAGCAATCAAATCACTAAACTCAGACAATGCAGAAAAGAAACAAACATTATTTCCCCCTCCTTCATGCACATAGGCAATACAACAGTTATGCCATTTTCTCATTGAATTACGTAGATGTTTTTTGGATATAGTTCTTCTGCAGACATTTTCACTAAAAGAGTTTGAATTATATAGACACAAGTATTTATGCCTACATCACACAGCAACGGATAATCAGGACTGGACAACCACAAAGATAATTTGGACTAGTCTCAGAGAGTGGATAATACCACATAGTTAGAGAATCACCTTCATTATTTTATGTCATCACAAATTTTGCTATGTCATTCCTTGCTGCTCTTTGCAGATCAATAAACATATCAAACACAAGACCTCTAATTCTGAGGCATTTTGTTGTTAACCTTCAGACATGATTAAAATTGACCTAATACAGCTCTCCATTTGCTATATTTTAGTTTGTGATCCAGGATATATTTTCCTTCTTACATCATAGAAAGCCAACAGTCTGTGATCCATTTCAGGGATAGGAAATTTTTAAGTTCTATAAGCTGGTACTTTATCAACTAAATACTGCCAGAATAGTTTCCAAGAGATCAATGAAACACAATTTTCTTTTTAACAAGCCGTGCTGCTTAATTCTTATAATTTCCTGATTTTCTATTGCAGTGATTTTATGTATCTTTTCAACCAGACTGCTCAGTGTATCTATGTCTTACTGAGTTATAATTCTTTGATCCAGCTGCTAAGCTAAATATGAAAAAAATATCTGAAATTCGTACTTACTTCCAGGTCTTCAGAACAATGGCTGTTTTAGAAAATTGCCAGGTATATTTTCATATTTTTAGACATATGATGATTCTATTCTCTGATTCTATGAGTATCATCTGAATTAATTCCTCTGTATTGCTCAAGAGTAACTTGAGAACAGCCTCCCTTTTTTGGTCAGCTCCTGTAAGGGTTTCTTAAAGTACTATGACATTTTATCCAAGATTTTCTATATCATGCAATCAAACATTCTGTAAAGTGAAGAACATCATAGTATCAGATTTTTATAACTTTTATACTTTTTCAGTGTCAGCTCTCATAATTCATCTTTTTCTATCCAGCCAATAAATACAAACAGTATTTTCTGAACAGCAGGCTGTGATTTGTATTCAGATGAATCATCACTGATACGGACATCTCTTCAGAATTTTATCTTTCTACATATTAGCAGTTGTTTTTAATTTTGGTTGAATAACAGAAATAAAAATAAATATACTAGTAATCTAGGTGGAACAGATATTAAAATAACGGACTCTTTAGAAGAGCTTTATTACCCATAATACAGAATTACAGAACTTGATATCAGATCTGATGGATTAAATCCCAATGAAAAGGTTCAGGTTTATAATATTATTTTCAGATCTACTGCTTTGTTGTGTATTATCTTCATAGATACTTGATGATTTACAATAGATCGACTTAAAATTCCACAAGGAAAAAAAAGGAAACTCAAATTGCAGAAATCAAGCACATGTGAAGCGAGACTTTGCAAATAAAAAATATTCCAGACCAGTTTTACTTCATGCAGCTGGTGCTCCAGCAAAGCACCCAGTGTTTTAACTGGATGACTTCTCACACTTCATTACGCCTTGATCTTCTACAATATTAAATATATCCAAATACTGAATAAGAATAGTTACCATGTATAGGAAGAATCTGGTCTACTACCAGAAGATTAAAAATAAAGGAAATTATTGTTGATAAATTTACGTGCCACAGTACTAGATGTAAAAGCTGGAAGTCAAGCTATGTCTGAATTTTGTATTTTAAAAGGATAGCCTTCAACTTTTATAAAAATTAAGTTTAGTATCTACTTTATTTAATGGGATCACAACTGGTTTTTATGTATATAGACACACTTTCACCAACAATCAGACATACACACACATAAATTCTAATTTAGTTGTTTACAGTAGTAGTATAATAATGGACTTCATCGTGAAACAACTGTGTAGGAATTTGATAATTACTCTACCAGTATAGAACTAAAAACCTACACTTAAAATTAACTAGTTCTAAATGTGTCCTACCAATGGGACCTAACAATGTCCTAGAATTCAGAAATTTTGAATGTTTAAAACCAGTATTTTCTATAAATATATGAAACAAGATTACTGTAATTTTAGAACTTCTTATATTTATATATCTATGTAAGAGTATAATGTCCTATGCTTCAGTACCCACTGTTAACATTTGTGAACAACTGGTATATGGAATTCCATTATGCTATCATGATACATGTCGGGATTGGTCTATTTACATCACTTAAAAAGTAAAAAGGGGACTGATAACTGTTTGATATCCTAAAGCCACCAGAATTTAAAGTGCCAGACATATGAGAAACTATCTACATCTCTGTCATTGTTTCTAATTTCAATAATGTCTCCCGTTGGGGAGGAAGAAGGGGAGGACATGACAAGGGGCGAGGGATAAAGAGAACGAAGGGTGAGAGAAACCATGAGGACACAAACTACCAGCTCATTTTGAAGTATCATTCTCACTAAGGGTAATTTTGTACTGCAAAACGTGGCCTGTAGACAGCCACTATTCATAAGAAAACAGCTGGGAATCTACAAAGAATCGCCTCAAGATACACACTTTGCACTTCCAATGACCCAATCACATTAAAAGTAGCAAAGAATGTAAATACTTTTCCTAATATCTATTTAAAGCTCTAACCCTCCCATTTTTATATGGTATATTAATAAATGGAAGGAAAGTGGTAGTCATTGTTAAGGTGAATGCAAAATGCAATGGCCTTAGCAACTTTGAATTAAGTGAAAATTAAAAAAGAAAATACTTTTCTGTTAGGAAGTGTAAATTCAAGTAAATGCTGAGACTCCAATTCGAACTGTACACAGGAACCTGAAACATCAAGGAAGATGGCAATGCAACAGCATAAAATGAAAATCCATGACAGCAGCAATAGGTCTCAGTTTCGTAACACAAAGTTTACACAGTCTGTGATGAATATTAATGTGCTTGACTTTTTCTTTATTCTTTTAGGAAATAAAAGCTACGTGCTTTAGGAGTAACTCTCCTTCCACAAAGTAGTCTTCAGTAGAGTTTGCTTCTTAGCTTTGTGTTTGTTGTATTCAATACTGATGTTAATAAAAAAGCAAGCATGATGGTGCCCCCACATGAGATTTCTAAATAATAATGTAATGTTATCAACCTTGGCAAGCTAAAAGCAGTATTTTTAGAATTTTAAAACAGATGGATTAGTCTTTATAAACAGAATGCTAGTTTAAAGGACAAATGCCTTATGTACAATCTCACAGTAAAGAGATCTACCCAACTCTGTTATTTTCATGTGACCCACAGACATCTGTGATTGCAGTTCAAAGGTGCACAAGACACACCATACCCAGTGGAATGCAGTGGTAACTGCGTGGTCAGTGTTTGCCTCTATCTTTGGAACTTCTCTTTTAACTATCACTTCTTTTTGTTCCACAGATTTCTTTTCTTCTTTTAAATTTGGCTCAGGGTATTTTATTTTTCCTTTATTAATTTAAGTGGGTGAATTACCCAACTATGCAGAAACAGAATAAAGACACCTTGAGAGCTAGCAAACAGTACAGTGATGCTTGCTATGATATTGACATGCTCAATTATTTCTGAACTGCTGGAAACTGGATGGGGTTGAACTTTCTGCCTGTTACATGGAGAACAGAAAACCTATTATTTTCAGCTTAAAGAGAAGAGAGTACAATAGCCAGGTAGTCTCTTCTTACAGGCAGTTACTTGCCAATATCAATAGATTACCTCTTGACAATCAGTTGTGAAAGATAATTAGGTCTTAATCCCATGGGGTTTATAAATCTGCAGGTGTGAAGCCCAGGGGCAGAGCAAATAATATCATCATCTGGCAACCAATTACATAGACCTTCGAATTGTGTCTCTTTAGCAATCACAACTTTAGCAATATCATTAAAAAATACCAAAGCTGAAAGTCATAGAACTGCAAGATAAACTAAATAATAATTATTTATATTGTGAACATTCTTTTTTTTTCCCTTTAAGAAAATCTTTGTTCTACTGCGTTCCTATGCTGGTCTATAAAATAGAGGAGGAAGAGCAGTATTAGAGATAAGTTTTGCATACCTAGCATCCAGCAACCTATTTCGACTCCTGCTGTTATAAAACTGTTTTCTACCCTTTAATCTCTGTGCTAGGCAAAAGTATTGTTCCTAAATTAATGTATGCCCTGAACAAATAAACTGACAGAACGTCAGTTTCAGACATCATTTCTGTCAGCTCAGTGCAAATTAAAATGGACTTCTTGGATTTAAGGTATTGATTTTAAAATTCTGATTCTGGCTACTTCTAAACGAGAAGGGAAAAGCTACTGCATTATCCCCTATTTGTTACTGTGCCCCACTACTATTATATCAGTAAATTGCTAGCAATACCTAGCAAATTGTCTAATCAAATCTGATGAAACAACAGAAATGTCTGAGTTACTGTTTATTATTCCTATGCAATTCACAAACCCTATTACTGGTTTGAAGGCCAAACTGTTAAGTTTCACTCCAAATAAAGGTTCAGGGCTGACCTAAGTAGCAATAAGCTTTGTCATTTAATGTGGCACTTCTCACTCCCAGAATATGGAATTCCATTTTCAACTTCCTACACAAACAAAATTCCACATGTACATACAACACACATGCAGACAGACCTTCTTAGAAAGTACAGGCAACCCCTTGCCTGTGTTTGAGTCTAACCAGTGCTTTTATTCTTCAGAAAGCCAAGCTGAAGGGGAGTTTCTTGCATGCTGAAGTTCTTAAGAGTTTAACCAAACTGTAACCCTTAATGCACCATTCTCTTTCCTCTCTACTAATGCACGTGCAGCTCTGAACTCAGCTTCCCTACTCCAGTTCACAGTATTTAGAGAGACTGTTCTTTTCCCACAGCAATATAAATTTTAATTAAAACTGGTAAGCCAAGCGTCCCTTATTTATACTCAGTTCTTCTTATGGCAACACATGGATAGGATTAAATGGTGCTGTCAAACAGATGCTGGTATTGACGGCTTTTAATATTGCTGCCCATACCAAGACAATAAATAAATGCCATCAATATTACCTGTTCTTACTTCTTTAGTAAATATTTCATTAAAGTTGCATTTATGCTGTCAAGTATGAGCAAAAGCTGCTGGTACCAACTAGTAAGTCTATTTGGTGGGAATAAACTATGTCCAAGGATGGTTCTGAAAGGAATATTAGCAGTAATATCAACAGCAACTTGGTATGTATTTTATAAAACTTTTCAATGTATGAAACTAATAAACTCAAAGAAAAGTGTAATAAAGCAGCAGCTCACACCACAAGTCTAAATTTACTAGGCAAAGATTCTCACTCCAGCTAACCAGCAAATACCCTCCCAAGCCACCCACTCCATTCTCAGAACACTTGCAAAAGGGTGGGTTTACATAATTCCCAAAACGCCACTTCTTCTGAGGATGACAGGGCAACTTCTAGTATGCCCTGTTCCCCAACACTATCAACAGTCAAGAAATGATGACAACTTAAACACAATGCCTAAGGCAGGTTGGCAAAAGCGTAAGTACATTAGCTCCCACATCCTCTTCCTCTTCCCAACACTGCACTGTAAATCTCTAGTTACAGAGATTGCTTCTGATCTCATTTACTCCAGGCTGACAGCAGCGTACAATCCCATTGCCTTTGACAGCAGCATTCCTGCTTTACATTAGAGAAAAGGGATAAGAATAGACCCTTTCTTGAAATTCACTCTTGAATTCAGTGTGCAGACTGCCGAGAATAAATATGCTGTCTTCTGCTCTGGCTAATTTACAAAGGCGTTACAAGTGACACTATAAGCTTTATCAACATATACCTTTTTTTAAGCCATCATCAGCTCAGAATGCTGTTTCCTCCTGATTGCATAAAACATTTTTGAAGACCAATTAAAAGCATCAGCCGCAAGGCTATCAGAACTGTATCTATCATGTTGTTACAGATTTTCCCTCAGTATGACAGTAGTATTCCTCCTCATCTCTGAAGAGATTTTTTCCTTTAAACTGCAGTTTACTTAGTTCTGTTGCACTAAAAACTAAATCTGGGAAATGAAATCAGCTGGAAGGGGTATCTTTCCAAATATTCTCCAGTTGGAAAGGAAATGTTCATCTCCTCTTGATGCATCACACTACAAGTGCTTTCTCCAAAGACATTGCCCCCCTTCATCCTCAAAGAAGATTCACAGATTGACCTGCATTTCCTACATTATTTCCAGAACTGTTAGGAAAGTACTGATGCACTCCATGTTGCTATTTCTTTACTGCTATCAAACCTAATTCTTGGTAGAAGCCCATGTTTTATTTTCATTGGTGATCCATGAGCTGGAGTATAAATGTGGATGCATGCCTTTTTCATCCTACACTGAAAATCCCTGTTACGTCAGATAAAGACCAAGGCAGAATAAACCCTTTGCATTGTAAGTATGCTTTCTGTCTATCGTTAACTGCCACACTGTTTTTTTCATTCTTGTTCAGCTAGGAAACATGCTTCCCTTACAAGTTATCACAATTTCTCTTTCTTGTCCCTTTGTGTTATTTTCTTATCTGCACTGTTTCCCTTTCACCATTTTTAGTTTTTGGTGGTTTTGTTTCTCTGTAGCTCTTTCATTACCTTCATTTCCAACAGGTCCCACCACTAAGATTTATCCCTGTTCCATCCACTGAAACATAATCAGAGATGCAGTTAATGTTAGCATGTTACACGCCATCAGAGAAGCGTTAAAGCAAAATCCAACCTAACGAGACTGGATATTGTTTCCCAGTAAGAGTCTTCCAGGCTTTCTTTCAGGCTGACCCACAAAGAAAATGTATTTATTAGTTGACCTTTACATCTCCTTAGAAAGTTCAGAACCTGGCAGCTAGAAACTTTGTTTGTTAATGTACCTTTAGATTCTGAAAAACACTAGAGACCACATAAACACATTAAACCAGCTCAACCAGGCCTTGCAACTGGAAAGATTACATCACTGAACCATGACATTTTCAAGGCACTCAGTTTAAAAGCTAATGCATGCTCTATTGTATTTTTAAATTTGTTGCTTGCTGTCCCTTGGATGACACTGCGTCATATGTGCACAGCAATGCTCTTATCTTCAGGACTACACGAAATATCTATCTCAAAATACTGAGAGTTTTTTAGAGGTTTGACTTTGAATCAAGTTCAAGCCTGAAAGCCATATTGCACTGGTTGCACCGGCGCACAATGATCTATCCTAATTCCAGGAAAACCCATATGAAGTATAATTACATGCACTGAGGGGAATATAAACAGTGGAAGAGAGTCTTGATGGGACATTCATTTACCTATGTGCTATTTCTCAAAGGTTGGGATGGTCCCAGTGGGCTATTTTTAAAAATGGGTAGAAAGGAGGACCCCAAGAACTACCCACTTCTCAGCCTCAGCTCTGTGCCCGGGAAGATCACAGAACAGATTCTCGCAAAAGCTATGCTGAGGAATGTGGAGGACAGAGAAGTGATTCGAGACAGCCAGCACAGCTTCACAAAGGGCAAGTCCTGCCTGACCAAAGTAGCTTTCTATGAGGGAGTGACTACATCAGTGGATAAGGGAAGACCTACGGATGTTGCCTATCTGGACTTCCAAGTCGTTTAACGCAGTCCCCCACAACAACCTTCACTCCAAATTGGAGAGAGATGGACTTGATGGGTGGACTGTTTGGTGGATAAGGAAATGGTTGGATGGCCGCATCCAGAAAGCAGTGATCAATGGCTCAATGTCCAGAGGGGGATGAATGACAAGGGGTGTCCCTCAGGGGTCTGTACTGGGACCAGTACTGTTCTCAATGACATACAGTGTGAGCCAGTGCACCCTCAGCAAGTTAGCAGATGACACCAAGGTGAGTGATGCAGTTAACATGCGTGAAGATGGGATGCCACCCAGAGTGACCTGGACAAGCTTGCGAAGAGGGCCCTTGTGAACCCCATCAAGCTCAACAAGGCCAAATGTAGGGTCCTGCACCTGAGTTGGGGCAACCCCCAGTACCCATACAAGCTGGGGGATGAAAGGATTTAGAGCAGCCCTGCAGAGAATGACTTGGGGGGTACTGGTGGATGAAAAGGTGGACATGAGCTGGCAATGTGCGCTTGCAGCCCAGAATGCCAACTGTATCCTGGGTTGCATCAAAAGCAGCGTGGCCAGCAGGTCGAGGCAGGTAATTCTGCCCCTCTACTCCGCTCTGGTGAGACCTCACCTGGAGTACTGCATCCAGCTCTGGAGCCCTCAGCAGAGGGAAGACATGGACCTGTTGTAACATGTCCACAAAGATGGTCAGGGGGCTGGAACACCTCTCCTATGAGGACAGGCCAAGAGAGCTGGGGTTGTTCAGCCTAGAGAAGAGAAGGCTCTGCAAAAACCTTATTGTGGCCTTTAAATATTTAGACGAGTCTTACAAAAAAGATGTGACAAGCTTTTTAGTAGGGCCTGTAATGATAGAACAAGGACTATTAGTTTTAAGAGGGTAGAGTCAGACTCAATACAAGGAAAAAAAATTTTAAGGACGAAAGGTGGTAAATGCCCCATCCCCAGAGACATTCAAGATCAGTTTAGATGGGGCTCTGAGCAAGTTGAAGATGTCCCTGGTCATTGCAGGAGAGGTGGGACTAGATGACCTTTAAAGGTCCCTTCCAACCCAAACCATTCTATGATTTTAAAAGCAGAAAAGGAGACTAAAAATTGAATTAAACTCAGTTTGGGCCTAACTTTTCTATGACCTCCTTTAAGAACTACAGAGAATAAAACCCCCTTCATATCCATACAAACTGCTTAAATTCCTTTGACTTCAAAAATATGAATTCAGTGTCCCAAGTTGTAAAGGGAATGGTGGGCACCAACAACTTTTATTTTGCTTTTAAGGTGTTTTGCCAGAATGTTTTTCCTGGGCAGATAAGACAGAACGCAAAATCCGTGGCAGCTGACGGTCCACAAGTACTGACACTTTCTTTCTCATCTACAGAGACCTGATACCATTAAATAAAAACAGCGTTGCACAGGAACCCTGCGCAATAGCAACACATATAGTATTTAAACCTACTATATTGCTGCTGTTTAAAATACTGTGTCCTTCAGAGGTGTTCTGTGAGCAGAAAATCATTGAAGACTGGACAACTACTCACAACTTCTCTGGTTTCTTCCCTGTTTTCACTTCCTCCTTTGACACTCTCTTGTGTGATCCTGTCTTAAAACCAAAGTTTGTCTACGCTGATTTAACATGTTTTCCTCATTAACTACTTGCTGTCATTACCTTTAATCTAAGAATATCAAACTGGTGTTTAAACATTGTCCAAAGAATCTGAAATTCTGTAAATTTTCTTAAGATATGTGAATATGATTCTCACAGGAATACAGCCTTGTATACATGCTTGTATATATCCATGTAATTTCCAGAGTACAATAGAGGCACATAAAAAACTAAAATAGCTGAATAAACAAAATTAAGAGCCATAATACAACATTCACTGCAAGACTCGAGCCAGTCTGCCTCAAATCAAAGCTGAAAATGCTGTTAACGATGACTGTAATCTAACTTACTGGTCATCAAAAGCTCAAGCTCTATGTTACCCTATGCACTGTTTCTCAGGAGTGCAAAAGCCCTGATCCACTTCCACACAGACTGAGGAGTCTCAGCACTCTGCTGGATTCAGCCTATAGCTCAATGTAAAGTTTTATGGGCATCCTAGCAGTGGGTATACCCATGGATTTCCAAAGCAGCAACATTAAGTGACTAATAAACAAGCATTAACGTGTTTCTTTCAGTGCAAAACCAGTGTAGTCACGTATTACATGAAATTACTATAATGTCCTAGTCAACCTTTCATTGGAAGCTGGCTTAGTACAGGAAATACTTGTTGTAAATTCATTTTTGCTGACCAGCAGTCATGACAAAAATACAGCAATACTGAGATTACTTCTGCTCTGCAGCAATTCACTGTTTCTTTTGTAAACTTCTTAAGAACGACCATCATTTAGAGCTGAAAAGGTTCTGAAAATAATTATTACAATTACTACTATCTATCATTTGCTGAATTTCCAATACATGATCCATACTCAAGAGTTTCAGCTGGTAATTTACAAATCACAAAGCAAAGCATGCTCCTCATCATACACAGTTTACAACCTGAAGTGCAATAAATGTAAAAGTGATATGTACTGCACAAACACGGTTATCCAAATAGGACTGCTTAACTGTGCAGATACCTACACACATTGTTATGTAAAGGAGAATAGCCAAAGGGAATTGATGAGAATTTCACGTGACTGATCAATTTCACGACCCACTATGAAATGCCACCAATACAGTCCTCATATGCTATTTCTCTTCTTCTTTTGGAAACAGTTTACAGGCAAACTTATACCACATGATCTTGTTACTTCAAGCCAAATCATCTACAAGCTGTCAGAACTATTCACATACTAACCACACATCCTTTAGCCTCCCTTTCTTACTCCTTAAATCCCAACAACCTAGCAAGACTAGAAAGAACCAGGTCTCCATTTAATAAGCACTTCTGAGCTAACTTTCCTCAGTGCTGTGGGCACCGCTTTTAAGTAATGCTAAAAACGAGGCCCACAGGAACACTGGAGGACTGTGAAATCCCTTATCAGACAGGCAACAGGGTGGACTGGGGTATGCTGAGAACTGCCCAGCGGCTGAAACCCATCCATCACCTCACACGGGTAGAAAACAGGATGCAGGAGAACATGTCGTGACCCGAAGGGAGCTGTCAGGCTTCTGGGCTTAGGCCCCAGAAGTGCAGCGCTGACAATAGACGCCCGACGCCCAAAATGGCGCCACGCCCAAAATGGCGCCGCCGGGCGGTGCCGGCTG
>JAHREE010000152.1:7413809-7450828 GCA_033628505.1 Tringa tobata | reverse complement strand
CCCGGGCCCGGGCCCGATCAGTCCTCTCCCGCCGCCGACCCGGCCGAGGAGGCAGAGGCCCTGCGCGCCCAGCTGGGGCGGCTGCAAGAGAAGCACCGCCGGGCCTTGCGGCACCTGCGGCGCTGCCGGGCCGCCGGCGGGCCGGAGGCCTCGGAGCTGGAAGACGGGGAGCTGGACGAGCTGCTGGAGGAGGACGAGCAGCCGCTGGAGAAAAGAAGCCTGGTGCCGCCCGTGTAGTCGGCCCCGGGGGAAGGCGGCGCGGCCGGGCAGGGCTGCTGTGAGGGGGCGGCGCTGAGGGCCGGCCTGCGCGGCCTGGCCGCCTCCGCTGGACCTCGGGGCGGGGGAGGGGCGGTGTATCTCCTCCCTCCTCCCTTCACCGCCCCCTGTGAAACGCGGGGCGGACCGTTCGGCCCTAAAGAAAGGGTGAGGGAGGCGCTGGATGGTTGGTTTGTTTTTTTTTTAATCCCCTTCCCAGATGTATGACTAGGAAGCATTGACCGTGCTTCAAGGAGAAGCCGATTCAGCTGGAAAACTGACGCTTGGGAGAGGCCAGCGTTTTAGTCGAGGAGTGCCTCAAAGCAGCTGTTGTCATGGAGAAAAGAATCACGTTGAAAAGAACAGTTTGTCTCATGTCACCTCAAAGCATTGACTTGTGCTTCCTTCGGGGACCAGCTGTGGATCACCTTTTTTCTCTTTTGAGTTAGCAACCACCATGTAGACCTCAGTAGCCATGGAGGCTACCAAAAGATGGCTCAGACTAGTTAGTAGGCTGTGTATGTCTGTTAGGAAAGGGAGTGGAGGAAGCTTGTGAGCTCCTTTGTCAGCACTCCAGTAGAAGTTGGTGATCATTTGAACTCCTCTGAATTGTCTGGACGTTTCCTGCAAAACAGTATTTGTATCTCTAATGATGGACTTTGTTAACTGCCATATGAATCTTGATTTGAATTTCATACTTTCACATAAAAATGCAGCTGATAAAAAAATAAAAATATGACACAACAAATTAATGTCTCCATTGTGATTTTTAACGGAGTTATTTTGAAATTGCAGGTGAAACACCTTTCAGACCTTTGTGATGCACTTCCTCAAAGGCAGATGAATTGTTTTGGGGTTTTTTTTAAGAAAATCTACTCTGTGAAAGCAAATGACTTAGTTATTTTTCAGACCTTTCTTCCTTTGAAAATTTACTTGAAAGCAAGCCTTGTAAAGCACGGAGACATTTGTTGATTTTGTAATGTTCCCTCATTTTTTTTTTGGTCATTTAAAAGCTGTCTGATGCCTTTAGATTGGTTGGGATTGATTCCTTTAATGGGCAAGGACTGTTTGATCTCATAGTCGGAGTGACATGAAAAGGCAAAAATCCATCTTTTCTCGGTATCTTCAATAATACAACTTTTGAAACAAATAGTTGTTATTCTTTCATATAATGTCAGCATAAGTCTCATCATAAAATGATCGTAGTGCTTGTTAAACATGTCTCTTTGGATCTGCAGTGTCAAGTAGGTGCATTTCAAAATGAGAAGTTGTGGATGTCATCTTAATGAGGAAGTGTAGGTGTTGGTGTCTGGATATAGTCTTCGATTGTTTTATAAAGGAAGTATTCTCAAAAGTGCTCAAATTAATAAATGCTCAAGAATTTCAGTACCTACAATAAGCACACCAACAGGATTGTCTTATTTTAATAAACAGTTTTCAGCAAGGTATGAGTATTCAAGGAATGTGAAGAGTCTGTCAAAATAGTACAACATAGGGCTGTGTTAAGTTACAATGCTGGAAGTGCTTAACTGTGCCAGGCATCCTTTTTGGAAGTTAAAGTATTGACATGTATGGAAGAGAAGAGAGTCTGGCATTTTCTAATCCTATGTGCAATTTTTTTTAATTAAACTGGGGCACTCCCAACAAATGAAGTTTTTATTCATGAGTATTAAGTTCTATGCAAGTTTGTATGAAGGGTTTTTTACCTTTAATGCATTTTTTTTCTATGCCTTGATAAGAGCAATTGTAAAACAATCCTACAGATTGCAAAATACAGAGTCTTTAAAAAGATTAGTATTTTGGTAAGATTCAAATTAATGTGTAGAGTGCTAAAGAAGAGATTTTAAGTATTTCCTGAGATTTCTGCTTCCAGGTGAACTGCAGTAAACCATCACTGAGTTCAGTCAAGCTGCAAAAATTTTGTTTAACTAATCAGCTGGTTGTTGTGAGTTTGTTTTTGAGAGTAAAAGATAAGACTTAAGTCTTAAGTAAGATGATGCAAAAGTAGTACTGCAGTGTCCCCCAGTTAATGGTTTGCAGGTGGTAGGTTCGCTTTATGACAGACTTGCATGATCCTTGGCTACTGGAAACTACGGAGACTTTCGGGAAGAGCGAATGTTACAAGCCCAAATGCTCGCAGTTTGGATTTGTCTGTATGGCCAGCTCTGACAGTAGCTTGGTATCAAGGGCAGAAAGTCACCTCTGGCCCTAAAACTGCAGTTCAGCCAAAACCCGTTGTGTTGGTGGGTAGCAGAAAGCACAGAGCATCCCTGGGATTCCCTGATGCATCTCAGCACCCACGTGTCTGAAGTGGTGGGATAAGCCTTGCTACAGCTGTATGAAGAGCTTAAACCTTCCTCTACCTTCAGTTGAAGCCTGTTCCCTGTTGTTCTGCTTTCTGTCCGATAAGCAGTTGCATCTTGATGTTCCAGTCTTCGCTTCTTACTCCCAAACCTTGTCTTTAATTCTGTTCATCACAGTCTAGACTACGGCAAGGTTTTGTCCTTCTGTTCCGGTTACTGTGGTAATGTCTCTGTGTTTCAGTGTCTTCTTGCGTTCAGCCTTTCTTCCTCTGGCCTGACTCAGTGCTACTTCCCTAGATTTGGAGAAGAATGCATCACATGACGAAATTGCTACAGTATATTCAGCAAACAGAAGCATGCTGCCCTGTTGGCCTTCTTTTCATAACTTTACTTTTTTGATTCAAAAACATTTCAAAACCATGAACTTCAAAGCCATATATTTTTTCATGTCTTTGATTCTAGGTTTTAAGTGCCTATTTTTTTGTCATAGTTACTGGAAAGAAAAATCACTTTGTTTCTGCTAAGGCCGAATTTTTGAAGACTAGTGGATTATTTTCCTGTTTAAAAATGTTTCTGTTTATAATTGTCTTTTATTGCATTGTATTTTGTACTACAGTACATCAGAGTGCTATATGAAAGTAAGTTTGTTTTCAGGTAAGTTTTTTATTAGAGAATGAATGGAATTCAAGTTTGAGTGTTTTGTTTTGTTTTCTTCCCCACATAAATTCGTAGAAACATAACAACATATAAAACATTTGGCAATAATATCTTCCTGATCACGCTGTTAAATTGCAGTGTTTAAAAGATGAGTACATATTCTCTTAACTTTTTTTTTTTACAAGTATAAAAATACTGTAGCCTTTCACTTCATTGCTAAGACAACAAAATTACTTTCTTTTGTTTCTTAAAGAAGTGTTTAGTCTTGGCCACAGACTTTTCCTTACCCTTCTGTCCTGTGCCTCATGTTAACAAAATATGAAGTGTATGTTAAAATGGAACAGCTATATTAAAACTGTATCAAAATCTGGGGCCCTGTATGAATTTGATGGCAATTACTTTAAAACACATGTGTATGAACAGAATGGCTCAGTGAGGGTGCCATATTTAATATACACTCTATTGCTCTTTTGAGACCTAATTTAAGTTTCATTAAATATTGCAGTCTGAAGGAGTCTTTGTCCGCTATGCTCATCTGCTTGAATATGTTAGGGCCTTGAGGTTAGGGCCTTGCTTTAGCTGCCCACAGAGAATAATGAAATAAATTAAATGTCTTTGTATGATAAACTAATGCCATTCAGATTAGTTTAGTTCAGCTACTTTCCTACCAAAGCAGTCATCTGTTATTCTTCCCTTTCTGTCTATCTCACTAAGTTCAGTATCCCCTTTTGGTTTTGTTCAACTCAGCAAAGACATTTGCAAGATGTATAGAAAGCCATTTTTCCAAAGTTGCAAATGATTTAAAGTAGTGGTTTAAAGATTTTTAAAGATGGATTTTTAGTGATCACAAATTAACAAGGCTTTTTCTGTATATTTTTAGGTGTTACCTGGTATCTGTATTATCATACTGGGAAGCTTAGATGTAACTGCCTGGGGACAATCATCGTTCTGTACAATATCTGTATTGAATTCACTGCCACATTCCTTCCAAAATAAAGCCCCGTATCATTCAGAGAATAATAGCAGCACGTGATTATAAAGCTCTTTTAAAAGAAGCTTGCTACCAGTATTATTTCATGACTTGCAAGGCCATTTGCTTGCTCTTTGTGCTGTCAAGGGTCTTTGTGCAGTCAGAATGTAGTTGTAGCAGAAGAGAAGATAAAAGACATCACATTTAGAGGGCATAAAGAGGCTGCTTTAGATCCAGTTTTACAGGAGGGAGCGTGGTATAAGGCTGGGAAGAGAGCAATTGGTTGGATAATCCAGGGAGAACATTTTGTGAAAGAGAATTACCGTGGAAAGATGTGACCATCAAACAAAAGCTAATGGAATTATTGTATTCATAAATATTGGTGTATTTTTCATGGATAAAAAAAATGCAAAGTTTGGATAAAGTAAAAGATTACCACTGAGGAAAAATGCAACTGTGTTATACACTATCATGTCTCTGAAGGGAGAGCAGGCTTTGGAGTACTGCTCTACCAACAATCCTTACCTTCTGCTTGAGATTGTTAACAGTGGTGCTCATTAAGGTTGATTTACTTCATGTGAAAATCTGTGAGGGCCAGAAGAACGAGCATCTCCATTTTATAAATGCTGCAGGATTTCCAGTGACCTCAAGTGCTTATACACAGTGGGTTTGCGCCTGGGTCAGCACAACTCATAACCCCCTGTCTCAGTTAGGAGAGGAATCCGCTGTGATCAGCCAGCAGCATCCAGGTGCTGGGCTTTCACAAACTCGCTTCCGAGTGCCCGACCCAGCCTCGTGCTGATTATTAGCGTGTGGGAGCTCAGGGTGTACCCGCAGGTGACGTGGCTGCAAAGCGTGTAAATGCAGTGGGTCTCAAGCGTTAGTGGTCGTGACTTCCGTGGTGATGACTGCTTACAAAAATTACACGGGCTGCTCAAGCAACAGCTGGTGTGTTTCTGCGTGAATTGCAAATAATTAGCTGCACCTGTGTTTCTTCTCCTTATTAAGAAGGAAATAGTGTTGCCTGTTCCTTGGACAGAACAGTGACTGTGGGCGTTTGGTAACTCTTTATGGTGAAGATGGTCAAACGGTTCTAGCAGGCTATTAGAAAGCCTTGTTCCCAGCTGAGGCCTTTATGACTTATAAATTTGAATTTTGTTACTGCTTTTCACACAGAAATGATGAATTTGTAAAAAAAAAAATTATCAAAAAATTTATCTTGCTTTTACAGTTTGAGGGAGCTTTGCTGTGCTGCTCTGTTGAGGAAGAAAGGCTTCAGGGTGGATGCTGTAAAATCATTTAGAATCAGAGCAGTGTACTTGACACATTTTCCCAAGGACTTTAACAATCTAAAAATAAGATGCAAAAAAAAGCAGAAGTTTTCAAAGAAATCCTATGGAAGATTTTGGGTTTCTTCTTGTTTTAATATTTTTAGTGATATAAGAACTGTAGCTTTAATGACAGTTAAATAATTCATTACTCTGCACTGTAAATATAGGTGACTGGATCTACTGAAAGACTCAGGCACTAAAAGCACCAGAGACGCTCAGAAATCTAAATGTAAGGTCTTTACTACCGAAAGCTGTCCCAGAAGGCTCTCTTCACTTGACAGGGGAAGGTTGTCAAAGCGTATTTTACTTTTGAAACCTGTTTACTGTGCAAGAAGTAGCTGTGAAACAAGGGTAAAAGTAAAATTTGACCCTTTGTGCTTGAGAGTGGTACGGCAGTGCTGAAATAAACACTAGCAGTTAATTGGAGGAGTGTGCGTGAAAAGCTGCTCATCTCCTGGGTATGCGTAGATGCTCTTAGCTAAATTTGAAGAGTCTGTGGCTTGGAGAACATCTGGAGAGGGGACGAAGGAGGGGGCTTCAGGTGTCAGTTAACTTCGTTGCAAGCCTTCTCTTGTTACCAGAGAAGTTTTTTTTGTGTGTTCTGCCCAAAACTGTTTCATTTTGTCTTTTAGCTAAAGAAGCTCTTGTGCTCTGAATGGGCATTTCTCCAACTCCACAGTGGCTGCTGAGCGGGGCAAAACTCAGAAGCTTGCAAGATCTCCCTTTGGCCAATAAAGAGGCCAGAACAGTGGCTAGAAAGAGAGTGAATATATCTGATTAAAGAACAGATGGGAGGATTTCTAACCATATGGCTAAGAAGCCCTTATTGCATTGAAGATTTCCATGTGAAAAATGCTAAAAATGCTAGACTCTAGCAATCTGGTGTAGGAAATACTGTTGCAACAGTATAGCAGAATTGAATGCAGGCTCTTACAGGAGGAGAAGATGTGTTTATTTCCAAAAATTAAAGGAAAACTAACTTTTTCATATTCATGCTTTCATAAGGAAAAACCCAGAAGAACTGAGATGCATGTGTCTGGCAGTCCAGCTCCAAAACATGTACTCTGTTGGTCCTCAGGCAGTTCTTCCAGGACTCCTTCGGTGAGCCATATGACAAAGGATGCCATCTTATAAGTCTGCTCCTCCTGGGTTTTTAGATTAGTTACCATATACAGCCTTCGTATATAGTTTTTTGTGCCCTTTATGAGCTCTCTGTCCCACCCCAATAATTTATCAATGTTTGCACGCTCTCCCTTTGTCTCCTGGCCTGAGCATCCTGTGAGTTTGCATGCAGGTGTGTGGTGGGCTCTTTGTGACCCAATAATGCTGGTGCCATTCTTACTGCTCTTTTGCAGTTTGCTTCTTTTACTGGTTCCACACCCAGACCCTTAGGCCGACCAACCTTGACTTTTCTGTTACAGATGTCTAGAGCAGATTCTGGGAATGCTCTGCTTTTGAGTGGACTGGCATGACGAGTAATTTTCAACTTTATTCAGAACTGCATTTAGTGCTTGCTCTCAAATGCAGGGAGAGAATGCACCTAACTCTCAAGCTGCAATCACCCTAGTTTCATTTCTGATTAAACTTCACCAGGAGCCAAGCGCACTGTGATCTCAGAAAAGCTGAGGATATCATTGTGTTAACAAAAGCATACTGCCAAATAGCATCAGAAGTCTTTGTGTTCCCCCACGTGTTAAGCTATTCTGAGCAGCTCATACAGTATCACTTTCATAGAGCAGTCCTCAGACATTAGACACACTGCAAAATGTAGGAATGCTGCCGTTTTCACAAGGAAACACAGCCAAAGGTGGGACTCTCACACAACTTAAAGCTTACAAAGCTTTTTCAAGATGTGTCTTCTGTCATTGGCATAAAGAAATTCAAACTCAGCCTCTCACTGTCTAAGGGCTTGCTTGGCTTTGCCAGTGGGGAACTGCATTGTCTGATTGAGACACTTCTACACTGCAGAAAAATTGAATGCGATGCTTATGAGATGGAAAGGAGGCATTTTGCTGATCTATAGAAGTCATTAACTTGCTGTATGACAGAAGCCTCAGTTCAGTGGCAATAAGGACGCTGGGTTTTCAGACTTTCCTTTGGAGAACTACTGTACAGTGATTTCTAATAGTGGTACATGTTAATTAATACATACATTTCTTTATTTTTATTTTTTTAACTCCTTCATAGTTCCTACCTTGAATTCACTTAAGGTTATTAAAACCCTATTTTAAAGTAACCTGAGGTTCATCCATCTTTTGTAATCTTAGGGAATTTTTAATTTGTTTCTTTCTTTAGAACTCCTAAGATAAGAGGTTCACAGCAGGGATAGGTTCAGTAGGGAATCTCCACTTTCTTTGACATATTTCCATATATTATGGTATATTAGGTATCCTGAAAAAAAAAAAAAAAAGAAAGATGATACAAGACCTTTTCTGAATACACATCAAGGCACAAGATCAAAATGTTCTCTCTGCATGTTCTCTAGGCTGTGCTGATTCCACTTCTGCTCTGGCACACACTATAGCTTGCAGGAACAGGTCTGTCCAAGGCTGCACCACTGGTGCTTTCTTCTGGACCTGTCCAGCTAGGGAGAAGGAGCAGGAGCAGACAAGTTTACTTGTATACAGATTTCTGTGGAGGTGATAAAGGCAAAATAGATTGTATTGGTCTAGCCTTGCTCTCATCCCCACTGCTCGTCCCCAGTAGTTGAAGCAAAGATCCAAAGTCATCCAGAGGCAATGATGGGGTCCAGACAAAAGATTTCATAGATGAGCATTCAATTCCTCTGTGCTTTGCACCTGGAGATTCACTGAATTCTTATCTTCCTTGCCCTCAAGAATGTCAGATATCATATTCTCATTTCAATGTGATTTGATTAATTTTCTAGTGATTAAATAGTGTTTGAGGCTTTATGTATGTAATTATACTCGGCTGCAGCTTGGGCTTTTTTTTGCTTTTATTTTCCCTTTTTTTTTCACTTTTATTTTCCCTTTTTTTCCCCCTCTTGCTCTGCACCTGTTGTTGAACATTGGTTCTTTTAGATACTGGGACTGTTTTGGTAGACTTAGTGGGAAAATACTCACTTATTCATACAGTAGTCTTTTTGAAGCCGGTGAAAGTAATCAAGTAATAAAAGTCAACAAAATTTGACTGTTTTGGAGTGATGGTATTATACAAATATTTTGTGTTACAAAAAGATGATCACTAAAAAGACTTCTGTCTACTCTAAAGCTGGCGATGAACAGTGAGAAAGCTGTGTGTGCTGCACTTGTCTTCAATGTCTCATCTAAGAACTATAAAGAATGCAGTTTCTTAGTGTCTGGATAAGTCTTTCTGTGCTGCAGCAGAAAAGTGAAGGACGCTCAGAAAACAGGGTGTCAGTAACCCATTTTTGTGCTATATTTCAACTTTCAATTAGCCACCAAAAATTATGACATAAAATACACAAACCACTCTACAAACATTGCAGAAGGATTTTTTTAATATTTCCTGCAATTGTGAACTGTAAGGAGCTATGAAATTGATGTACATGGCTACCAATTCATTCCAGACGGGCGTTCCCCAGTCTGTTAGTGATTCCATTGAATGCTGAAAAATAGCCCTTAAATATTCCTGAAGTGGAGGTTTGTAGCCATAATAGGAACAGGATATTCCTTTTGCAGGTGCAGTAGTTCTGTCTTATTTTAGAAATTGAAACCAACGCATCCTTAACATTAAACTGACGGTAGTTTTCCTGCTTGCTAAGGGACTTAGACTAGTCCTGTGTGTGGAGAATAGCTCTATGTAACATCTGTGCACTAGCATCTTAATGAATCTACCCTACCAGTTTAGGGTTTATTTTTAATTTTTTTCTGCTTAAAATAGTGACTGGGTTTACTGGTTAAGAGAAGGGGGCACTGATGATTAAATCATATTTATATTTGAATAAAGTGCCAATGATGGATACTGAGGAATGGAAGAGATAGTCCATGTCCCTGAGTTTGGTGACAAGAAATGCATGTTTCATCTGTATTTCTATGAGAAGATCAGTACAGTTTCAACCAAGACAAGTTAAAAGTAAGGTAACAGTTCTGCATTTTGTCAGTTAAGAATCCCACAGCTTTTAGATTTTCCATAAAGGGCAGTTTTCTTACTCATTTTCCTGTATGCCTCTAACAAAAAGCTCTATCTTGACTGATTTAGAAATAGTTTGCCTGAAAATCTCTCTTCTTCAGGCATACAGAAAAGTTATTTTTCTGTTGTTTAGTAAATAAAAATTCTTAGTCATTGTTCAAATGCTGATCATACTTTAGTATAATGGAAGTGAGACTGGATTCATAATTATACACATTTTTGTGGTGTTTCTTTCAAGTGATTGATTAAAACAACTTAGAAATTTAAACTAATTTTTGGATGCGTTGCAAGTTGACTGTGGTTACCATAGTCGAGGGCTATATATTTGGGTTTATATTACTGTTAGAGAAATCTGAGGCACTAACTTCTTAATAACATTATTTCATGAAAGACTGAAATTCTCTCACCAAGATTTTAAAGGCTGGAACTCAGTACAAGTTCCATATGTGACTAAGGGCACCTTTGTCCTTGAACTGTCTAAGGAAGGATCTGTCTCTAAAGAGCAAATATAGTCTGAACTGCTTGTGGCTGTTCTCTCAAGCCTTGGTGCAATTTACAGTGTGAGATGAGTAAGCGGAGTGTTTCTAGGGTGCTGTTTCACAAGGCAGGGATTCAAGTGCTGGCTTTGTCCCTGGGTTTATAGCACTGTTAGGGTGCTTCTTTACTTTCAGCAGCATGTAATTAGTAGCAGATCTAGCCTCTGCACTTCAGTTCCCAGCTGCAATTGCGTTGCTTATAAAGGAGAGGGAACAGGACGGGAAGATGTGCAGGAGGCTTGGATGCTCTAGTGGTGAAAACTGTACCTGCACAGAAGCAATAACAGTGTCTTTTGCATTATATTGTTTCAGTGAGCTGAGACCTACCTTGCAAGAACGTGAAAATAAAGTCAATCTCAAGTAGTATGTAGTACTAACTAGATCTTCACAGCAAATGGATTGGGGAGAAATTATAAGGGATGGTCAAATCTAACAAGGTAGTTCTTCCATGGTACTTGTTCAACTTCTAGCTCAGAGTTTCAGAGATTTTTGGGGTTGTTGTAGGGTAGAGTAGGGTGAAAAAGATATTGAAGGGGGGATAAGAGAATAGTGCAGAAAAAAAAATGAAGACATGGGGGAAACGGAAGATAAATTTAGTTGTAACTTGTAAAATCATTTACAGGGTAAACTGGAAAAGGGTTAGTGAAATGATAGACTAGCGTGTGGGGAGGACGTTCATGGACAAGGGAAGGGAGAAAGAGCACAAAGGAGCAGGTAAATTTACAAGTGGTGGTTGTATAATGCAAACAATATAAAAAGAGTGAAAATTTAAAATTTGTGGAAACAATTGTGGAGCAGGGTAACACTTTGAAAGAAGTCAGATCTGCAGACCTTGAAAGCTGCAAGGTCTTTGAATTTTTCTTCTTCAGAGTAGTAAGTAAATGGAAGTGCTGGAAGATGGTATAGATAAAATCAGTAACTGTGTAAAATCACCCATTTGATTGAGACAACGTAGCCTTGCCATCTTACAGGTCTTGCAAGGCTGTTAAGGGTACTTTTCCTGATAAAAGCTGGAGACAGACTGTACCAAAATCCAAATATGTAAGCTGATAACCTTATTTAATAATTTCTATGAGGCATAGTCCTACAGAAGTCAATGGAGATAATTGTGGAGCGAGGTTCTACTCTGTGTGAGTAAAGGTAATGCAGTCTCATTTGTTAATCTCAAAAACTTCTGGTGACAGGAAGAGAACAGCCAAATCAATATGGAAAGGAAGTTTGTTCCCCAATAAATTCAGTTATTATTGGTGATGAACTAGCTAATCTAGATAGTTACTGTGAACATGACAACAGTGGTAAGAAATGATTGAATATTCACTGAACTGTTGTTTATACTGAGGAATCACGTTGTAAAAACATCTCCCTACAAACCCTGCAGATTTGTTCCTTCACCTAAATAAGGGCATATATGTGAAAAGAGAGGACTGAGCACCACACCTAACAAAATGTAATAGTGACTATTTGCTTGTTCCAGCTGGCTGAGGATGGCTATGCTGTAGTACAAACATCACCTTATCAGAACCTGGACCTCACCTCCCAGGGGAGCACCAGCAAGGGACCACACTGCTGTCATGACAGGGACATTTTGCTACCGAGTGAGAGTTGCACAGAGTGTGCTGTGCCATCATGGGCACCATGCACATGGCTGGTGGCAATCAGAGCAGGGGCCAAGGTCTGCCTGTGGTCTTGGTCATTCAGCCAGCTCTGTGTTGGCCCATTTCCTTTTGGGCAATGGGTATTCTGGGATAACCATAACTGCTTTTGGCAGAAAACGGCAGCAACTGCCAACTGCTGCCAGAAATGGCAGCAACTAATAAGAGTAGTGCACTCTTGCTGAGAAATGTCAAATGGTGGGAAATTTTGCAAGGAAGGGCATTCATGGAGGAGGTCCATCTCCAGGCCAAGTCTGATATGCTGGGCATTTCCATGGTGTACAAGAAAACCCTACATTAGGGAGCAGGAAGAGTTGCTGTTGGTTCTTCTGCGCACAAAGCAAATGTGTTTAATGTCAAAAGATCTGCAAAGACCCATCTCCCTGCTTTGCCACCCTGGTGGGGTATGTGTCAGCCAAGACTTCACTGGCATCTGTGCCTCTCTTTGTGTAGGGAGGACGTAGATGGGTCAGTATGTTAGTGTCTGAGAAATGTAGACTGATAAATTCTATTTTCATAAATGCAATTTTAATAAATGTTTTTGTTCTTATGAGCTTGAGAGCATCAAAGGCAAAGTTACATGAGAACAAATACACCTACTGAAGACTTCATAGAGGTCTCAGTGTCTATATCTGACCTGACCTTTTTTTTTAATATGGAAGGCATTTAGAAAAAGCATGATGTAACTTTTTTTTTTTTAAAAAAGACTCTTTCAGTAAATAGACGTGGCAATTTTTATTATTTTTTTTGTTAAACAATGAACATTTCCCATTCCCACACTTTTTTTTTCCCTTCAGATGTAAAAGGTACTGGTATGATAGAGCTGGGATTTTTAAATGAACAGCACAGAACAGTTAAAATTAGATGGTTTTAGTGATGGAAAATTACCATTTTCACTGATGTTGAGGTGAAGTAGATTGCAGAGCTATTTCACAGGAGGTCTTTTGAGTACCATTGCATTGTTTATCCTCCACAATTTAGCATATATTTTTGCTAACTCGTTAGTTTGAAAGAAGTACTTGACGAGTCCCAAAATTTCAAAGGTAGAACAGAAGATAATAACTGAAGAAAGATTCTTTTTTTTTCCTTGTCTTCATACATAAAGCAAAATTGGGAGCAATTACAAGGGGCATTGTTTCTAGCTTGGTTTTCCACAAAGAGAGTGTACAAATGATCACTTATCTGAGTGCGTGCCTATATCGTCCTGTGTTATTCCTGATTTTACCCACTTTGAGACAGGCTATTCTACCTTTTTTTAACCAAGGGCAATTTCAGTCAGCCAGTTTTCAAAGCAATCTTTCAAAAAGCTTCTTTGGAAGCAAGCTACAGCTCTAAGGTTGGAACAATTGACCAGGGACAGGCAAAGGGACAGAAACCTTTTAACCTGCCACTGTGGACAGGGAAAAATGTATTATCATTAGGAATATATCCAAGTCCAGTACATCAGGGATAGGTTCAGTAAGGACTGTCTATCAGCCAAGTTCAGTGGGTAAAGATATATAACCGTGCAGACATATATGACTGCACAGTCATATATATTCACCCACTGAACTGAACTGATCTACATACACATATATGTATTTAAGTATATATATAAAAATTTAATTGTTGAGCAAACATCCAGAAGCTAATTTATCTACTTTCTTTAAACTGTACAAATCTACTGTATCTGATAGTCCCACTGAGCCCTTTGAAAGTTGTTGAGAGGGCAAAAAGGGAGGGAAAAATCTTTCATGATAGCTGATGTTTGGGATTTTTTACTTAACTTCTAATTGTGTGTGTCACAACTGGAAGATTCAGTCTGAAAATATTTACTAGGTGCTTTTGTGATCCCTTAGTTCAACTTTACGCAATAATATTCCCAGTTCAGCTGCTTGTAGCCAAAAATAAGGTTTTTATTTCTTTTCAGGAAGGAGAAACCTTTCTTTCCCCTTGCTTTGTATTTTCAGGGCTTAGAGACCAGTACTTTAACTGGAATGCAATAACACAAATTAAGTCATCATGAAAAAAAGCCACTCCCCTAGACTACTTTACAGCAAATATGCAATTAAAGGAATCTTTCCTTGACTTGAGAATCCAGCTAGAAGATTATCTCTTCCCCTAAATCCTCATATGCTAGCTACTGGTCTTCTCAATCAAGTAAAACTGTAATTGCTTTAATGCCCTAAGTGTCTCTTATGCATAGTATTGAGCAAAGGAGCAGTATTGCATTTCCTGATTAAGGATGGATTTATTAGCTTCTCCTTGGCCTATGTGTACACCAAGGAAGACAGCTTTTAGCTGTACAACTCAGACTCCTTTGCTCAGTCAGAGTGAACAACACAGTTGGTTCAAAATTACAGGGATATGTTAGAATGGTGGGGGAGAGGAGGGCAATATTTCATTTCAGGGTGTTAATGTGTTTAATACCATATTTTTGAAACTGATACAAAACATTTTGACATCTCAGAAACATGAAAGTGGTCCCCAGACCGAAGTCTTTGATTTATTTTTTTTTCTTAAAAAATTCTTGCTCTGAATCAGAATGTAAATGCTTTATTTTGTTTTGCTTTGCAAGGTCTCTTATGAACTAACAGTTTACAGTTGAGCTCTATGACTCGCAGATCTAAATCCATGGTTCTCTTATGCTTTATGTCAATCTTGCTTCTACTGTTTAGATCGTAATCTGGTTTTAGATTAACAACCTGCGTTTTACTTTCTTTATACAAATAGACATGAAATATACAGTGAAACTCATCTGAGTATGAAGTTGTGGGAGAAAAAAAGTTACTCTGCTTTGTATTTCGCTGTATGCTAATCCCAGTTTTAAATGTTAATATATCTCTGTTCACATAAATTCAAAGATGATATTGTTAGAAAACTGGATATTAAAATACTCTTGGTTGTACTCTAGGATCTATCAGTTTACCATGGAACCTCTCTAAGTCAGTTTCTTCTGAGAAATACAAAGGATAAGACTTTCAGCTGTATACTGTGTTCATTTTTATCTGTTTTAGGGTCTTTCTCCTCCTAGGCTTTTTGCACAACATTTTACATTTTAGCTGTTTTTGAGGAGCAGCTCTACTTTGAAATAGATTTCTACTGAAAAATACGTAAATCTGCTGGAAGATGTGAACCTGCTGAAAATAATCTGAAAAGGGCTTTTTTTAAGTCTCAGGAGCCTAGCTGGGTTGACAAGAAGCTTTGTGTTTGTGGAGGGAGAACAGTCTGTGCCTAGGTGCTCGCATGGAGAAAACTGTGTGTGTTTTGTTTTACGGTTGTAGCTGTTTCATCTGAAAATTGTGATGGGAGCCTGGTGTAGTCATCAGCAGTACTGGTGATGGGCCTGCAGAACAGAATAAACCCTTTGTAATAAATGCCTATTAAGGAAAGCAGTCTATACTTTTCAGGTAATACTCTTCACATGAAACAAACCCAGTGACAGCAGTGACTTGCTGCAGATGGGTTTCACTGGATCAGTAAAAAATGTTTGCTACAATTTTTTTTACCATAAGTATTAATAGAATTCAGCTTTTTTTTCTACATTAGGTGTTTGCAACAGCTTTATAGTGTCAGGAGAAAAAAAATCTTTCTTATTACATTTACAGGAAACTGTCTGAAGCTTTTGATTGAGAAGGTATCTAATGACTCGCAAGACTAACATCTGGGGTGAACAGTCATCTGACTAAACTAACAAAAGTGTGAGTGGAGAAAAATACTGAACTTCATTTAATTAAATCCAGGCAGTAGGGACTCTAGAGGTAAAGACTTAAGGTGTACTTTCATGATCACCTTGTTGCATTGTATGTGATTTAAACAGGTCTGCCTTCAGAAGGTCTTAAAAAATAGTCATCCAGGTTTTAGTAAGGGATTGAATGCAACAGTGCAGCTTCAGAGATTGTGAAGTCCCTGCCCAAACAAAATACTTAGTGGTTTCAATCTGAGCTTTCTTTCAGCAAAGATGTGTCCTCACATGCTGAAACTTGATATTTTAGCTTTGCTTAAAATATGTGATTTAAACCTAACCAGCTAGGAAAAGAAAACTATAGTGATTCAGGATGGTCGACAGAAAGCCTGCTAATTACCAGGGCTGAGGAAAAAACTCTGCTAAATATTCTTTGTTTCTCTTAAAAGAAGTGCTTTGTTTTGTCCAGTTTAACAGTATAATTTTTATGAAAGGTCATTTTTTTTTTAAAGCTAGATGCGCCCCATCCTGTCGCATTGCCCGTAGGCATGCTGTTATTTACAATTTTCTTTCACCTTATGTAAAATTAAACAACGGTGAATATGAAGTTAATGTATGTTAAGTGCCTCAGGCGTACTCCGATTAACTATTAACAAAG
The DNA here is from genome assembly GCA_033628505.1 of Tringa tobata. Lineage (NCBI taxonomy): Eukaryota > Metazoa > Chordata > Aves > Charadriiformes > Scolopacidae > Tringa > Tringa tobata. The sequence goes on along the minus strand of JAHREE010000152.1, from coordinate 7,434,689 downwards.
GCTGGAGCACTTCCAAAACATTTAGGGAATATCATTTTCAGTCATTTTCCTTTTAAATTAATAGCAAGAGTTTCTTTAAAAAGTAATATACTCTCAACTGAGGGACTAATCAAGGAACTTCAGGACACATGTATGCCAAACATTTGAATGAAAACAAAAATGGGTTATGTTCCAACCTGCAAACACCGTTCCTGGTATTTGCACATGTCTCTGCAAAGGCGAATGGATGACTTCATGTGCATTGTCCGTATCAACAAGTGAAAAACCGAGGGGTTATAAGAAGTCCAGGCGCTCTCTTTTGTTGCTTCTGGTCCATGGATATTAAGGACGTACTGATAACAGGCATAGGAGGGATCAAGAGAAGGTATTTACCAGACGCTGGAGATGAGGCAGAGGAAATTGTGAAAGAAATGTTGTTTATTGAATTATAACTCAGGTTGTGGAAGAACTTATGTTAAAAAAAAAAAAAAAAAGCAGTGATGTTAACGGTTAAAAAGTCTGGGAGGAAGACAACCTCATTGGCTCAGGGAATTATGCAAACGTCCTTGGACACCAGGACCTCCTGTGCCACTGACAACCATACCGGCTGACACTGGTTTGTACTGTGCAGCCACCTCTTTTTTACAAGTACAGGCTCCACAAGAGAGTTCCGTTTCCACCAGGCATGTTATTTACAGACTTAGGTTCGTTCCTCTCTAATTCACCGGTTTTCCCTGTAATGCTCAGTTCTATTCAGTTCCATCAGGTTTAAATCTGTTTCAGCTAAAGCTCTTCCTTTGCAAATAAGCATTTACCTTTTATACCTGATTCTTTACAAATTTGAACATTCAACTTGTAGAGAGCTCAGCGCTGAGCCAGATTCTCTCAAGTTTCATTCTGTTTGTAGCAAGTAAAATGTTACCAGTTTGATAGGTGGTAGTGGTCACTCTGAGTGCCTCTTTTCACCCCTCAAGGACAAATCCCAGTTACCAGGCCTGCAGTTTGAGTCATTTACACCTCTTTTTGACTTCCTAATGTTCTGTAAACACCTTTTCAATCCACTTATTCCAGTTAATGCAAGAATTTACTTGGGCAAGTTCCGTTTGGGTTCTCGCATAACGTTTTAGAAAGTTTTGGTTACAAATTTACCAGTATTAGCACATTAGCAAAGGATCATTTCCCACACCACATAAAGTTTACACATGTGTAATCTCAGAAATACTCACAACTCGACCAGATCCTGCTGACTATGCCAGATGATAAGGGATGCTAGGAGCTTCCGGCCTGGGACTCGCATGTAACATAAACATGGACAACCCGGTCTCCGTCCTCCTCTTCGGCTAGTGGAGGTAGAAGGTCGGTACTGCAGGCCCACGCACATCCCTTGAAATTGACACGGCCCCCTCCATGCTCTTGGGACTCCTGCCTGCATCCCCGACCACTTCATGGGTCCTGCATTCGCTGGCCGGCCCCGCCTGATGCGCCAGGCTCACAGGCACCTCACGCTCCACTCCTCGCTCCAACGGACGTCTCTAAGATTTCACCTTTTCAGGCAAAAGGAAAGCCTCGCTGTTTTGGTGGCCGAGGGGTAGGGTATGAGATTATTCGTTTGGCTTGGGGTTTTTTGGCGGTTTGATTTTTTTTTGTTGTTGCTGAGTTTTTTGGGGTGTTTGTTTTTAACTCTCCCTTAAGATGCTTTACTTGATCCATCCTCTGCCTTCTGGTTTGGGATCCTGTTTTTCTTTTGGAGGTCTCCTCATACAAATAAATACATCCCACTGAAACTGGGGTCCCTTAGGTCCTCTGGGTTCCAAGGCAGTCCCTAAAAGCACTATTTTGTCTAAGTTAGGGTACCTTCTATAGGAAACTTACCTACCTCCAGGTTTTAGGAGAGCAATATGTGCACATAAATTATCCTGGAGTCCCTTTTGGGGTACAGGGACTGCCACTGTTTGTCTGGTCCTTGTTTTCACACATATAAATGAGGGGACCCATGCCGCTCGGGTATCAGCTCTCGGTCTCCGCTGCTGAGCTGTCTCTCCAGCCCGACAGACACCAGAGACTGAAAGGAAATGACAGAAGGACTCACAGAAGGCTCCTCCCAGCCACAACACCTAGCCCAAGTCCACCATGCCACTCCAGGTCAGACAGATAGCATGGAGATGAGGAAGCTCCAGACAGTACATCCTTTTACAGATATTCCCTTTACAAATAATCAATTCTTTTGTTAATTAAATGTTGCTGACTGGCAAGATCATTAGCTTCAAATGTTTCTTAACTAGTCAGTCCTGCAAAGACCTGTGAAACATTAACTATTTAGCTTCCGTATATCCCTGTTGTTGCTCAACAAGGAGAGGTAATTTTCAATGTACAGGTTTTGCCAATATCTTATTTATGAAATGGTAAGTGATGCCGATATCAAAACTCAACTGATCTAAATCTTACAGGTCTGCTGAAGTGAGTGGAACTGCATGGGCTTACAATGGCAAACAGATTTTCAACTGCTTCATGTAATGTATGTTATAAAAGCAGCTGCCTTTGTAATTCTGTTTTCAGAAGTAGAAATCAAAGTGTCATTGCTGCCTTCTTGAACGAAGGTGTTTAGTAAAACATTAGACATGTTGAATTCTTATATTTGCTAATAAATTGAATGACAATGTTGCAACTGAATTTATATTTTTATATATATACATATCAGGCAGGCACTTACAAAGATTGCTGTGATGGAGTGTTTAAAATACTGATGAATCAGCTCAGCTTTAAACTCAAAAAAAAAAAAAAGTTTTACTAAATTAATTCATTAACAAATGACTCTTAGTAAAAATCAGTTCCTACACAGTATTAATCATCATAACAACAGATACAAAGATGTAAGTCACACTAGTGTCCTGAGTGAGCTATGAGGATGCAATACCAAGGGACTAATATGGTTCAGGCCTATGGCTGGGGTACATGGTGGCACTTGGTCACCAAGTTCACAATGGTCAGGCCTGAGAGCTGCTGGACAGGGAAAGCCAGAGCAGTTTTGTCCTCATTTTTTCTCTATCTTTCCTTGCTGAGGCCTGATAGTTTTAGGCTATTGTTCCTTGCTTGAAAGAGGGTCTCTGTTTTGTTACTGATTTTCTTGTTTTCTTTTGTCTTACTAGTAATCCTTGTCTATTCAGAAGGATGTCCTGCCTGTTGACAGTCCCCTGTGTTTATCTTGTCCTTTGTCTGACAACCTTCATTCCGGGATATCTCTTCTGGGGACCTGCACCCATATTTCTCACCTCAGTGATCACCTTGCACATATAGTTATGCAAAATTATGTTTGGTTTTGCCATTGCAGTGTTAGAAAATACTTGCATACTGTTGTTAGCTTGACTATTTTAGTATCTTATGCTGAGGTTCAAAGCTAATTACATCCTTTTGGGTACACTTATAATTTACAGGTATCACAGACCTCTGGTTTGCTACAGTAACATTTATTTTTCTCTGGATGGTATGGTATTATCTTTCCTACCACACCGTACTTGCACATGCTGTATCAAGATGATTCACAGCCCAGTAAAATAAGATTTGCACCCACAGCAAATTCATGATCATTGCTACAGGAGCCTCTTGCCTTCACCTATTTTTTCTACCTGCATGGTCTATTCGGCCAGCCATTGTGGAGCCCATGTTCTCCTGGAAGTTGCAAGAGGAATGAAATCATTTATGGATACCTTTCCAGCAAGTTGGAAACAGCAGTACGTAACATATTTCTCCCACTGCTGCTTTGTCTCTTCCAAGACTGTCACAAAGAAAACCAGAAAGAGTTAAAAGAACTTTCCATTTAAAGATCCACAGCTGTGTCCTTGCTAATGAGTTATCTCATTACTGCCACATTTACTAGGATTGGTCACTAAATTGGAATTCATTTCTTTTCATTTTTTCCCCAAACATTGTTTTTAGTTTTTTTTAGAGCGTGGTTTGGTAGCCTGTTAAGGCTAGCAATTTTGCTAATAGCAAATTGATAGAAAATATGCCTTTTGGAGAAAGCATAGAGGAGTTATCAACAGGATGGAATTATAGCAAAGTCAGGAAAAACATCTGATTAATACTGTGGGTCACCTGTAAAACAGTGGTGACTTGTCAACTCCTTTTGAAAGAGAGAGAAAACTTACTCTCATGAAAGAAAGGCAATAAAGATATATTTACAACTGAAAAGGCACTGGAAACAGCTAAGAAAAATCTTTTAAAACATAAGGGTAAATGAAGAAGTTGAGTAAGTGGAGAGTCAATAGGAAAAAGTAGGCTGTACACTGCCATATTGTCTAACTTTACAATTTTTTTTAAAAATAAAAGCATTAGGTAGAAACCATTGTTACCTGGAAATCTAAACATTAATGTCAAAGAGATGACAAGGTAATGATGCTTCAAAAGGCCACACAGGCTTATTTAGTATTAAAGTCATACTGAAGGACTGAACAGACTGCAAAGAAAATTTTGGGTGTTTTGTTCTTTACTCAAAATTGATTTAACTGGTCATTTTGTTAGTTATGAAGACCTAAAGTGAGCTTGAAGAAAGAGAAAAAGACTTTCTCACAGTACATAAATGGAAAAATAGCAAAATAAAATTAATGAAAAAAACATGCAAAATCCTGCAAGAAATTAATCTTTTATTGAGAATTTAAAAGAGTTTTGTAGCAATAATACAATCAAAATTGATCCAACACTGACTACTTTTGAAATGCTACAAGTACTGACTAGCAGGGATGCTTTTTGCTGGTGAGCACTCCCTCCATGTAGATTATTGTTACTGCAAATATTGTTTATGCAATGTAGCCCAGATAATTTTATAAGCAAAACAAAAAATAATGAATTATAGGTAGAACAGAAGAGTCTTTTTACCAGGCTATCAGAGCTTCATCAGACCAAGAGTCAAAACTCTTGCTATCACTTGTGTAAAATTGTATAGTGTCTCAGATATTTATTGCTGAAACCAGGCCAGGCTGTAAAACATAGGATTTGCATTATGCTTGAAAAGCAACATGTTCATTCATCTAATTTTAACTTCCAGTAGGCAGTATCCATAGGAAAGTGCCTTTACAGGTAGATCTTAGCCTAACAAGAAAAACCTGCCTGAAGTATCCAAGCTTTGAGGCTTTTATCTTTCCACTGCACATTGTGTGCACAGAAGGTTTCATCCAAGGAGCTCAATATTGCTGATGGAGATTTCTGTTTCGAGGTTTCTTTGAGCTAGTTTATTGCTCAGGAGCTCCTTTTGCCCTCATAGTGTTGCTTATCATCTGCTGGTCTACATACTTTTTTTTTTGGTTTTGATGCAAATGAGATAATGGTGCTGAGAATTACCCCTTCTTGAGATAGAACATACTGATATAAAAATATTCCAATGTAATTAACTACGGAGAGTTAGCAATGAAACTCCAATTCTTTCTTATGTTGGCTTTACTGTGTGGGTGAATTCATGCCAAACCACAGCACAAGCAACTCCTTTATTACCTTTGCTGGCTCCAGCCTAGACTTGGAAAGATCTTCAGAGCACTACCACCCCTCAGGTGTATGCTGCCAAGCACAAAAACACCTTGTTGTACAGGCACTTCCAAGATGCATAGCTTCAGTTAAGCACCACTGTATCCAACAGCCGGAAGCAAGCAGGGAGGTCTTTTTACATCCCTTCAATGTAGCACAGCAGGTAGGTGCATTTGAATGAAAAAGAGAGAAAGATATAAAGAAACCACTGTCCATATTGTGTTTTCTTAGTCTCTCTTGAGCTTGTCTGATAGTGCACAGAAAAAATTATCAGAAAATAATCACTCCAGTGATTATTGTGTTCATTTAAAAATGAATGGTGAGCCTGGATCTGTCACTCTAGTAGAATTTTTTAATTGTAACTCCATGGAGCTATCATGGGAACTGATTATTTTTGCATCACAGGAAGTCTGTTATAATAGTTTATAATTAACTGTTGTTAAAAGATAGTATCAGAGCAGGACTTCTTAAACATAAAAACCAGTGTGAGTAGAAAAAGAGAAAGATGGAGAAAGTGCCAGTAGGAGACACATGCCAATGAGGGCTTTGCATCGCTAGAGAATGGCAATTGTCTCTGTTTTGTTCCATCTGCTGTAAGGAGAAAGCCTAATTTCTTGTGAAATAGGCAATGATGTATGTACCCTTTTAAATCTCAGTCTTGATTAATCTCTCTGTTTACTAATTGAAGTTACTAGTTTTGAGAAGATCATGAGACATTATCTGATGTTATTGTAGCCCTCCTGGACATGACCTGCCATGTTAGATTAAAGGGGAAAACATAAAAGGAAAAACCAAGGTGCCTTCTAGAAGTCTTCAGATTTGTCCCTTCTCTGCAAGAAGGCCCCGACCTCTGAAGACGGTGAGTCTGTGACACTGCTGGGAGTTAGAAGAAGTGGAAAGTACTGTGTAAGATCAGATTTCATTGTTTTGCCTTGGAGTCATCCAGGCAGCAGAGGAGGATATAAGCTTTGCTTTTGCTGGAATGCAATCGCTTTTTTGCTTAGAATAAATAAACAGTGTCATGGGATAATGGACAGACAATTAGGGCTGAAAATTCCATGAGTGGTGAGTGGCAAAAAAGATAGTTTCTGCCCCAACTTACTTTTTCAGTAAAGTAAATTCTATAACTTAACTTTAAACTCAAACCTAAATAGTATAGTACCTGAAGAAATGCAAAAAAACACAACAATGATATTAAACAATGAGAAAATGAGCAACACCACCTGGATTACTAGCAGCATTGTGACTTTACACAAGCTGACTGGTATTAGGCTTATATTGTCCTTCATATAATGAAGAGAAGCTCTAATTAGTGCCTGAAAATGGTTGTGAGCCACACTTTATCCTTTGAACATCTCAATGAATGAGAAATGAAATGACAAACAACAATCCAGCACCTCAGTGACAAGCAATCAGAAAGCACAACACTTTTTACTTTAACTTGGGAAACTGTTGGAAATAAAAATTAAAGAAAAGTCATTATTTCACCTGGTTTTAGGAAGGCAAGTGACTTTTGCTAGTACATTGCCTATGTAAAATCTTTAAGTGTCTTGCGGTTCTGATCTAAGCTTCTTCTGCTGCACATATTCTGCAGTACTGATCTGCTGGTCACAATTCTGCCAATATGGCAGAATTTGGTTTACATGTCAGATAAGTATTAGCTCAATTCTGTCTTATTATTGTCCTTAAACTGGGTAAGATGCAAGATCCCACTGTTTTTTATTGAACTGTCTACACCATATAACTTGACGCTGTGTTAACTATGTCTCAGCCATTTTCTGTACGAGTGCAGGTGATAAAGTGCAATGAGTACCTGCAGAGAGGCTCAAATGCAAGCTCTCATAGGTGTTTTGGTTCACGATTTGAACAGGGCTGAACAGTTGAAGTCTGTTGCAAGCCTGGTTGCCCTATACAGTGGCTGCATGTTGTAACTATGCTACTTTTGTTTCTAGAGCAAATTCATTCAGTACCAGCTGAGAGACTGCTGCTTGATTGAGCATTCTGTCATGCAGACATACCTTTGAGCTGCTAAATGACTTTTAAAATTGAGGCAGTGACTCTTCAGTGCCACATGCTATTTGAAAAAGTTCTCAGGATGATACCTTGCAAGATTTCCTTTTTTTTTTTTTTTTAATTCTGTGGCTATTCACTATTTGTATTTAGTCATACAACATCCCGGTTTAAATTGGTACAAAATCAAAGGAATTGTATAGACATGCATTGAATGCCAGGGCACCATAGGGGCTATGGACTTCCAAGAGAAAACACTCTTTGGAATATTGGGTTGAACGGATCACCCCAGTCTACCCCCTAGTCTGCTGAGCTTGGAGATGGCACAACTTTTCATCTGGAAGGACTTTAATGAAGTAATCTTTCCATTACGCCCCTGACAGTCACCGCTAAAGTGTTCAGGAGGCTGTGCTTAGGTGGGCTGGCAGAGGGAATGGGTAAAGCTGATACTTGGAGTGGTTACAAAAGCAGCAATGACACCAGGGATGTCTGCCCTTCTGGGGGAGGAGGTGAAAACCAGCAGTTTTAACCAAGACAACATAGAGAGTGCAATGTAATTAAGAGAATTAAGTGGTAAGGAATAGGTCCTTTGTAAGTTGTACAGAGGCGTGAGAGGAAGACTGAGTTCAGAAGTAATAAAAACCCATATTGATTTTGACTTACCCTTTTCTTAGATTCTCTCTTGAGGGTTTCTGTTTTTCTTCTCTCTCCCTTCCTATGCTATAGTTTTGTTGGGCTGACACTGAATCTTCGTCCTTGCAGGAGTGGATACACTGTTCATCCTGGTGCACAGAGGTCATTTCCAACATCTTGATGAAGTAATCTACCTCTACCAAGCCATGACCACTCAATGAGCACACATCTGTCCCAAAGTTAACATGAGACATAAGGTTAAAAGGTTTTATTAAAATTTTGCCTCTTGTTTGTCATGGATGAAGATGATGAAAGCCAGAAGTAAAATGAATTTGCTTTCCCACCATTCATTAAAGGTTGTGCTTCAGATGGAGATCATGCATGTCTCTGTCACTGTGTTTTGACTTATGTCTGATACCTTGTCTGTGAACCTGACCACTATGGATATCCAAAAAATGTGTTTACAAGCTTCAAGCAAAAAGGTTCCTTTTCCTTTCTCTCCATAAATAATTGGACCCCATTTTTTTTTAATATCAGCAACATCTGATTTGATAAAATTATTATCAAAATGAGTGGTCTTAATGATGCAAATACTGAATGAAGTATTGACTGAACAATGGGGCAGGAGAAACTGGCAAGTTGCAAAGAGCAGAAGATGGGTATGGAGCAGTCTCAGACTCTGTTAACATCTATTTGCCACATAAAAATGTGGGAGAAATGTATGCCGTGTACAGAGGTGACTAGTGTAGTCTTTGGGCTGTATATTCTCACTGATGTCTACTTTATATTGCAATGACCACGTGGGTATTGGTGGAACTTAGTCCTATCTTTCACAGGTGTAGCTGAGAGGAGAAGAAAGTTCTTGAGCTTGTTTTTGTTCCCCACCCTCTTTGCAATATTGGCTAAAGCATAACACGATCTCCTTCTCTGGCCACATAGATGCCTTTTCAAAGCCCGTTCTCTGTGCAAGACAGTTCTTGTTCAGTGAACGTGGAGGCAGCAAACTAAATGATTCTCTGTGTGTGGTGGACTAAGGATAAAATGCAAGATTAATCCACAAGCATGAAAAACTATCAACTAAGAATTCTCATTATCTATATTTGGTGCCTTAATTGGCCTTTTTGACTGTGTAATCTCAAATGATAATTATTTGTGGCACAGGCCCATTCCTCTGTGAATATTATCTTTTAATTAATTCCAGAAACTGATCTCAGTTCTTTTATCCCCCCTTTCTACATAGGAGTTATTTCCTGGCTTTTTTTAGTGTAAACAGTATACCTTAAGTTGTCAGTAAATAAAGACTAGTTTCATCAGTGACCAAAGATAAAAGAAAATCCTGAAGGATCTTGTCTTACCACTTGAATCCTATATTGTGTGGTCTTGTCTTAGGATGCGAGTTGTAAGTGAAATCCCACTCTTACAGAAGTCTGTAAGATTTAAGACTTTGCTCTCTGTAAAACCAAAATTTCTTTGAGAGTGTGTTATTTGTTGTTTTCAGTAAAACATATATTAATCAAATAAAATGAAGCAAAAGGGACATGGAAGATTATATTCAAGATTATACTTCACCATAGATAGCCTGAGCTGTGCCTGAGTGATGTGAAGAATAACTCTGCTATTAAAATCAGTAAACAGTAAATTTCTGAATCTTCTATACAATTTCAAAATGTATTTTGAAAATTATTGATTGACAGCTGCATATGTGCAGTTCTATGGTGCTTATGTAATGTTCATGCTATAACATCATTATTTTATATTCAGCAAGAACAGATAAATAAACTTTCTTAGTACTAAAACTTGGTCAGACCCCCTCTCTAGAGTGGAATCCAGTAGATTCTGAGGTACAAAACTATTTGCTGTAAAATTTTATTTTTTAAAATTTATGTTTTATTTTTACCTTCTTTATACTTCCATCCTGAAAGGAAGCACAAACTTCATCAGAAATTCTGTTCTCATTATTTCTAATGTAAACCAGGATGTTAAAAAAAAAACACCTTACAGTAATAAGAAACTATTCTCACGAGATTTCCAGGCAAGTTTTACCAGTCTGAGAGGATGCTACTGGAATATGGTATTGAAAAATTTTATTATTTGGTGGTGGGCAGATGGATTCTCATGTCTCTGATCTTTGTGAGTTCATTCCTTTCCTTTGGACTCTGTGCTAATATCAAACATCAGTGTAAAACTCATTTGTAGCCACCACTCTTAATTGTTGCTTTCAGGTACTTGCAAAACTGAACTGTGATTTATCCTTCAGAATAAACATCTCACATCAAAACTTTACCCTGGATCCTCAATATGGCAAATACAGGCAGCCTTGTGATGGGTACTAAATGTATACCGGGGGTTCTCACATATATGAGTGTTTCCTGGGCTGTGCAAATAAAGATATGTGAATATGTTGACAATACTAAATTAGGGTAAATTCTACTCCCAGTCACAATATTTTCTTTCCACGTCATATGTGATTGGTAGTTCACATCCAGTGGACTGAGAATGTGGGTAATATTGACAAAGAAAGGAAAGCTGGAACCCTTCTGTACAATTTGGAAGCAGGGTTTTGCAGGGCTTATATAGAAAGCTGACTGACCTAGGCAAAATGTGTAATAATGGATGGAAATGTCACTTTTGTCTCCTATGAGAAGTGTTTTGTTAGTATAAAGAGATGCTCTCTATTTGAGTTCCCAATGTATTATTTTGTTGGGTAGTTTAGTAAAAGAGGTTTTACTTACTTAAATGTTGCAGAGTTCAGGTCTTGTAACCCCACAAATCCTGCACCCATTTGAGATTTTGAAGACCTAAGTTTGTTTTTCTTCTTGGCAATTTTGACTTCTTTCAATTCGCTTGCCAGGGGCTGATTTAAACCTGTTTGCAGATTGCAGGCAAACATCACAATTGTTTAATCTTAATTTCATGATGACCCTCTGTCTGCCTGTCATTCTTAGCAAGAGAAGAGACATGGCTTTCCACAGCAGCTTGCCTTTGTAGAATGGTTGTTTGAAATTAGCCTGGCCACACCACTCACCTAATTAGAAGAAATTGAATTAGCTACACTTTGGCAAAGAGATGAGATCAATATTATAACTAAAATTGCATTCCTTTATAACAGGATCTTAAAAATGAAAACTCTAAAAGGTGGAAAATGTTTCATACTTCTTAGGAGTAAGTAATGTTTCCATTAAGTTCTCTATCTTAACAATAATGATAATCCAGAAAAAAATTACCATAGTTTATAATTTCTGTTAGTATCATTAGCTATTTTTGTACAGATCTTCAACAAAGTTATTCATTGTGAGCTTTCAAAGACATAGGATTTTGCAAGACTTTATGAGGCACCTGTCAAAGACAATGAGGCCCAGATCCTATAGTCAGTGTAAAATTCAGCCAGTAGTTCTTAACAGCTTAGTGGCTGGTTTGATCTCCTGGGTACTTTGGGCTATTACCTTTGGTGAAAGCAGAACAGACTCTTAAGCATTTAATTCCTCACTTGGCTGTGTGAGCTGCAGTACTTGCAAAGAAAATAGACTAATTTTATGGATAATTATACAAAAACTGTATTTCTGATAGATATCCATCCATCCATTCATCTCTCTATTTATGCATAAAGGTTTGCTCTGTACTGACCAGAGAAAATGGATCTTTGATCATATGAGATTAGACTGCAGTAAAATTTCCACATCACTTCTTAAGTTTCCAAAGCAAATTGAAGCAAAAATGATCACAAAAAACAACTATTGAAAAAGTTTTCTTTTAAAGAGCAGTCAAAAAGATTTTATTTTCACAAAAAAAATATAATAAATGCCCTACTTAGGTTCAAAGTCACATTTTGTGTTCCAACATTTCATGCACAACCAAAACATTTCAAAATAAAATATCAAAATGATTTGTCTGAAAGGGTCAAAGCAAAATGCTTTGGTATGTCAGAACTCTTTCTTGTGTTCTCTTTCGGTTTTTATTTCTGAATCATCACTATAAACCAAATGAAAATAATTTCAGCTAGGTACCTCTTACAGACTTTAAACTGGTCACTTGGGATTTCACTTTTGAGCTGTGAAATTATATTCCACAAGTGGTTCTTCAACACAAGAAATGGTACCTTAGAGGACTTTCAAAGCCTGATCCTGTTTGGAAGTAAAATTTGGTTTGCTTTAATAAGAGTTCTATTTGAAGTCTTGCCGTTGGCAATTAATTGCAGATTCTTTCCTCCATTTGTCTAATGGTAGGGAATCCAGTTCCAGGCCACAGCTTTGTCTTACTTTGATTTTTGATATTTATTTTTTTTTGTCTGAATTTTTTTGCATTACTGCTTTTCACATGGACACCACTCTCTTTTGAGTAATACTTTATCAGTCTGTCCCACTATGATTTATTACATCAATAGATCACTGGAGTGACAGCTTGCTCTGGTGATGCATGACCTAATACATCATAAGAACAACATCTAATTTGGATTATACGTTATGTAAGATTAATAGATAATTTCCCTCCCCTTTTTCTTAGCTGTAGACAGGACTGTTACTAAGGGCTGCAATGGCATTAAAATGAGATAGGATTTCTAGTTTTACCTTCTATTTTCACTCTTGAACGTAGAATGGAGCAATGTATATCAGAATAATTTTAACTATATCAGTAAGTAAGGGAAACTCAAAGGAAGCCTGTCTTTAATTCAATCCGTAGATTCCACATACAGAAAAAGGAAGGCAGATGTTAGAGAAAATGCAATGCTTCCCAGAATTGTTCAGTGCAAAGTTTCCCAAAATAGTCATGTTCCCTCTTGTAAAGTGAGACTATTTCCACTGGCAGCCCAATTAAAGCTGTGAGAAGCTAATGAAGAGCATTGCATGGACTTCAATGCACTTCTTCATGTTACAGAAGAGGAGAGCAGAACAAGGTCTGAGAACCACACTGCAAGGTCTCCGAGAAATCATTTCCAGATGGTTTTCAAATTTGGAAAATGCTGGGCACTTGGTTGAATAAGCAGATGCATAGTCTATTCAGTGTTGATAACTGAATCAGATGTACAAATATTTAATAAAACCATGAAAAAAAAAACATGCACAAAAAAAATCTGTTTTCTTTAACACTAGCTGAGCTTATGTGTCTCTTGACTTTTTAGTCTCTCTAATACAGAAATAAGGAACTAATGCAGTCACAAGGGAGAGATTTTTTAAAAAAATATCTTAGCCAGAGGAAAAATACACATACTTAAAGTTTAATTGGAAGTTTCGCATGTCTCAGCTGCAGATAGGAATCTACAAATACATTTACCTTGTGGTGTAAGACAGAAAAACATGGTAAAACAAGTTATTAGAAGTGCAGAGGTCCTCAATGACTAAATTTGTTAAGCTCACCTGTGGAGAAGCTTCTATTGTAACCACAGTAACTAAACTCTTTCATCTTGAAAACAAAAGGGGTGAATTTGGTTGGGGGCCTTCAAAATGCACAGTAGTCAGTGGTCTTTTCTTCTAATTTTTTTCCCAGTCTTTCACTCAAGTAGAATGCCATTACAGAGCAGATCTTGCCACTTCACTAAAAGTGAGAATGAGAAATTTTTTCCCATGTGAAGCTCACAGGTCTGTTCCATCTTTCCCCAGTGGCAGCAGAAGAGTTTCTGACAAATGTAACATGTGAGTTATTGATAACTGATTTAATTTGGAAGATTACGTTTCACTGCTTTCATCAGTTTTGGATAGCTATGGTGACAACCAAACTCAGATCATTTCTCATCATTTGCTATTAAGGGGCTTTGCCTCTCTTGTGGGGAAAAAAAAAGAAAAGAAAGAAAAAATGTGAGAATAAAAAAGGAATACTCAAAAAGCTACAGACCATTAAACCTTAAACTGACCTGGCTGAAGAATCATTTTCTTTGACCTCTGTTGAAGTTATCCGAACCTGTGCCCCTGCTTCCTTGCTCAAGATCCTTCAGAACAAAAGATCTGCAGTAATACATGCAGCTAAGAAAGCTAATGATAAAAAGCTATTGAGCAGACTCCCCTTGATTTCCGTGACCTTTTGCACTGACTGTACACAAGCTTGTAACTCTGCATTTGTTTAGGCTTAGCAGTTTAGGCTTAGAGGTACATTACTTTTTTGGGGCAAAACACCCCAGAAACTAATGATTTAATTCCTGAAGAGCTGGGAATGTACTTAAGTGTATCCTTGAAGTCTAGTATGAGTTTATGGAAGCCTCCTAACTTACGGTGTATCCCTGAATTGAGACATAATGAATTTTTAAGGCCAAACAGGACATTGCTGATGTTCCCGTTTCTTTTCTTTCATTGGCCAGCCATAGAATTAGTTTTTGTTTGCAGGGAAATATGTAGCAATGCATTACTGGGCCCAGATGTAATTCTAGGCCTCTGGGCAAAATAGATTGCATGATCCTCTCTGAATGCCTTTGCAAAACTCTAATGAGAATTCCCAGAACAGAATGAACAGAAATGCAGTAACAATCTGTCGTAACTGTAGGATGAGTTTTTCCTTAGTTTCCAGTTAGGTTGAAGAAATCTGTAACCTAAACTTGCCAGCAGTTGAACATTGATCAGGCTCTGTACAGTAAGTCATAACTCTCATGTGCTGGTGCTGAAAATCCAGAAGTGCAGCTTTTAACTCCTTTGAAATAGTCTTTAGTAATGCTTCTAGAGCTTTGCTGCCTTGGTTAGAGAAAAGAGCAGATTTACAGCAATGTAAAGCTCTCACACTAAAAAAAGCATAGTGAGAAGAGACATGGCATTATTTTTTGATGGTGAAAAAAATCTTCTTTCACTCAAAAAAGGTGGCTGAGTTGTTAACTAACTAAGATGAAATCTTGTCTATTTCCTAAAATTTAAAACTTTCATTTCAATTTGCTTTTCTTTACTATAAAATATAGTGGTAGTTTAGTTCTGAAACATGTACATTTTACTTTAAAACAGCTTTTAAGAATTTTCCAGACTATCTGAAAACTAATCTAACTGTTTTCATTTTAAACACTTTTTAAGTGAAAGCAAAAATTTTTATTTTTGTCAATCCCAAATTGATTTTTTCTTTTGATTTTTGTTCATTAAAATGAAAAATAATTTACTGGAAAAATGTCAATTTAGCAATTAGAAGCTAGAAAAATGCAAATAGAAAAGAAACATGCATTTTCTAACAGCAAGACTTATTAACCCTTGGAAAAAAGTTTAGTTAGAGTCATGCCACATAGTTCATTAGTTGAATTATTTCAATCAAGACAATAGCTTTCTGAAACTGCCATAGTAACTCAGCCAGAATTTAGAGATTTGATGTTGGGATTAGTGAGGTTTCCTTCTGTGATTTACTGCAAGTAAGATGAGGTGGCTGCTGTAGATCCATGTAGCCTCACAAATCCACATCACTAGGCAGTCCATAAAATAAATCTAGAATTTGACTGAGGATAGTTAGAGCTCTTTTAGTCTTAGTAAAAAACTATACCCTCAAGTAAAAGCAAGTAATAGGGACTCCTTTTCTTTGAGATCCGGTGACAGATATCAGACTAATCTGCAAACCCTTTCTCTTAGCTAATCCCACACTGCTTGCAATGTTACTTGGGGCTGGCTTTCAAAATGAAGTGACTCTTCTGCTTTCCTTTCACCCACATGCACCAGATGAAAATAGGTAATTTGTTTTTCATTTATACAGCAAAGCTAATTACAGAAAAGGGCTGTGTACTAAATTCTAAACATGCCTACCTTGTTCCACTCAGGCATCTGATAAGACAGAACTGTACTTTTGGTGTGTGTCAATTGCCTTATAGAAGGATGTTTTAATGCACTTAAAGACTTAACTCCACATACAAATGTGGAAGAGCTTTTCTTTCCTTCCCCCTTCCCCTTTCTGCCTTCCCTCTTTGTTTCCTCTTTTCCTTCCTCCTTCCCCCTTTCCCTCCTGCTCTCCTTCCTGCTCTCTCCTCTTCCCTGCTTCCTCCCTCTCTGAAAGCCTTTTTGAACCTTTTTTTCCAAAGCTTCAGATTGGCCACACATGCATACTGACCCCTTTTTTGCTTTATTTCCTGTTTTAATTGAGTGTCGAAGGTTATGCATTGCTATTAGAGCAGGACATGAGTGGCAGCAGGGGTCAGGGACTCTGTGGCTTTCTATTAGAGCCATAAAAACAAAATGGAATGATAATTTCACCTGCTCTAACCCCAATTTTTCCAAGATGTGATAGACACTGACCTTAGTGTTTGACTGCTATTGACTATGTAAACTGCAGACACCCTAATTCTTCTTTCTAAACAATAAATGTGCCCTTTATGACCAGGATGGGAAATAAAACAATAAAACATACACACAGAACATTCAAACAAACAGACTAATCCAGGTGACATAAAATGATAAAATAATGCCTTTCTGGGGAAGTCAGAGCCTTACTTTGACTGGTGCCCCTACATTTATTTCTTCTACCAATTTTCAATTTCTTCTTTTTGGCAGAACTTTCTATATTCATCTCCAAATGTTAAGATGCAAGCAATAAATCTTAACTGCTAGAGAAGTCCCATATATGCCACTTGAAAGGTTTGGGGATCTCAAGGGAAGTGGGTTATTTTATTTGGCATGTGTGAATTTTGGAGAAAGTGGTGAAAGACTGTTTTGGTTTTTTTTCAAGGAAACTTTTTATGAAATGCAGGAATATTCTTAAAAGCCTTCCTAGACAAATAATAAAATTAATAAAATAAAGGCTCTAAAACACTAAAAGCTATTATTTGATATTAGGATGTTAAAATATTAGTATCGATTAATTGTGAATGTCTAAATTGGGTTTTGCAGCCAGATCCACATCCTGGTCAGATTAGCTGAGGTACTTCCTTTTACCCAGTCTTTGATCCAGGTTCACAATGAAGAAATTCCAAAACACAGTTCTTTGCTAGTTCATAACTTGAGAATTACTTTTAACCATATGGGATAGCTGGTGTAAAATAACAAAGTTTAATTCCAAATTCGTTAATAATTACTATGAGAGAACTTCAAAAGGTGCTAAGATTCAGTCTCTTTTGAACTTCAACTTCTGGCTTTGACAGAGACCCATGAGAAAGATATTTAGTACAATAATCCATTTGTTTTACAAATTATGCTAAAGTTTGAGAAACCTTCTAAGACCATCATTAATCACAAATTTTCACTTGTTCTACAAAGAAGTATTTACCCATCCCTACAGAATACTTTTACCCAGACTGTAGATTTTAAATTAGATTATGCAAAACAATACCAGCAACATCTGTAAGCTTTGCCATAGCAACAGTGAGGAACTCCAGTGGGTCAGAAAGGAAGACAGCCCTCTTTCATGTCCTATTGATGTCAGTATCCATGGAAACTCCTTTTAATAATATCTGCATCAGGCTGAGAAAACAGGTAAACTCTCTTCTAAAAGACAGTGCATTAAAAGAACACAATCCTTTGCAAGGTCAGCTCTTGAAAGCCTGGAAGAACCCCTTAGCTGAGAAAACTGGAGGACTGTAAATCTTCAGTTTCTTTGCTAAGAAGCTCAGCTACAGAGAATCACATCAGCACTCTCTAGCATGGACAGTAAAGCCTTTGTTCCCTGCCTAAGATGTTGCACCCCTGAGAACTCACTTCCTTCACTAAGAGAACATACAGAAAGGTGATTACGTGAACCAAGAGATTAACTAAGAGCAGAATCCTATGGGGAGAGACTGACACAAGCACATACACTAAATGTTGAGGGGAAAAAAAAAAGGGAAAAAGACCGAATTGCAGGAACACCATATGGTAAGTGCCTGTACAGTGAGAATATGTACACAGGAATATTATTCACATGGTAGCATTTTAAAATATCTGTAAACTCAGCATTTTATGGATAAGTGGTTTGGAAGGAATGGTGCTACCTCCCTCTCCCATCTGGGCTATTTGAGTGGGAAACAAAAGTTATCATATTTTTAAATCATCACATAAGCACAGAATGGTTGGTGTTGGAAGGGACCTCTGGAGATCATCTAGGCCAATCTCTCTGCCAAAGCAGTGTCACCCAGAGCAGGCTGGGCAGGAACACATCCAGGTGGGTTTTGAATATCTCCAGAGAAGGAGATTCCACAGCCTCCCTGAGCAGCCTGTTCCAGTGCTCAGTCACCCTCAAAGTAAAGAAGTTTTTCCTTATGTTGAGTCTGAATTTCCTGTGTTCCAGGTTGTGCCCGTTGCCCCTTGTCCTCTCACTGGACACTACTGAAAAGAGTCTGGCCCTATCCTCTTGACATCCATCCATTAGATATGTATAAGCATTAATGAGATTCCCTCTCAGGCTTCTTTTCTCCTGACTAAAAAGATCCAGGTCTATCTCAGCCTTTCCTTATAAGAGAGGTGCTCCATTCCCTCGACCATCTTCACAGCCTTCTGCTGGACTGTCTCCAGTAGTTCCTTGTCTTTCTTGTACTGGGAAGCCCAGAACTGGACACAGTACTCCAGATGCAGCCTCACCAAGGCACAGTAAGGGGGATGATGACCTCCCTCGACCTGCTGGCCACATTCTTTTTAATGCACCCCGGGAGGCCATTGGCCTTCTTGGCCATAAGGCACAGTGCTGGCTCGTAGTCAACTTGTTGTCTACCAGGACTCCCAGGTCCCCCTCTGTAGAGCTGCTTTCCAGCAGGTCAGCCCCAACCTGTACTGGTGCATGGAGCTATTCCTCCCCAGGTGCAGGACTCTACACTTTTCCTTGTTGAATTTCATTGGGTTCCTCACCACCCAGCTCTCCAGCCTGTCCAAGACTCACTGTATGGCAGCACAGCCTTCTGGTGTGTCAGCCACCTCTCCCAGTTTTGTATCATCAGCAAACTTGCTGAAGGTACACTCTGTCCCCTCATCCAGGTCACTGATGAATATATTAAACAGGACTGGACCCAGTACTGACCCCTGGGAACACCATTAGTTACAGACCTCAAATTGGACTCTGCGCCTCTGATCACAATCCTCTGAGCTCTGCCATTCAGCTAGTTCTCAATCCACCTCACTGTCCACTCATCTAACCCACACTTCCTAAGCTTAGCTATGAGGATGTTATGGGAGACAGCATGAAAAGCCTTGCTGAAATCAAGATAGGCAACGTCCATGCTTTCCCCTCATCCACCCAGCCAGTCATATCATTATAGAAGGCTCTCAGAGTGGTCAAGCATGCTTTGCCCTTGGTGAATCCATGCTGACCAAATCATCATGGTGTCAAGCCATTCCCGTCTCCCAATTTTGATTTCCACAACTAAATTAAGAAGAACATGATTTTGAGTAACAAAAGGTTACTACTTTATCACTTTGTGATTAATTTGCTAATAAGAACCATCACACACTAAAGTTCAGTTAAGAAAGAGTTTCTGATGATTTTTAAGCCGAAATTACTACCAAAAGTTAAAAAAAAATCACAGTAAAATGCACTAGAAAAATCAAGACTGTGTTAAATTTGAATGCAGTCTTTCCATTAAATTCACTGGATTTGTGACTGCATCCCATAGGATAAATTTTTATTATATTACAATGAGGAAAGTAATCTTCAGTAGCAGATACTACATTTTTGTTAACTGCATAATGTGCCTATGAATGTGAGATAGTGATAAACATTTCCCCTTTTTTTCGAACATACTTGCATGTCAGTAATTGATCTCCAAATCTCTCCTTCCTCACTGAAATAAAAAAAAATAAATCTCTTCTCCCAATGAGTCAGTAGTTTGTGGCTAAGGACAAATATATGAATTTTACAGTCCACATGACAGACAGTCTGCCAAGGAAGAAACTTGAGGTCTAATTGATGAAGGAACTCTATTATTGGAAAGATCTTGTGATTTAAATTATAAAGAATTCTATACATGTGATTACAAGACAGCTTCTCGATATGTTCTAAGAAAATCTGACAAGCACAATTTAGATCTGCCTTGCAAAACCATGAAAACCATGAGCCATAATAAAATTTATCAAAAATGTATGGGTACTACAGTGAAACACTGAATATGCTTTCTGTCTGAATGCATGTAACCTAAATACTTAGAATCACCTAGGACACCTAGGACAATTCAGGGTGACAGGGACCTCTGGCGGTCACCTAGTCCAACTCCCTGCTTAAAGCAGGGCTCATTCAGGGACTTGCCTGGTTGAGTCTTAAACAATTCCATTATGTGACTCTGACTTAGTCTTTTCCCAGCAGGCAGCTGCAGAGCAGTGAGGGCTCCCCTTCTTCTCTCACGATGAACCAGCCCAGCACCCTCCACCTTGTACGTCCCAGGCTCCAGCTCTGATCATTGCAACGAAGCTCCACTGGACTCATTCCTGTAGGCCAAGGTCTATCCTGTGCCAGGAGCCTAGACCTGGACCACATGCTCCTGGTGAGGTCTCATCAGTGCTGACCAGCAGGGTAGGATCAGTGCCTGGCCATGCTGCTACACCTGTGCTGGTGCAGGAGTACTGCTGCCTACTGCCAACTTGCTGCCTCAGCACGTCAGGCAATTTTCTACCCACTTTACTATCAATTTATCCATCCCCACATCTTACCAAACTGGTGAGAAGAAAACTATGTGAAGCTGTGTTAAAAGTTTAGTAAAAAGAAAGTATACAACATCCACTGTCCTCTCCTTGTCCTCAATGCTGGTTACCTCATCACAGAAAGTAATCATGTTTGCTCCTTGTAAATCCATGCTGCCTCTTCCCGGTTATCTAATCATCCATTGTGTTTAGAAATGGCTTCTAAGAGGATGTGCTCCTTCCCCTTCCAGGAACTGTGATGAGGCCAGGTGGTCTCTAAGTTACCTTT
>JAHREE010000152.1:7308126-7404020 GCA_033628505.1 Tringa tobata | reverse complement strand
CAGTGTGGTGAGTAGGACCCGAGAGGTGATCGTCCCCCTGTACTCGGCACCGGTGAGGCCCCGCCTCGAGTGCTGTGTCCAGTTTTGGGCCCTTTACCACAAAAAAGACATTGAGCTGCTGGAGCGGGTCCGGAGAAGGGCAATGAAGCTGGTGAGGGGTCTGGAGCACAAGTCTTGTGAGGAGAGGCTGAGGGAGCTGGGGTTCTGCAGCCTGGAGCAAAGGAGGCTGAGGGGAGACTTTATTGCTCTCTACAACTGCCTGAAAGGAGGGTGTAGAAAGGCAGGTGTCAGTCTCTTCTCCCATGTCACAGGCAACAGGACTAGAGGAAACAGCCTCAGGTTGCACCAGGGGAGGTTCAGGTTGGATATTAGGAAAAATTTCTTCACTGAAAGGGTTATCAAGCATTGGAACGGGCTCTCCAGGGAAGTGGTTGAGGCACCATCCCTGGAAGTGTTAAAAAGATGGGTTGACATGGTGCTGGGGGACATGGTTTAGTGATATTTTTTTTGTCAGAGTTAGGTTGATCATTGGACTACATGACCTTGAAGGTCCCTTCCAACCTAGATTATGATTCTATGATCTAAATATTTTCAGAATTATTTCAGAGGCTGTTACAGATATGTGCATAAGAGGAAAAGTTATTATACATACTTCTTCACTCTTAGATCTGTACCAAAACCTTACTTTTGTTGTGTTTTGGAGTTTTTTTCCCCCTCTCTCTGTATTTCTCAGCCTCTAAGATATGCAGATGTTTCTTGAGCAAGATTGTAAGGAGCATAATTGCTGCAAACTGTCTCTGCAGGGCAGTCTTTCCAGAAAGATTGTTTTAGTTACATACTCACATTTAAATTTCTCTTTATTCATATTTTTCACAAAATGCTTCTTTTAGTCACACCATACTCTCACCAGAATATCTTCATCTAGCAACTATGAAGTTACTGGTAGTTGTGAAGGTGAATCCCAGTTATGGTTCCATCTACGTCTCCTTAATTTGGAGTTTCTGATGACCTGTAAGTGTGGCCAAGTGGGGTCATCTCACAGGGTGTAAACAGAAGATATCTATGGCTGTCACAGTGCTTACTAAAATGTATGTGCTTGTCTGTCTTCAGCATCTTTTTTTCCTGTCCTAATCATGTGTTTATCAGAAGTCTATGGCTTGACAACTGTGCCTTATGCCTCATATAGTGCAGGTTAACATTCCCTGGCTCATTATGAAGTTTACACTTGACATTGGAGGCAGCAGGGGCTGATTACCTTCAAGGGCAGGATCAGGCCTTATAGTAGGTGTGGCTTGAATGCAGCTTTTCTCTGCAGGTCAGCCACAAATACAGATGCATGTGGCAGGGCTTATATCAATACGATTGAACAGAAGTAACATTGATATACATAACATGCTTAGCACTATAGAACTTCACCCACTCAAGAGCAAGAGTCAGGCTTTGGCTGCATAGAACATGTCTTATAGGTTTTACATATCTCTATTTCAGCGAAACACTAACTTTATTGCTGTCTATAACTGTGTGATTGAGAATGTGATCAAAAAGACTGGCTGCATGCCCAATATTAGATGTTTGCTTAAATACTTTGTTGAATTGGGGAATAAATGTCCCTGACACATTCTGTGGAGCTTCTGAATCCCAGAATAGCCCCAAATAAATCTACTCACTTATAGAGACATTTTTTTAATACTGTACAGTTTGTAGCGTTAGACTTGACATTTTTATATATGCATTATTGCTGAGATACAGTTGCCGTGGGAGGTGTAATTTAGAATTTTCCAACCCTTGCACATTTAAAAATCTCTGTCACAGCATTACACTAATATGTTTATAGTTATATTTCCTTATTTTTTTATCTGAGTGCTGTACTGTGTCGTACTTTTATAGAGCTCTATAAAATTTATCTAATTAACCCTATCCATGTTACCCAATTATTTGGGTTTTCGTGATGAGGAATGAATTTCACCCTTAGGGATCAGATGCCAAATTAAATTGTTTAAGTTTTATTAATGTTCATAATGCATTCTTTTCTGAGTATAAGAAACCAACAATTTTTTTTTGTAATGATACTTTTCAGCAAAATATTAAAGTAGTTAAATTCTTATCAAGATTTCTTTGAGTGATTAATCAGGTACTTTCTGTCCTTTTACTCTGCATACTGAGGCAACTGAGCTGTTCAGACTTAAAAAAAATAGAGAAAAAGTCTGCATCCATCATGTCTTAGAATAACCTTCAGACATATGGCATACTGCATAAATAATTGATGTCATCAAGGCTTATGTCAAGGTACAACACAAACAGTTAAGGTGTATTTGACTTGAACTAGCAGATGAACATGAAGACAAATGATATGAAATAAGGGTGCATTTTTTCATGTCTGCTGTTGGCATTGCCATTGACTTTCTCATGAGAGAAACTAGATCAACACAATCAGGGCACTAAATGTTTGAAATATTTACATTTTACTGCAGACAGACCCCTGTCAAGCAGTGTTTTAATCTTAATTAAAACGAGTACTTAAGTCAGAAGACTGACCGCCCTGCAGATATGGCAGTGCTCATTGGTCCTTGCAATACCAGATCTTCTGCAAGCTGCCAGCAGGGTTGGTCTGGTGGGCTTGTGGCTCACAAGCCTGCTTTGCTGGGTGCCTGCCCTGGCACACGCTTGAGAGACATCCCAAGCATCCAGGTAGCTCTGAGGCTTTGCGGTCTGTCCTTGCATGCAAAGTCTCTTCACCTAAGCCGGGTGTCTCACAGAATGCTTAAATTTAAGTCATAAAAAATCAGACCTAGAAATACATGTTACTGATTAGAAAAGCTGTCGTAGAGTCCAAATTATACTCACAGTCAGCATAAGAAATGAAAAAATTTTTTTTCAATCAATTTTTCAATTTTTTTTTCTATCTCTTTCTTTTTTTTTCCTCCTTTTTTCCCAAAGAGTACATGTCAGAATGTTCATAAAATACGTACAGTTGGAGGAGAAATTTATGTTTTGGGGCACAACAGCCTGCTTGATAAATTAGTGACAGACAGACTTTTAGCTAGAAATTTCAAATTCCGTGAGCAATGTATTGTGTTGGTTTTTTTAAAGTATGATAAATAGATTGCATTTAAGATTAATTTTGTTACATATAGCTATTTCTGCCATTTGCCCCAAAAAACATATCAATAATATGTATCAAAGAAAGCAGAATAAAGAAATGTCATCCAAGTATGATGGGAAGGACATGCCCTACAACAAAGTGTTGTGTCATATGTCTATGAAATAATATACCTGTGGTAGAACTCGTCCTCTTAACATGCTTCTGATCTGAGTTATTCTAAATCACAGAGTTGCAACACAGCCTTGAGATCTGTCAGACCATGAATATATTTTGGTGGGCTTACTTTTATGCTGACTCATGAAGCATAACTTTAGACTGAGAACTGACACCTTCAGCCCAAAATTCTCAAGTAAGAAGTTGTTTGCATATGTATGTACATGAAAAGCATGTATTTTTATAAGCTTCGTGGAACCTAGGTGTCACTTTTTTTTGCCAGCTGCACAGAAAACTGGCTGATATAGATGTTTCAGACTTATGTGCTGCAGGTAAAATAACCTGCCCCAAGAGCAGAATTCTCGGTTATGATATTTCCACTACAAAGTATGCCAAAATGAGTGGGCAATATTCATTTTCTGCAAGAGCTTTGAAATTAGGTTAACAGAACATTGCATTTATGGCAGAGCATGTGTAGTTTTATTACCCCCCCAACACATAATTTGTCAACTAATGCACATTAGTAGAGCTATATTATATATTTTGTTTACCTGGCTCCTAACTCAATGTGTGCATTCATTGAACCCATCTCTTTGTTGCTCACTTGTTGATCCTGCTTCACTCATCTCAGCAACTAGTAAAAGTGGTCATGGGAGGTAACCTAAACTTATTTACGTTTCTTTTTGCAAAAAGTAATGACAGAATAATTGAATCTAAGAAATGTCTAAAAAAAAACCCAAACAAAGAACCCACAAAGAAACCAGAACTTATTTCCCTAAGGACTATGGACTATTAATACTAAAAACTTTTTCAATGATTTCATGTGTGTGTTGGCTCAGACCAAGTCCATTGTTTATCACAGAGGACATGAAGATGTTAGAAAAAATGCTTTCTCACTTCAGTCAACTGTCAAGCTCCTCTAATACTAATAATCTAAAACTAAAGCTTTTTATTGTCCTCTCCTATATTCTACATGTGTATTTGGGCAGTTCATTATCAGTATATGCATGAATAAACAAACTTATTTTACGGTTAGCTCTCCTGTGTGCTTTGGATAAACCACAGAAAACCAGGTCATGCCTAGAATATTGCTCCCACTGACCTCAGTGGACCTAATTTCTTTAGTTGCCTGTAAACTGATCCCACACTTCCAGTAAAGACACAATAAATCAGGATAAATGGGAATGTGGAGGGACCATCCTACCTTTTATGGTCAGCAAATAAGAAAAGTAGAAACTGTGGACCTATTCCACACTTACCAGCTATAGCACTGTGTGCAATTTGATGTTTATGGATATTACCTGTTTGCCTATTTTTTCACCAGTCACTCTCAGACTCGCTTCACACACTGTGTGTTCCCAGGAGTATGGCAAATCTGATCATGTATTAGATAATCTTTTTCATGGAAAGCTTAATATTTTTTCAATCTCACAGTTTGTAGGCTCAAATCTGTTTGAATGGAGCTTGGTTTGTACTTGGAGAAGTAAGTACACCAAGGTTATACAATTTTGGAGTGATGTTATCTGTCGATATGTTAACAAGGAAATACTTGACTGTTGCTATATTTAGTTAATTCTTAACACTGGGTCCTGCTCAGCATTCAGTGTCCCTGTTGCTTAAAATGCCACAACAAATAACGCATCCTTTACTGAGTAGCTCCAACAAAGCATCTCAGAAATGTGTGTCAAGACAGGACACAAGCACTCTGGCATGGGGACTCCAACCATGGAGTTGTAGTGGCTCTACCTGGAGTCATCTCATGTGGTTTTCAGGGTGAGGCAGGCTCTGGGCGCTTCAGACCAATGAGCAAACCCTCTCATGTTGTTCCAGTGACCCTCCCCAAAACACAATGGTCAAAAAGCATTGAATCCATTTGGATACTTAGTGCTGTATCTAATGTGTGACTCTTTATCTGTGAATGGCACGAGTTTATGTATTTTTTTTAACATCCATTTCTTTTAAGAGTTAACTTTCTTGTTATATCACTTACTTTTCCCACGTGATGTTGAAAATAGCTTTTCTTATTTACTGTGTCCTCTTTGTCTATTTTCCTGTCTATTTCTAGAGTGTAGATACACACGAAACACTCTAGTGTTTTATGTCTGCCTAATGTAAGGGGAGTCATGTTTTATAACTTAATGGATTTTTCAAAGCTAAGTGTAATCTTGTTAACTAGATCATATATTTTCCCCCCTGTAATTTAAATAAGAAGATGCTGAATGTGTGTAGTGTTTGGTATAATTTGCCAGCATGAATTTCAGACTTTTTGTTAATTTGCTATACATGCTTCACATATGAAATGCAGGAAGATTTGAAAGATATTTTTTCTTCTATTATTTTCCTCACATGCCTTTTTGGTTTAAAGAGAAAAAAATAATTGATGAAATGTAAATCTTACCAAAGGTAAAGAACTGAGTCAGAATAAGGAATTTCTGCTGCTTGATTATACAAAATGCAATACAATTAGATTTGGTTTCTTCCTGGTTTAATTTAGTTTATCCCCTTAGGAGAGATCCATTCACCATATTTAATTTAGCTGTAATACACTGTAGTAAATATTTTCCAAAAAGGAAAGCTTAATGAGTTGAAGACATGCATCACAAGCTTCCTGCTTCCCACCTTACCTTTTCAAAAGATTTTTTCTTCCAGTTTCATTACAAAATGTTAAGGGGAAAATCAGACCTCCAGAAATGCTCATGGTTTTGCATACTTAGTCAAGAATTTGCTTATTCATTGAGGCACAATCCTAATCCTACCTAAATCACAGTACCTTCTCCCCAGAGCTGCTCCCTGCCCTACTGGCATCACTGCTGGGGCTCTGCCCACCCAAGGCAAGGCTGCACCATGCTCCTGACCCAGGTGCCTACAGCTCTGTTTGCCCCCCTCTTCCCTGCCCTTCTCCTCCTGGGTGACAGCCCTGCCCTGGTGCACATTGGCTGCAGCACTCAGAGCAATCTCAAGTTGATATTTTTCCAAGCCTGAGGGACCACAGTTATGTCTAGGATGTGTGGAGATGCTCCTGCTGCTCCATGTACCCAGAATGGGCAAGGAATAGAGGAAAAGGGTCTGCTGTCTTCACTACCTACATGAAAGAAGCCTGCACTGAAAGTCAT
This sequence comes from Tringa tobata, assembly GCA_033628505.1. Lineage (NCBI taxonomy): Eukaryota > Metazoa > Chordata > Aves > Charadriiformes > Scolopacidae > Tringa > Tringa tobata. The sequence continues at coordinate 7,397,651 of JAHREE010000152.1, read as the reverse complement.
ACTCATGACTTCATCTGTGTGACACAACACTCATGTGTCATCCCAAACATTCAGAACCTCCAAAAAAAAAAAAGGACAAGAGAGCTATGATTTTAAGAAAGGGTTTTGTTTTTTTTTTTTCATCTGCCTGTTAGATTTTGGAAAATATGGCTTAAATGATGATAGGCTGAGAGAGTTGGGATTGTTCAGCCTGGAGAAGGCTCTGGGAAGACTATGTAGCAGCCTTCCATTACCTAAAGGGGGCCTACAGGAGAGATGGGGAGGGACTCTTTGTCAGGGAGTGTAGTGATAGGACAAGGGGTAACAGTTTTAAACTGAAAGAGGGGAGATTTATATTAGATATTAGGAAGAAACTCTTTACTGTGAGGGTGGTGAGACACTGGAACAGGTTGCCCAGAGAAGCTGTGTCTGCCCCATCCCTGGAGGTGTTCAAGGCAAGATTGGATGGGGCTTTGAGTAACCTGCTCTAGTGGGAGGTGTCCCTGCCCATGGCAGGGGGGTTAGAACTCAATGGTTCCCAAACCATTCTACAATTCTATGATATTTTGAGTTCTATATTAACAGGGAATTAGATCAAATACTTTCTTTAGAAAGATTCTTATGAAAGCATTAAATATTCCAGGATTTTAAGGGGAGTAAATGACCTGGAATCACTGCCTGAGATATTAGTCCTGGTGACATTAACAAGAGATTTACAACTAATTTATATGCAGCCAATATTTTTCTCCACTTTGATTCCAGTCTCCATTCTGGCAAAACTGCTGCTGGAGAAACTGGTGAGAATTTTTCTGTGAATGGATCATTGATATGACACTTCCATCATGTGCTGAGAGATGTAATTTGCCTCAACAAACATGGGTTGCGTAGAAACACAGATCTCATATTTATATTCCCTGTCAGGTGGATACTCTTCACAATCTGTAAATGAAGGTGCAAGAAAGGAATAAAATATCAAAATTAACTTTTATGCAGCTCTAAGGTTGCATTGTTTAATAGCTTAAATCAGAATAAAAAAGTTTAGGAGACAAAGGAAGAGAAAATCTGCAGAAGTATGCAAATTTTCTTCCTGGGAACTGAAGAAAATCATAATTTATAACTGCCTAAAGATCTGACCCTTGTTTGTTGCTGCAGTGTTAAATGAACAGCTCTGCACAGAGGACTTTCTAATCCTGATTTACTTTATACATCTGTAGAATGATAATAGCTTGATGAATTATAGTAATGGCAATATCATCCTGAATACAGGTGTAATAGTGGGCTCTGCTAGATACTGTTTTCAGTAAGCCCTGATGTTTCTTAATGTCTTTCTTTTTAAAACACAGGACCTTCAAGTCACAAGGCTGTAGCTATTTTTATATTTTCAAACCTTGTCTGAGGTAAATCACACAAACGCTTTTGCCAAGGGTAGCCACCAGCATTAGTGTATTGGGACCAATGACTCAGTCAGCGCCTTGCTTGAAATGAAGTGTGGCAACCTGCATTTTCATCACAGATCAGCAGGAGAGGCAGCACATTATAGAAACATTAGCACTTAAGCAAAGCTTCGGGGGAGATCAGTGTGGGAACAAAAGCTGGGGAGAAGGACTGGCGTGAGCCAGGGGCTGTGTTCACCACAAAGGTGTGCGAAGCCTCCGCGACACTATTCACACACTTCTCTAGTGCGCAGCCACCGCGCCGGGGGCGAAGGCGTGCAGGGACAGCAGCATCTCGACAGACTACCCACCAGGGCAGTTCATCCATCATCACTAATGAAGCGTGCTGCAGAGCTGCACATGAGAGACCGAATACCGGGGAGAAGCCCCGCAGAGGACACAGGTGTGCAGGGGCCACCAGGGCCAGCTCAGATCTGTTGATCTGAGACATCTAAGGTCAGGCTCTTGGGGAAATAAAAGGGTTGAGAACCTGAGGGTTGCTAGGGACTGCTGACTCCCTCAGCTTCTTTAGGATTTTGTAGCCTTAGTGTAGCTGCTGAGGGAAGTTTTACCATCTGCTAATCAGGTTGCATTGAAACCTAGCATTTTTTTGCAGCACACTTGAGTCAGGACAGTCCTGGCAGGCATGGGACACTGCAGAAGTCGGGTGGGTTGCTGGAGAAGTCTAAAGTACAATAGTAAGCAGGATCAGGGTCGGTATCCCTGTACACTTGTCGAACCTGCCTGCTTGATTTAATCTGACCTAGCTGGAATTTATGCAAACGCCTATGGATGTGAACTTGCAAGGCACTTTCCCAGACACTGAGGCCAAAGAGTGAAAACCACCAAGTATTTGGGTTTTGGGATTATATGTTCCTGAATTTAAGCATTCTTACTTGAATTTACTCAAAACTAAGCCCACCCATTAGTTGAAAATGCTGAGAGAAACACAGATCCACACACAATATTCTTTTTTTGTGGTGTTTCTCGGAGAAATATTTGGGGACAGTGAAAGAGACTCATACTGTCCTGTTTCTCACCTTATTCTTTTAAGAGAGTTAGGAACAACGATAGCTAACAGGATAAAAGAAGAATGGACTTAGCCTGGGTGGTAAACCTTTGTATATGAGAGAAATTTTATAGCAGCTTATCCTTAATCTTGTAAAAAGAGACGTTGAGTAAAAGTAGCGCAGATCCTTACTCTGCTTCCTTACTCTTTTAAAAAGCTGGGGAAAGGTGCATTTTTGGGGGATTTTGTTGTCTTTTTTTTTTTTGTCCGTTTAGCTAAAATCAGCAAATCTGTTCTTTTTATTGCAAATTTAAGCAAATGTGAAATTATTTTTTAAAACTGTAAAGTTGCCACATTTGAATCCTGGGAATAGGGGATTTTACAGCCATTTAAAACTGATTTATATCTCTATACTTTATTATCCTTCCTGTACAGGAGTAGCTATGGCATGTAAAGTACCTCTGTTGTGGTATAAAGTGTCGACCCTAAGACAATAATTCCTTTCTGAAAATGCCAGTATCATTTAAGCAATTCAGTTTTCTATGACAGACAAAGTCTGAAAAATCGATTTCATTTGCAAAAAGTTGTTTTTAAAGCAGAAGTGAAACATCCAGTGGAAACATTAAAGTGTTATAAACAAGGTTAAATCTGCTCTGCAGTGTCTGGGCGCTACTGCAGGTACAACTGAGCTGGCCAAAACCACAGGTCAGTGTAACCTAATTTGTCTTCCACTCAGTGTTGGTGCCTCAGCTGCTGTGGTCAGAGAGGTATCACTGCTCAGGATAGGTGCTGTGGGGTCTACACCACAGGTCCTGCTTTTTGAAGTTTGACTAGTGCAGTTTTCTCAAAGGGATTTTCCCGATTCGGTCGCTATTTTGGAAGTCAAAAGAAAAATACAGTTTATCTTCAGGGGCAAAAGGCAGGTTTTGTTTTTGGCTTTAGAAAAAAACCCAGATTTCCATTAACAAGCATATGTTATAAGCAAACTGCTTAAGGAAGGATGTTCTAGAGCTTTTTCCAGTATAAGCAGTGAGTAAAGACAAACTGAAACCCCAACTAAAATAACAAATTTGATAAAAACACCTACAATAGCAAAAGGGTAGTCTTGTTTGCCCAACTTTTGGAATTTCTTTTTTGGTCCTGGGATGAACGAGAGTTATTTGTGACCTGCTCTGGGGAGTCACATTTAGAATATAAAAACAGATGGCTTCAAACCCAAAGAACTGCTGTGCATCAAATGCAAAATAAAGCATATTCTCTTTGCACCTCCGACTGCATTCAGCATTAGCTATCATTGTTGGAATAAGCAAGAAATTATACAAGCATTTGTGGTAAAAGGGAATATTTATATTAATACTTCTTTTTTACTGCAGGATCAGTACAGTTTAAGCAATCCAGATTTAGATTTTACACTTTGGGTCATATCTCCTTGTGCTAAGGGCTGAATAAACACCATAACGGAGGTGTTTTTCATGGGAGATACTGTATTCTAGATAACTACAACACAAAAAAGGAAGGAAACAGAAGTTAGGGAAGAAGAGGGAATGTCAAAGAATCACACAGTAAATCATGGCAGAGCTAGGGTAAAACCTAGATTTCTTGCTTCTGATCCAGTAATCCCAGCTATTGAGTATGCTGCATAGCATGAACATGCAGCACTTTGTGAAGAAATCTGCACTAGACATTCTGATGTTATTGACTTATTTAATCACAATAACTAAATCCAATGAGCATTTAAATCTCACAAACATGACTTTTCAAAGAAATCCCTAGTATGAATCCTGACAGGGTAGCTAGGTGTTCAGGTCTGTGAGAACAGAAAACCCACTGAAAACATTCCTGTCACTAAAGCAGGTTGTGCTCTCTGACAGGAATTTCACAATAAATACACTCCCTAGAGATGCAGTATTTGCAGATGCCAAAGCTGCAACAAGGGAATTTAGAAACTTCTTTCCTGTACTATGCAGCTTCAGACACCAATAAGCAAACAAAAGCAATAATATGCTTTTCATAACTACTGCTGAACATGCTGATGCCTAGTCTTGGGGGCAGCAGTGATGACAGATTTACAGCTTAGAAAATGAAACACACAGAGTATTTTATGCAGAGCAGGAGACTGCCTTGGCACAGCAGGGAAAAGGCAAATCCCCTCGGTATCGCGGAAGATTTGTCTATATTTACATTTGCCTCTTCAGGGACTGCAGGAAGGCCATTACAGTCATGATGCCAGGCAATTCATGGCCATGTTACCTTTAAGGAGGTCAGACTCAGCCTTAGGACAGCCTGATAGCATTAGCTGCCCCCTGCTGTAGTACATGGTGTTTCTCTTTCCAGGGAAACCTTTAAACCTGCCTGTCTGCCTTGCACTGGCCACAGGACAGTTACTGGACAGATGTGCTGGGTGCCACTGTGCAGCTGTGCTGTGAGAGAACGAGCCTCTCCGTACACACTTACAGGCATATCCTGATAAGTAGGATCTGCTCAAGAATTCCTTTATGGGGTAACCAGTGGGGTTGCCCTGGATCTACTTTCCCAGGTGTTCTGCTGTTACATAGCGGGAACCTAATTCAGCTCTAGCACCATGACTGTTACAGCACAGTGGTTCCTGTGGAGGCACGGAGAAGAAAAAGGATTGAATGCTTTTAAAAGTCTGGCCTCTTCTTTTAAGATCCTGTGTGGAAACTAAACTTTTCTGAAAATAAGTTCCCTGAACAGATGGAGATTTATCTCAGCACAATTTCCCAATTATTTGAGGTTCATCCATTACGGTAAGAACCCAGTTAAGCACATGGGAAAATACACCCTTTTGTGATCTGTTGCAGTCTTTTTGTAAAGGCAAGATCCTTGTATCTTAGCTTCAGAGAAGAGTCAGAGATAAAGATCACCACAGCAAACAATACTAAAATCATCCTTAACTATTTCTTTTCCTGATCAAGGTTTCCAGTGTGGCCAGTGATTTTGATGATCTATGCAACTTTTGAGGTACCTGATTTGAAACTCACAAAAGTGGCTTGGCTTACAGAAAGACAGAAAAATTGCTCAGGACTTTCTGTTGTGCAGTCACAGCTTTTCGGAACGTCTTTGCTAGAGGAGATTTATAGAGAGCACCTCTTTTGAGAAAGAGGCTTCTGTATTAGTGGCTCTCATCTTGGTTGAAAAAAATACAAGATGAGCCTTTCACTATACACTGGCCAAATTAAAGATGTCTAGTAATTTATATTAATATACTAACTTCACTTGCACACATATTCCTAATTTGCCTTTTAATTTTAATGACTAAAGAAAAAGTTTGTACCATCTGGAAACTCTTGCTTTATTTTTCGCTGTGTTTTCTGAGGCAACGTATATAATTACTTGGCAAACGATCTGGCTAATGCAGCTACATCTTGTCAATAATTTGTATGCGAAAGATGAACTCTTGTGTGAGTGATAGTTCCTTTGAGGCAGGAGAGAGAGCAGAGGAAACAGTTTTAGCTGAACAAAATGTAAGCTCCGTGTAAATACGTTGCTGAAGCACTTGTTCTAAATGGTGTGTCCACAGAGACTTGTATTAATGATCCAAAATGCTACAGCTGTGTGAAAAATGACTAAAATGCTAGCACTGTTGTCTAGCTTGCGTTGCAGCCCGGGATGGCTGTCAAATGGAAAGGCAGGACGGTGAGCAGGAGCAAAAGCCTGATGGAGGAGGAATTGGCAAGAGAGTGTATCAGAGCTGAGGAGGCACCAGGCTTCACAGCGTGGTGTGGAAGCAGGCTGGTAGTGGAGATGGGGGCGCAGATCTTCAGGCCAAATACACGTGACTTCATTTCTAAGCGCAGTCTCAGTTTCCCAATTTTTCTAGTACCCAGTTTTGGGAAAGGTTTTGTCTATATGCAGCTTATTTTCCTCACGTTCTTAGCAAGAGTGTGAGGAAAAGCAAACTGTTTTTTCACGTTATTTCCTCGCATTGCATTTTTTTCTCAAATCTGAAGGAGGAAATAATTTTCCTCTTACTAATACTACTACATGGCATATACGTTTTAAAAAGTTTTTTCGGAGGGGGGAATAAGGCAGGTTTTTTCAAATGTGTTCACTGTACCTGTTACTCTGACTTTTTCAACTCAATCTTAATTAGTTTTCATTTACAAATTTATTACAAAAGATAGTTCAACTTGAGTTGACATCCTTCCTTCCCCCCTTCCAGCACTCTTGTCACTGCCAATCACTTGCAAGTAGTCTCAGTGATATAAAGACAGTTTGCTTTTGATGGGAATGTTACAAGTATGGGAAGTGGGGAGCACTAAATATCTGGAGTGTCGTAGGAATTTAGCAGAGTACGTACAGGGTATTCTTTCATTGTTTTGCAATAAAGTTTCAGTTCAGCTCTTCCTGGCCAGAAACTAACTGAAAACATAACAGGGTACTTATATTACCCATGCACAATAGTACAGTGACTTGGTGTTCATTTCCGAAGAGGGACTTGCAATCTCAGTTTATCACAGCAGCAGTAGATTTCCATAGAATGGGTACGATGAAAAAAACAGGAGATAGTAAATCTACAAATGCAAATGTCACTGTTGGCAAGGAGAATAAGGGCCATATTAGCCTAAGGAAGTAAATTATTTTATCCTTAATATTTGCACTTTAGCACTGGCACCAAGTCAGTGCTGAAGAATGAATGTCAGACTAGACAAAAGCCTTTACTGACATAAGACATGCTATAAATAGGTTTCCATGAGTGTTAACTTTTGAATGAAATTCCCTTCCAAGAGACTAGAACTTGGACTATTTTTAATAGTTTATAAATATTAACGATATTTTTAAAATTTTTCTAATAGTTTTCTAATAGTTTTAGTCAAGATTTTGAAAAAGAGTTTTGAAAGCAGCTGACTAAAAAATCCAATGAAAGTTTGTAGACTTGTTTTTAGATATACAGTAGTTAATATAATATAACAATAATACCTTGGACTTTTGGATTATCCTTTAATAACATCATTTTCTAAACTGTTGCTCTAGTTTGTGGAACATGACAACTATACACACTTTTCCCACGCAGTAGCTGTGCAATATTTATATCATTTTTATTCTTTTTTTCTACCCTTATTAACATAACTGAATTTTTCTATTCAGGTACGTTTGTTATCTTACAAAAAGATCTGCTTGTGTTCGTTCCACATCTTGGTATTATGAGGTGAACTAGCATGTCTAGTCTAAAACATATGCCTTTTACATGTCATCAGGCTGCATTTGTAGGACAGACTCTTTGCTCTTTGTAACGCTTCCCCTTTACAAAATTCTTCAGATCAAAATAATTTCATTGACATATTAAATATATCGTGTTTACCACTATAATTATTAAATTATAATTGCACATTTCTTAACAGGAATTCTCATTTGCTTAATATGAGTTCCATACCCAGAAGGTCCAAATTCTGCAGAATTGTATTGGCTATTCACCATATATTTTATTATAACTGTTTCTTCAATCAGCAAATGTTAATTAACTGTCATAGTTTTGTTTTATATCTATGAATCTGCTGTCCTAATGTAAAGAGAAAACCAAGAAAATAAGTAGAAAATAACCTTTGCTAATGTAAAGAGAGGAAGCGAAAATGATACTATGGCTTTTTTTGTCATACTGTAAAAAGGCAATCTAATTTAATTATTACTCTGTCACTGTGCTAATGACTATTTAGCCTTTACAAATGACAGTCTACACTAAAACAGGGAGCTGACCCATGCTTTTAATACCAAAACCATTTTTCTCTTTTGTGCTAATTTCAATCAGAATGGAAAATTGCGTGTAATGTTATTACTTAGACTGATTACAGTCATATATAAAAACCTTTGAAGCTTTATGCATTATATCATTGAAATAGGGTGTTTTTGAGAAAATGGAGAAGTTTCTGTTAGTAGTTTCAACAGCAAGGTTTCTAAAAATAGAAAGTTAAACCAAAAATCTACATATATGGTGTTCCGTCACGTCAAATAAATTTCTGCTAAAGCACTGAATCCTTCCAGCCGAACTCCAACCAGTATCTCATAATGCCATCACATTACAAATATTTCCATCTACATATGCGGAAAAAAACACACGTGGAAATGCCAGACCCTCCTGGTTCTTATTTTTGCGGGGACTGTGAAAAAACAAATGCATTCCTTCAGCATCAACTGGTTTGCAATAGCGTGTCCTCTGCTCTGTAGCAACCGCTTCTGCACACTCTTTTACCCCAAGCTAAGCACAGGGGTGGTTGTTGCTTTTCTAGTGTTATCTAGCTCTGGCTTGGCATAGTTTGAGCATCATGGTTCTGACAGTGCAGTTCGGGCTGCCTAAGGATTTTGATAGAATATCTTGTCCTGTTGGTACTGGTTGAATGGGGACAGTGACAGCAGTTAGTGCTCTGGATCACTTCTGCAATTGTCTTTGTTGCAGAGGTGGCATAACAACAGTTGAAGCGTAACAATAATGTTTACATGACGTTGGGCTTTTTTGTGCAGAATCACCTAAAATCAATGTTGGACTTAATTTTAAAAAGTGCATGAGGATTTGATTCATAAGATGTCCAGTTGTCTCTCCAACAGGAGCAAAAATCTTCAAAAGAGATTGTGTATGTGTTTCCAAAAACTCAATGTATATATATATCTGCTGAAGATAAACCTGCTTTGGTAAAATATTTTTTTCTTATTTCAATAGTAATTATCCTCCAAAGAAGGTTATCTATTGTAATAAAGAAACCAAACAGCGGTCTGTATGAAAAAGGCAATGAGTATAACTGGAAAACGTCTACAATTCCCTACAATATGGATGGAAAGGGGAGGAAGGAGAAACAACAAAATCCAGAGCGACTCTGTATTCTACCAGCACTCCTTAAACATTCTAGTGCCTAATTACTTTGCTGGCCTTGTGCTGTCTTTGAATACACAATTGAAATGGAGATAGGTTAATGTGGTAGGTGTGCTGCAGGATGTGCACTTCCTGCATTTCTGTTCACTATTAAAAAACGGTTTTAATTAAGTTTCTTTCAACTAATTCAAGTTCTCTTTAAAAATGTAATTAAGATATGTTATAAGTGACTGAGACTTCCTATTCATTTGAAGATATTGAAATGGAAGTCAAAGATTTTTTCTCCTTTCTTTTCTCTGCTGTGGGAATAACATATTGGAATACAATAGAGTTGTGACAGAAACATTTTCTGTGTTTTGGATTTTGGTGTGGTTTTTCTGTTGTTTTTTGGTTGTTTTATTTTTTTAATTTAAGATTCTTAAAGTCAGCAAGAGAATTTTTCTTCTTTATTTTCTTTTTGGGATACCTGTGACGTGATCTTCTGTTAAAAAAAAAAAAAGACTGTTGGGATATTGAGAAGTGGTTAGGAAACCCTCTAGATATACATATGGCTGAATGCTGTTACTTGAGGGGCAAACGAGGCATAAGTATGAACTTATGAAAAGTTCCTCTAAGCCACTGAATGATTTTTGTGTACTTAGTAATATCCCTAAAGCTCTTCCCAAAGCCATACTTGAGTAACTGAGGTCAGGTTAATGGTACACAGAAGATGAGGTCTGATATCAACAGAAGGAATTTGAACTCTGAACCCAAAGTGACAGTCAGCTCTGTGAAAGACGTTCCCTGAGATACAGAGTTTGTTGACCAGGAAATGGCAATGTCACTCTGCTCCTAGAATCTTCAGCACTATTTCTGTGCATGGTCATTTTTTTGTGGAGCAAAAAGTGAAGGATAGGTATTTTTTGCTGTTGCCTTCACCTTTCTGAGCAATGTGGCACGACAGGCATATTACAGGCAGTGTTTTACAGCTAGAATAAGAGGCAAGAAAAATGTTTAGTGTTTTGTGACCTCACAAACGTGTTTTATGTGTGCAGGTAACCTACAACAGTATTACCTTGTTTAGGTAGACTAAGGATCTCATCTCAAATGTCTCAGGTTCTGAGGGATGCTGGTAAAAAATATTATTTCCCCTTTCTCAAATGGTCCTTGAATATTTTGCTTGTAGCACTATACTCCTCAGCTGGCCTTGGGAATCTCTAGTATGTTATGGCCAGCTTTGCTGAGCAACTTATGTAAAATGCAGAGCTTTTTTGTCTCAGTGTTTGGTGCCATGCAGGAATATGCAGTCTCATTGCACAGCAATATGAACTGGGGACTGAGAGAAACTTTAGTTGTTCATGACAGAGATGGCAGCACTGTTTAATGGATTTCAAAGATCTGAACCCTTACTAAGAAAATCTACCACCCTTGGTATTTTATTTAGTACAATCTTAAGAAAATGATGGATTTTTCAGATCTCAAGACTGATGGAAAAATACAGACCAGCAGCAGGTTAGGAGGTCATGAAACTTGAAGTACCACTGGAAACAAAAATTTTTCTTTGGAAAATTGTTACACAAATATAGATAATATATGCAGAGTGAACTACAAGGTTATGACCGAAGTGTTCATCAAATACAGAGGTAACAGTTTAGACAAGAATACAGAATTTTGTATGCTAACCTGAGATTAAACAAACCATTATGTTGGCCAGAACTTTTTTTCAGTGTTTGATACTGGAAGTTATTTGCATATTTCATTAAAATAGCACAGAGAAAAGGCAGTCTCTGGGCCAAAATTACAACATGGGAGGTGCTTCAGGTTATCAAATAATTTTAAAGTCAAAATATTCTAGGATGAAAATGAGAGAAACATTTTTTTTCCTTTTTGTTGTTTGAGTTAGTGGTTAGGATGGCAGAAATGCTTTCTGAATACTGGACTCAATCATTAGGCAATGGTGGGCTGATAAAAGATGGCTTGTTCTTAGTGACTCATTTCACAACACTGCCAGGATTTGAGGTTTCTAGTTCTTGGTTTGTTTTGGTTTTCCATGGGATTTTTGTTTGGTTTTGTTTGGTTTTTTGTTTTTTTTTTTTTGTTTTGGGTTGTTGGTTGGGGTTTTTTTTGTCATGAAGCACAATGGAATCTATAGATTTTTCTCTGTGTTGGTATTAAATTGGCAGAATAAACTGTGAGTCTAAATATTCATAGTATTTCCAGCTGATTAGCTTGCTCTTGCTTCTGCTTTCTTATAAAGAAGCTTTGCACAAGTTTAAACATTATAAAGAAGAAAGTGGAACAAAGAAACAGCACTATACAACTTAAGGTAGAAATTGAAAGTTTCCATTGTAAATATTATTCATTTTGGTGACTTGCTGTAAGTTCACTCTGTCTTTTAAATATGTGGTCTGACCAGCAGTACTTTGCAGCAGAATTGAGCAGTTGAAGGAATTACTTATACATTTTAATATTGTAAGACTTCTAAGAGTTACCCAGAAAAATCAAATAATTTTAAAAGTGTATCAAAGGTCTCAGACCCAATTTTAGCTACTACTTCTGATTTTGATCCTTCCATTTCACTGACTTGAATTGGTGGCATTTAGATATTTATTCATTGAATAAAAGTTACTTATGAAATGTCTAAAGTTCTAAATAATCACACCTAAGCTCTCTGGAACATGCAGTTGACTGTGGGCAAAAAAATTACAAACACTTATAGACTAAGATAAAGCTGCTGATAAACCACGGAAAACATGAAAACATCTCATCATTTGAAACATTGGTATTGTAAAAGACTGCTAAGAAGTTGGTGGTTCTGACTAATATTATGGGTGAAAAAAAAATCAGCTTAATGGCTAAATACCATTATAAAACCCAGCAAAAATTCCAAGTGTTCTTATTTCAAAGATAAAATTTCAGAAGTCAGAATAACTGCCCTCAGAAGTTTTTGACCACCACCTCCCCTCCCCTTGGCAATGATTCTATTTTTGTTTTGTCAGCAGCACCAATAATACAGCTCCTATACTGTATAAAATAATTGTATTACACGGCAGATAAAACAAGGGGTATGCATTGGATTACAAATAATTTAATTTTACAAAGGAATTTTACATCTTAATCTGTTTGACCATCACTTTCACTTAGACTCTGAAATAAAATTATGTTATTGTATTCCTTGCTATAATCTAATATTTCACCCGTAAGGAAATGTCAGGTCACATTTACAGCAATCTAGGGGCCTCTAAGCCAGATTGGAAGGTCATTCTGTTTGAGCATTGTAAATGAACCTGTCCAACAAAGTTTTGGTTAAGGACAACCAAGGACTCATTATACAGTCAATTTACCCAAATGCCAGGAAAAGTAATGCCAAGGCTGTTACTGTCTGTCCTTTGAAATTTGAAATGGTATCAAGCATACAGGAATTTATCCTTTATTATCAAGCCTGGGAAGAAATTGTATTAAGGAAAATATTTTTGTGGAAGACCATTATGTTACTGTGTAAATAACATTAAACAAAACATGAATGCAGATGTGAAGCAAACTGTATTTCAGTGTTATGAAAAATGTGGATGTACTTTTGTTTTCCAAAACTCTACCAGGATACTTGACTGTCTATTACAGCCTTCCTAAACTGCTACATAGGCAAGACTAAATTCTAACAAAAGACTTTTTTTTTTTTTTTTTTTTAGCAAACTGTGACTCCTTTTCTTACATATGATTGCGTGTGTGTGCAATCCTGAAAAGCACCATCAGGGAACATGGCTGTAACCTTGAAAGTGGTTTCCACTTCACTTAGCTAGTGTTGACACTAGAAATCGGGACAAGCAGAGATACAGCTGTGAGTGGTGCCTAAATTGTGAATCAATCTGTGTTCCTTCATAGGCAGAAAGACAAGAGTGGTATTTCTTGGGAAGGACCAGGGATTAGTCAACTTATTCTGGTTATATACAATACTTTTGTGTTCTGCCTATTGCTTTGTAGCGGTATTTGTCTGTTTTGTAGCATTGCAGCATTATCTCAAAATCACTGTTAGCTTATCTTTTAGCTAAGATTACCCAAGATAGTGCAGAAATAGCAAGATGCTGTCTGATACCTCCAGTGGTAAGCTACACATTTTGAGATATACATTGGTAAACTGAGTCAAAGCATTTCAGTGTTTTCCTAATATTAACTAATTTTATACATAATCACTTGTATCTGCTTTCCTGGTTTATATGAAACCTCTACCTACACATATCATGTACAGAGATGATTCTGCTTGAAAAGAGAGTTAGTATAAATTGGAGTATTGAAGTTACAAACTCTGATATGGTCACTGGATAGAAGATCTCTAAGGAAGAAGAAGGATTTCTCCTTTCAGGATCATCACAATCTATTTTGACCCATGAATAAAACTAACATAGTTGAACTGAGTTAATTTGGTCAATTGGAGTTGTCAGCAAAAAAATAAAAATCCCTGTTTTCCTTCTCTTCCAGTCAAAGTGCTATATGATTAGTTTTGTCATGATATCACAGAATTTCACATGATAAAACAGAAAGATCATATTTAGGGCTAAAAAGTCCTTCTGGCTTTTGCCTCGTTCAGAAAGGGAACAAGCTTTATTCTGATAAACTGAGGCTCCTGGTGTTGGGAACATAGGGAATACACAGGGGAAGATATATTTTCTCTAGAAAAGACAATATTTTTCCTTTTGCCACCCTGTAGAAATTTCTGCAGTCTGCACTGCAAAAGCTTAAAGTTCTGGTGCAGCAAAATGCAATGTATTTAGGTCCATGCACACCACAGTGCTGTGAAACTCCTGGAAGAAATCAAATGCTCTGTCCTGGTAATATTTAGTGATCTTTTACCACACCAGGCTGATTTCTTGATTCTCTTGAAGGCTGCTTTCTTCCTGCATTTCTCTGGAGGGCTGTAAAAAGAGACCCGTCAGAGTGTTGAAGACACCACAAGTTGCAAAAGCAATCCCTTTGCCAAGATAAGAACAAAACTTTGGCAAAGTAGGGTGGGTTTTTTTGTGCTATTTTGACTGTTAGGTGTGTTGGTCACAGATCTGGCGTCAGTGATCTCGTGTTTACTTCATGGACATCCATAGCTCTGTTAGAGCTATTGTAATTACTAAAGTGGCTTGATGTGGGAAGCAAGTAGTTGTAGTACTCCAAGAGCCAAAGACAGACACATGGGTATGAGTTTCACTAGAACAGAGAGTTTTTCTTTAGTGCAATTCCTAATGTAGCAAAGACTCTGCCAATTATTGTCAAGAAATTTTGTAAGTAGAGCCCGGTACAGCCTGGGAATTTGAGCATGGTGAGGGACAGGCAGAGGCAGATTATCTTCTCCATCCCTTTCCATCACAGATGGGTTTGGCCAAAGGAGAGAGCTGTGAGGGCAGTCAACACTAACTCACCTGTCAAATTCTCATGCATTGGGAATAATGCTTTCAAATATGGTAGGCAACTTTTATGAAGTACAAAAGTAGAAAAGTACACTCAGCCACACTGAAGACTTGCATTATTTTCCCACTGCTAATGTAGGGTAGGTTCCTGGACTCACAGGGGGGTAAACGCTGTTGAGTGCTATAAATCTCCAAGTGAAATAATAATCAGTTATCCAGATTCATGTTGTGTTTCTTCTGAGTCTAAGTGATGTTTCTGAAAACAATGTTGGAGCTGCTGTTTGCCAGCAGCTGTGGTGTCATTTCTGGAAGTGCCATTTTCTCAGACGGGCTTATCAAAAAGGAAACACATGCAGTAATCAATTGCTACCTTATCTGCACATCTCTGAGTGAAAAGGGAGCTGTTGCAAAGAGAGGGTATTCTCCCTCCAGTGGCCTCTAAGGGCAGTGTAGACTCCAGCATGACCAGACATTCAAGAATCCTTCATACATCAAGCAAGAGTGCTTGCCTGAGGCAAGGCTATCTCATGGGTAGGGAAATGGCTCTAGTAGAGTAATTGCTCCCAAATATCCTGGGTGAAAACGTGGAGATTTTTTTTTTTTCCTTACAAAATACTACGTTTAAGGACAAAATGGATGGAGCTATTAATTATGTATTTAGTGATTATAAGAAGTATGAATAAAGTATGACTGGTGACTAATGGGGTCCCTGATTTCTTCACTGCTTCTGTAACCATTCTACAATTAAAACAAAGGTCCTGATGCATTTAATATGTTTTATGCTTCACAGTGTGATATGAGGCACTAGTCCAAAGAGCAGTCAAAGAAATCTGCAGGCTTAGAGAAGGCTTTCATAGCAAGCTGTAAAAGTCGTTGATTTGTGGCACTTTCAAGAAGGTAGCAGATAACATGTGTGTCCCTTTATTTAGCAGAGTGAATTGTCTCTTGGATCCACTGCCTTGGCTGTTTGTCAGCCAGCCATACTGTGAATGGTCTGTGCCTTCAAGCTTTTTTCCCTTTAAATGGTGCAATCATATTATGCATTCCTTGCCCATAGCTTTTCGCCCTTAAATCAGTCCCTGGCATTTGACACTTACAAACTAAAAATAAAATGAGCTGAGTCCCTAGTTAACGTCTATTTATTAAAGATGATATTTCATGTATAGAATTACCAGGACATTCGGCCTGATTTACTATACTAACATTTCCAATTTGGCCCTGGCTAGGGAGCTGTGTTGGTAATGCTGCACCCTATGGTGAAATAGTGCCTAATCAGTATTTATGAATAGGGTTTTGTAAGTCACTAAAGAGCGGAGCTTTCACAATGGACTGAGGAAGACGTTTTACCTTCTTAAAACACAAATATTGCTGAGCTTTGGGAATCTATATGGCACATTAGGATTGAAAAGCCTTCATTTTTAAATTGCAGTTAAAAATGTGTAATGTAGTACTGTCAGCAATTTAAATGGAGTGTACCCCTTTCAGCCATTAATGTTATTTGTTAAACTTTGTAATTACTATGCAAATGAACTGCTGCACTTAAAAAATGGCAATACAGTGAATATAACATAGAAGAACAGCTTGACATTCTAAGAAATGTGAAAATAACCTCCCCTTTTTTAATCTTTTTTTTTTTTTCTTTTTTTGAACTCAACTTTGTTTGGGGAAGATTGCATTTTGGGAAGAGAATAAAATCTTCTGGTGTTGAAAGCAGACCTGTGGGGATAGCTCTATACAATAACAGGATGCCAGGTGTGTAATGTATATGGTTTTCCTAAATCTGGGATCAGTTCTTTAGAGTGCACAGGTTCTAATATTAGCTTTTTTCAGAAATCTGGCTTCAGGGAATAATTCAAGCTATGCAAGGGAGCTTGATGCATAGATTATTGTGTTATGATGACCCATTTAGCCCCATACAGTGGAGTCATCTAGACATAGAATCACAGAATCATCTAGGTTGGAAAAGACCCTTGGGATCATCGAGTCCAATCATCTACCCTACACTACAAAGTTCTTCTCTACACCATATCCCCCAACACCACATCTAAACAACTCTTAAACTCATCCAAGGATGGTGACTCAGCCACCTCCCTGGGCAGCCTATTCCAGTGTCTGACCACTCTTTCTGTGAAGAATTTCTTCCTAATGCCCAGTCTAAACCTACTATGTTGCAGCTTGAATCCATTCCCTCTCGTTCTGTCACTAATTACTTGTGAGAAGAGACCAGCACCAACGTCTCTACAGTGTCCTTTCAAGTGATGAGGTCACCCCTCACTCTCCTCTTCCTCAAACTAAACAGTCTCAGCTCCCTCAATTGTTCTTCGTACAATTTATTCTCTGGGCCCTTCACCAGCCTTGTTGCCCTCCTCTGCACTCGCTCCAGCACCTCGATATCTCTCTTGTATTGAGGTGCCCAAAACTGGACACAATACTGCAGGTGTGGCCTCACCAGTGCTGAGTACAGGGGCACAATCACCTCCCCACTTCTGCTGGTCACACTATTTCTGATACAAGCCAGGATGCCATTGGCCTTCTTGGCCACCTGGGCAAACTGCTGGCTCATATTCAGCCACTTGTCAATTAGAACCCCCAAGTCCTTTTCAGCCAGGCAGCTTTCCAGCCACACTTCCCCAAGCCTGAGTAAGTTCATGTTGGATCCTCTTATTTTCTGTTATCTCAATGTGGAGACCAGATTGCTGCTCCCCTTTCTTTAAAAAGTAGAACTACCTTATACTTGAAAGTTAAAATCCTGTTTTCCCTTCATCTGATTCTTTAAGCAAGTACATTTTAAAATCTTCCCCAAGTTCCTATCTTGTAAACTTACATACTTTCCTTTCTCAGGAATTTCTCTAGTGATTCTGTGCCCAAAATTTGATATAACAGTTGAAGTCTTCCCAATAGCTGAGGAAACTGTTAAAGCATTTTATTTCCATTACAATCTATATTCCAGTTGATGTGATCCACACCAATTGATTCTTTTTTCATTATACTAAAACACTTTTATTTTGCAATATATTTGTGGTGCAGGATAACTTTTCTAGATTCTTTTCTGCAAACTTGTTACCTAAAGGCTTAATCTCCTATCTTTGTTTGTGTAGCAAGTTATTGTTGTTTAAATGTGGAAACCTGTGTTTATCCTATTTTCAAATGCATCTTGTGGTTTTGGTTGGGACTTTTTGGTGGTTTTCTTTTTTTTAGTTGGTATTTTAAACATTGTTCTTCTGAGTATGCTTAAGAAAATCTTTGGAAATTTTTGAGGGGAATACTTGCATCTAAGCACAAATTCAGAAGGTATACAGATGATCTGCAAAGGTCTATATCAAATCTTTGTCTACTACACATGGTGTCAATGACTACCATGTGTCCCTGCTGCATGAGCTGAAGTTCTTGAATTTCCTTCAAGATCTGACCACACAAAGCAGTAGACTTGCACAGCTGGGCATAGGGCATTGTATAAGACTTATGTGAAATGCAATCTGGTTGACCCAAAAGGCTAAACCTGGAGGATCTGTACCATAATGAAATCTTGATAAATGAGTATGCTAATCCATGTTCTGATAGATAGACACAAAATATTTCAGTAGAAGAATAAAATAATCAGCATTGGTGAGCTAGGGAAATAACCCCACACAGTTGTCACAAGTCATTCTGACCTCCCAATGGAACTATAAAACTTCATATAACTAAGTAGTTTCTACAGTAAACTTGACTTTTAAACATATAGCTTAACATTTAGAACATACTTTTTAATTTTGGAGAAATGTTTTTTCCTACTACTGGAAGTAATTGAAAAGATCAATGAGATATATTTTAGTAATTGGTCTACCTAAGGAAAACAGCAACATTGTACACTCTCCTCATATCTGTGTCAAATGTTGACCTGAGAGAAAATCTGCTGGGACATTTGGCTGCGTTTGACTTCAAATAATTTACTCATTATGCTGAACCTTTAGTATATCTTAAAAAATTTTAAGAAAAAAATATCTTATCCTTGGTAACATATACCTTTACTAACATCAAGTATGAGTTAATAGAGAGTATAATTTTCAGTGTTAGAAAAACTTTGATTATGAATTTAGGAATGAGACTATGCAGTTGAATTATCATAATTACTTTCAGGTTCCCTAATACTGTTACACTGTTTTGCAAATCAAAATTGTACTCCGGGCTTCAAATAAGCTGGGAAACTAGTGTATTTGTTTGGTGTAAAGCACAGCCAAAAGGGCATATCTAGCCCTGAATCTGTCAGCATAACTTTCTGTCAGTAACAGAAATGGTATGAATAGGCCAAGGTACAATATGGTGCATGCAAAATGTCTGTGCAACTGAGCATAGAAGTTAATAGTCTTGAATTACTCCTTCCATCCTCCTATTCATATATGAATATGTTGGAATCCATTTCTAACCACAACTTTTTGTAATAAATATTCCAAATTAGACAGGAATGTAGTTGCTTGATGTAAAAAACTCTGCTAGATTCCTCTGCAAGCCGATTTTGTTCAATAAAAGTAAAAAGCAATGATTTCTAGATCTAAAAACATAAATGAGACCAGAAGTTCTCATATATGACCACTAAAAGTAATTCCCATATAAGGAATTCTTCTTCCTTTCCTGGCTAGGAAATAGCAAGATATTGAAATCAAGTGAGCGGAGGAAAAGGCCAAAACATTGGAGGAAAAGCCATGGAATATTTTATTATTTGTTAAGGAACTGTTAACAAGGATGAAAGATGGTCTTAAAACCCTTTTTTTCTGTTTCAGTTTGAACAATGATCTAGCCAGTTTCAGTTCTCCGAGGCAAAGCTGTCAGCTGAAGCTAGGGAACTGTAAAATCAGAAGTGTTCACACAATCACAATATGTTAATACTGCTCACTTGCATAACATGGCTTGTGACTGTAGGTGATGGAACAAATGAGTAAAGACCAGCTATGTTAAATGTAAAGAACATTTTTTTTCATATTTTTATTTTCTTTTCCTTGATGTAAGAATGTGATCTGAGTATTTTATTCTAATGTTGTAGTACAGAGACTTATTTCTGGGATTATTCATCATCTTACTATATGCACTAGACTGGGGAAATTAATAGCAAGACAACACTATGATTGAATTTAAAAAACCAAGACTAATCTGGTATTCTCTGCCAACACATCAGTGATCTTTTCATGGAAGAGCTAGTACTACAGTTTGTCTTCTGTAATTGTTTTTAGAGTGTCTTGGTACACCTCTTACAAAAAAAGACTGGAGAATCATCTTTTACAAAACACCATGAACATGTTTAGCCATCTAGTGTGGACCAATTCAGCCATCAGAGGCTGGAATGAGACCACACGGACTCATTTCTCTACAGTTTTCTGCTACTGGTTCTTGAAATTTATGACTCCTACATAACCTTAATTCAGTTCCTGGTGAGAAATTGTTATCAGGCAACCAAGGAACTCATCCGTTATACCATACAGTCCATTATACTGTTTAATCCCCTCAGCTCATTACTATGTTAAGCAATCATACAAATCATGTGTTTTATTCAAACGCTTTTCCTGTAGAAGCAAGTAGC
Source organism: Tringa tobata (assembly GCA_033628505.1). NCBI lineage: Eukaryota > Metazoa > Chordata > Aves > Charadriiformes > Scolopacidae > Tringa > Tringa tobata. The sequence continues at coordinate 7,377,481 of JAHREE010000152.1, read as the reverse complement.
ACAGTAAATGTCACAGTTAGAGGAAATTCAATGGGTACATGGGTGTGCCATAGTTTATATGATAAATGGTTGTTGTGGCATTTAGATTATTTTTTTGTCAGGTGATTTCCTGTCAATAATAAATTGCATGTGGTTAAGTAAAACTCTGTAATAAATAATAATATTGTTGAACTCTTCAGTAAAAAAAAAAAACAAACTTGTGATAATGAAAGCAATATATTTTTTTAAAATCTTCATTTTTTTTTGTCTTCATGAATTGAAAAAAATATTAACATAAACAAGAAATATCATATAAAGGTCCTAAGAGAAATTTTTTTTCTAGAGAAGGCCTCAGTCTGCAAAGAGAATGGCAGACAACTGGAATGAATTTCCTCACTTCTTCTGCTATGTTGTTTTGAAGATATTGTCATTTGCTCAAAGATTTATTTTTTTTTAACTTGTATCTAGAATGGACATGGATTTGTCCTTCAATATCTTTCTCTCATACACACAAATACATACACATGAGCAGACCAAATTCCACTTTATTGAATATATTATTAGTGGCTTGCAGCATAATTTTATGAATTTAGTGTCATTCAAGCTCTGGTGCTTGCAGTACTTCTGCACACTTCTTTAAAAATGACAGGGAGCAGTTTGCTCACAGGGAGCAGTTTGGCAAATAAAGGTGGCCTTTATCATTACAGAGCTGTTGCCACAATTTTCCAGAGCAGGTGTGAATGCATGTGCACCCACTAACATTCATTTCTATATTTCTCATTGCTATAGCATCTGCATGCCTTACAGTATTCCACAGGCTTGTCTTCATAACACCTTTCTGAAGCATTGTAGCTTGCCCAATCTGACCCAGCGGCGTGGGGCTGGGACTGGGGACAGGGAATTGGGTCTGATCTACCAAGGGCTACACCAGTTGCTCTAACCTGCAGAGTGACATTGCTGCTTTAGCATGGTGGGACTCTCATCTGATTAATCTGTCAGCTGAGCAAATTTTTGCAGCAGGATTCGTCTTACTGTTGTAAGACAAAAGAGGTTTTGAATCTGGGCTCCTAATTTTAATTTGCAGAGTGGTGCTTGATTGAGACAGTTGACACAGTTGGTTGGGAAATTCTGCCATGTTGGAAAAAGGAGCAGAGGGATTAGTTCTTGCTCTTTAACACAGCAGCCATCTGAAAATCAAAAATATTTTCTTTCTGCCACTGGCTAACCAGACAGGGCTGAACAAGTCTTTTCACTTTCCACTACATGGGTTTCAATATCTACAACTTGTCATGCATTCTTACCCCCTTTGGGAAGCGGTTGTGACCTACTTGTGGAAGGGCTAGATATTTATATAAATTTGAATTGTATGCAAAGTGTTTGGATTCCTTCATTGTCATTTTACAGTCATTTTCACTAGTTTTTAAATTAAATTCGGTGTCTGTTTCGTCATGTTAAAAACACTAGTCCTTTTGAACTTAAGTTCTTAGGATGGAATTGATCTAAACTTCTGCAAAGGAAAGTTTTCATCATCACCACCACTCTCTGATAAACGATAGCAGTTTTCAGGCAGGAAGGAGTATGCAAAGAAATTTCATTCTGCTGAATAGAAATTGAAGTACGTGTATGTACTCTGTGGTAATCACAATTGTCATTTATACACTGCCAATTTGTCAAGGCCATCTTGCTGAGACATTGATGCCACTAGTGGGGTCCATCATAGACCGTAAAACAGTTTCAACATTCTGTAACAGTGTTTCAACATTAAAAAGAAAAATGTCATCTTTAAAATTTAAGCAATTGTTTAATGTTTAAACATTGTTCTTTAAAGTTGTCCAATCAGGATAAAAAATAGAGGGAGACTTTTTTGTCTCCTCAAGCCCTCTGGCATGGAGTGTTAAACTGCTTAGACCATCCACATCATGCCTAATCAGAAATGTGTGCATCTCTCAGTGAGATATCATGAGGGGGAATGTCAGGAAAATTAATTTTATTACATAAGTGACAATTGTTCTGTCTTGCTGTGTAAGGGTCTGAAAAGCATACCTATATGGACCCTTTCTTAAAGTGACAAAGGCTTACCTCCAAAAGTGCCTACAAATGTGCATTTTCGTTATGTCCAGGAGAAATACTGAGCTCTACCTAATGTCCCATTTCTTTAAGGTCTCCTTAAGAGCCTTTGTATATCTTAAAGGCTTAAATATAGCCTTCATATCCACTGAAATAAATAAAAGGGATCCCATTGACTTTTCATATGCTGGAACAGGCCCTAAAGTACTGTAGACAGAAAACTATTAACCCTGAGATCCTTTAACCAAAACTAACTTCTTCTAAAGCACTCCTCCAGAACATACCCTTTACTCATCTTCTGAATGCTCAAAGGTAGTCAGCTCTGGTTTTGTTTCCTTCCCTTTAAACTCAAGGAACTGTCTTGCTTTCTAGCATGTAAGCAGATAGCTTGTCCCAGATGGTAGAGTTATGTCTGAGCTCACCACAGGTTTTATTTTCACAAAGCAGGATTTTATTTTTTGTGTTATAGAGTTTAGAGATAGAGAAAGTGGAGGCTGTAACAAAAGAGCCACCATGCAGCATAGGGACTTGAGCATGACTACAGGAGACCTGCAATACACAATGTCTGGAAAACAGACTACGTGAAGCTCAGAGAAAAAGCATGCACAGGGAAAACAGAGGAATCAAAAGGTGGAATAAAGCTGAGAGGAAAATGTGCAAATTAAAGCTGCCAAAAGCTCTTTAATATATGTACATAGCAATTTACCTTAGCCAAGTAAAATCTGAAGCCGGAAACAAAGAAAATGGTTCTGACAAAAAAGGAAAAAAAGCAGAAGTATGCATACCCATCAGATCCCAGCCTAAGTCCCATGAATATACTTGAAGGGCCTTCAGTAATTGGTAACAGGAAAACTGTATAAACCCAGGAACTTTTTTATTCATACTTCTTAAATTGCTATGTCCAGAATAGCACAGCGTAGTTGTTATTCTGAGTAACATACAAAAAAAAAAAGAATGTGATTCTTGATGTTAAAGACATTGAAGCTTTTTGATTTTGAAGGTGCTATTGAACATAGCAGCAAAGACTGCTTTTTTTTTTTCTTATTTCTTGGCTAGAACTATGAGGGTACTTACTTTAAACAATATTTATCTGCACCTCTGCATTCCCTGTGTACCTAGTGTAACTTGTAATACTTGGCTCTTGTTCATATCTTCTGCTTGGTGCTGTTTGTGTGCTTGTTTTTTTTTTTTCTATATTTGAGCTAAATGACTGCAAATAAAAGCTTGTGTGGGTATGTAGTTTCTGCCTCAAAATGTATTTGCAGAAGTTCTCTGGTGGTCATGAAAAAGTGTGTCAGCACTGATCTTTGCAGAGGTTGCATTCTGCTTTAGGAAATTGCAGTGACACAAAAAGCAACTTACATCTGTTTTATAAATGCATGTAGAAATGGCTGCATTCTGCTATAACTGTGCTTTTTCATTTAGGCTTGTGATATATTTGTGTTTTAGAAGATCTGAGAGTAGGGAGTAAAATTGCTTTGCAGAAGCTTTGCTTTGAAAATTTGACTCCTTCCACACACACACACTCCCCCTTCCCTCTTCTCAACTATGCCAAGATCCCCTGTTTTCAAAGTGTTGCTCCCGTAAACTATTTTTCCCTCAGGGAACTCTCAGTGTATTGAAGATAAAGAATTTGCTGCTTTTACATTAAAACCAGTGCTGAAGTTCTTCTGGCTGTGGTGAAAACCCATACTTTGCTTTCTTTTGAACGGATGCCTTACCAGTTCTTTAGAACATCTACTTTTCTCAGGTGTCACTTTGAAATACAGAAATCTCACCTGTACAAATGATTGACCATTAAGTCAGTTGCAAAAGAACAAACTTCTTACCTTAGGATTTAATTAACATTCTTTTTAGGATTTTCAATTGGAAAGGGTGAACATTTACTGAAGGTGATTTCTTTCATACGGTAACTTGAAAAGCTAGTGCCAAAACAAGTATAAATTTATGGCTCACCAAACTCCAAGAGACTGTGATATGTGTAAAAAAAAAAAAATCAGCAACATGAACAAGGAGAAAATCAGCAAAGGAATAAAAAGGTAAGCAGGGACTGTGTTTTCACCCGTCCACAGGCTGAATGCCACTATGTCTTTCCTGGTGACCTTGGTAGAGTCCAGCTTTCACTGTAAGGAGTGAGAAGACTTAGAAAAATCAGAGTTGGGATGGCTGAGGCTTTCTTCCTTGGTCTCTGATATTTAGCTAAAAACAGGGATTATAGCACTTTTGTGGAAGCTATTTGCAGGAGGTGGCTTGAAACAGCCCAGGGGGATACATCAAAACCCCCTCGTTTGCATTTTATTCTCTTGGCTCCTAGCATGAAAGAAAGGGCAAAGACTGCATGAAAAGAGGTTGTTTGTCACATTTCTTCCATATTTCAAGTAGGAATGGCAGAATTAAGTCTCTGGAGAGCTAAGGCCCCTTTCTAGACACAGACTTCCAAAATAAGTTTAAGCACTTGATCTGCTCTGAAAAATATTAAAGCTTTCTAAAGTTTTCCTACTTGCATCCTAGAACAAGCACTTTTAATCTAGTCTCACTGAAACTATTAGCTGGGTTGTACTGATATTTCTTTCACATATTTCTGATTCTCATTTTCTCACTTCCCAGTCTTTTCTCCCACTTCTGTGCATGCTTGTAATTCTTTTTAGTGGCATTGGTAGCATCGTCACAGCTTCTGCTACAGAAGGCGTTCTCCTGCATTGTGCCCATACAGCTTCTGAATCTTTCAAACAACATCCCAGTAATTCATCCTAATTCTTACTGGAGATCTTGCAAAAGATAACCTTCCCCCCCTGCCCAGTTTAATAATGGCCAGTAGTTCATGTTCCAAAGCTGTTTATTTCCAAAATTACCTATTGAGAAGATGATTAGAAACTTGAGAAGAATATAAGCAGGATGGAAATCTGAAAGAGTTTTAGATAAAGCTTGATAATTTTGTGAAATGTATTAGCTGATACAACTACCTGTAAAAGTTGGGAGTTGGGTATACTGACACTGGAAGTTTCTTCTAGCTGTACAACATCCCAGAAGTCTCACTGTAGAGACTATATCTTAAGCTTGAATTCATATGGGAGCATGGTGTAACATTTTTAGAGTGTGTTAGTGTGCTCTTTTTACCCAGAGGTTGCCAGCCTCTCTCTGCGAGTATTTGAAATGGATTTTCCTCTGGTGTTCTGAGAGTCCTGAGAGTAATAGGTCTGTAGAGCTCATGCCTCTGTTGCTAAGACTGTGATCCGCCACATTTTCCATTTTATAATTTCTTTTCCTTTAGGCAATTCTGGTCACTTTAATGGTAACCTTTCCTCTGATCGTTTCAAACATGAAATTATCTGTTAAAACAGTGTTTGGGTAATTATATTTCCTCCGTTATAGGTGTTGATTTAAGTTTCCTGCTGCCTCTTTTCTGACACTAGGTTGAGTGTAACCAACTTTTAAACAAACTACAGACTTCTGCCCAGTCTTTTTCTTCCCATGGTTTATACATAGCATTTCAAGGGAATCCTTTGAGTGGTCAGATACTACTCTAAAAAGTTTTCTACATACAGTGAAATCCTTATGTCCTAGAACTTGCTTAGGTTACTGTCTACTAGCATAGTCACAGCTTTTTCACCCCAGAAGATATTTTGAATTCTTCTGAAAGATTGAGCATTGAGCAAAACCAAGAGCTACATTTTTAGTAATAGCTATTATACAAACCTAATAATTCCAATTTTTATCTTAGAGGGATTTTTTCTGACAATCTGGGTGACAATAATGGATTTACTCCTTCACAGGTTTAATCTTTATTCATGCTTTTTCAAATTCCACGTAGGCAGAATTTTGGCTTTAGAAGACATTGCCAATATAGAGATTTAGAATTTGAGTAATATTCTCAGGATCTGGACTTCAGTAAATGCGTCAGACCCTCATTATCAATCTGTTTAAAAGTGCCATTAACATGAATCATAAGCATCGTTTACAAGTTGATTCTGCCCCAGTTAATTGCATCAGTGAGTGAAGTGCCGTGAGTAGGAGCAAGATATTGGTTCCAATTCAGTAATGAAATTTTCTTCCTTGTTTTTCTTTGTGAATTACAGGCTTACATAAAAAAATGTGAAAGCTGATAGTGTTTGTCTGTCTCTGGCAACCCAAAGATAATGTCTGAAGGGGTTTATATTGAGCATTTTTTCATGTGTAAGTGCCAGAAGAATGCCTTTCTCAGTGCAAAAGAATTGTCATTTTCCACAAAATCTTAGTGCTTGAAAGTATAAAAAATAATTTTTATCTATGAAAAAACATCTGAGAGGAAAATTTTCATCAGCTCTCGTACCTGTGTCTCGACAGTGTTTGACTCTTGAAATTGATAACTTCCCTACTAAGTGATTTCAAGACCTTGAACAAATTCCATAAAACAAGGTGTTAGTAGCTATTACCAACCATGTATGGTGTTTTGTAATTGTGTTTTAATAATGCTATTAATATTCACCAAGGTGAGCTGCATTGAGTGTGCTTGATAATATATGTATTAGGTATTAGAATGCCCAGCATGAACAGACCAAAATGAAGTAATTATCGCAAACCTTGCTAATTTAGCACCTGTACTCAAGCCTTAATTTGCATTGCCTTTGAATTATAAAATTGAAGACAGATTTCTTCTTACCAAATTTTCAGGGCTGTAATAATCTCTGAAAAAATGTCAGTGAGAGAGTAAGAAGCAGTCGGGAATTCACAGCCGGTTCTGTACCTGCATTGTTTAATGCATATCAGTACATATGAGTTCAGTATTTTTTACTTCAGTAATATATTTAATATCAGAAAGGTTGGTCCTCCAGTATGAAGAGACAGGTAACATTTTAGTACTAAATTTTATTCATAATTCCTATTATAGCTCAGTGTATTCCACTGCCTAAATGTTTAGGCTGAAACTATATTACTTGATTTTTTTTCTTATTTCTTTTTCTTTCCCCTCGAAAGCCCACACAAATTTCAGTTTCAAGGTAAGGAGACATTTTCATTGTATCCAGGATTCCCACCAGAGACTTGCAACAGAAGACACTGCTGCGAGCTTTCTAAAAGAGTCGACTCGAACGAGTAAAATCTTTACCCTTAGTCAGGTTAAGATCTGCTTGGTGAATGTGCATGACAGATACACTTTCTCAGATTTCCTCTGCCCATCTGTGCTTTACTTTGCAATAGTGAAGCAGGCTTCTACAGTTATTGAAGAAACAGAAGCCGAATGAGGGAAGAGCACTAGGGAGATAAGCAAGAGTCAAGGCAACTGAAACCTACACTGAGAAATTGGTTTCTATCCCTATTACAAAATTAAATGAAACTGATTTGGTGTGTCTCATTTTTTTGAGTGCCTGACTGGAGTCCTGAAATCTGATCTGCAGAAGTGTTGAGTGGTTGCAGCTAAAGTGGAAACCCAATGCAAGCTATCTTTTAAATATGTTGTATTATATGCCATTGAATTCTCTAAAAAACCCCAAGTTATAGATGTTTTGACTTGAACAGTCAGAGTTTATGGATACCGTCGACTCTTATCTTGCTAGACGCCAACACAAAATTTTTAAAAATTCTCCCTCTCTCACAAAAACAAAGCATGAATATGGGATGTTTACATGCAGTAATGAAAATCTCATTATTGTACCTATGCAATACTAGGTGAGAGGATAGCATTTTAGTACTAGTTTCTAAGTAAAGCATGAAAAAAACATCAAGGAGAAAAATGTTAAATTCGTGTTTACATAAACGAGGACCAACTTCTCAGTGAAGTAAAAGGACCTTTGAGAAAGGAGAAGAAAATGATGCAAACTTCAAGCTGGAGTTTGTTCAGCTAAGATTGAAAGATGTATGTCCACTGATGTGAATCAAGGTTGTACAATCAATTTTAGCTCTAGAATCTTAATATTCTAGAGTGTTTGTCATTGTAAACTTATTATTATTCCATTAATGTTGAACATAGAGTTTGCTATGTTATGCTGTAAGATGATTGCCTTGGAAATAGAATAGTTCTCTCTGTGCAGGTAATAAAGCATCCTGCTAAAGGGTTATCCATTAAAACACTTGCTATTTATTCACTTTTCTTCCATTGAATGCCTTCATGGGAAGTAATGGAAACTTTCTTATATACTGACAGTGCTGTTAATAGGAAGCTGGTTGACTCCAGTTAGAATCATAGAATTGTCCAGGTTGGAAGAGACCTTTAAGATCACCTAGTCCAACCATCAACCTAACTGACAAAAAAACATCACTAAACCATATCACTAATGGTTGATAAATTAATCTGATATCAAGATATTTTACCCCACATAAATCAGAAATGTCCTGTTCAGAGAAGTATTCAGCCCCTAACTGAGAGAACTTTTGTTTCTCTATGGCTTCTTTTCTCTCCCAGAGGAGGACAACTAACATTTCCATTAAGCTTCTGTAGCAGTTCCACAGCAGTCTGCATGAAGGTGTGCTGAAGCAGACCATGCCACACAACAGCCTTAGCTGGCAGCAAAGGAACAAGTAGGGGTTGTAAGACTGAACCCAAGGCTGACAAGACACATATTGTTTCCTAAGGTTTATAATTTGCAAGCAGTGTTCAAACTGCATGAATTCCAAATTCCTTTTGGTATTATTAATGTCTGTCTTGGTGCTTAGCATAATTTGATTTTCTTTAATAAAAACAAAACTATACTTGGGGCAACCAAATATATGGGGCAACCAATGGCTCTGTGTTTGCATTGGATGTAGTCTATAGTTACAGAATTATTTATGAAACTTTTCCTTGTATGTGTGGTAGAACAGAGCCTGCACAACTGCATGAGTTACATAAGATACTGCTGGGGAATATTTTTTATATTTTTTACTTCTGATCCTTTGTGGGTTTTTTTAACCACAATACAGGCTAAAGAAACAATACTGTAAAAATTACTGTAAAATAAAATTAAAGATTATATTTAACTTGTCATGCAAGAGCCTTTAGAGGAGATGCTCTTCTTTAATTTAGTTCTTAACTCACCCAGTTGTACATGAATATTCTAAGACTTTATACATTATACATTCCAGTACCATGGGCATAGCAGCACGAGATGAGCCATTCTTATCCTTACCTTTGTCTTTCAGGTAGCCAGCTGAACAGTTCAACACAGAATTTCTTTTCTTCTGTTGTTTAAAAACAATTGGCAATAGCAGCATACATTCAATGAACCAGATTGTTTTCACTCCTTTTGCATCTATGAAGCCTTATTGACCCACTGTATTCAAAGATGTCATGTTGTGCATGTGCAGATAAGCAGAGGCAAATACGTATAACACTACTTTGCAGAACAGGTAGTGCGTCAGAGGTTTAGTTTGCTTTTGACACACATATGTGTCATAAAACATTAAAGGAAATCCCACTGAGTGGTATGACTGCACATGACTGCGCTTGCAATGTGACTATGCCATTTAATTTGCAAACTGAAGGCAAATAGAGTTTCATTTCCAAACCGATTGTTAGAATTTGCAATTGGAAATCCTGAACATATTTGTGTTACTGTAACTATTGTAGGCTTTTTATAGTGATAGTGCCAAGAGAACCTGGTCATTGTTCCTCTTGTTCTTGACATGTGCACATTAGAAATATAGTTAGTGTCTGCCTCAGAGAGTCCATAAACAGAGCAGCAACAAAAGGAGGCAAGAAATGGACAGCTAGGAAACTCACTGTATTAACAAATCCACTATGATTAGTGTAATAAGTAGTTGCCATGGTACAACTGTGGCAAGGAATCTATTACTTTTTGTTCAAAGCCTTTTACTGAGTCTATGGATATATTTTTAATGATAATAATATTTTTATGCAATTATAAATTAAAAATAATAAGTTCTGGAGTGTCTGGGACTGTGTATGCATGGCATAAGGGAAGCAGGGGGAAGCAAGGCAAGAAAATAGTTTGCTCTCTGAAATTTCATGTTTGCATCTTCTTTCGTCATTAGGAATAAATTGGAAGTGACTGATAAAGGACTAAGAGACGACACACAGACAATGTTGTGAGCACATATTTCAGTGTTTCTATTAGTTCCTTTTTTAAAAAATTTTTTTATAGGCAATACAATAAACCAAGTGTTTCTTGTATAGAAGATCCTCCTGTGCTCAGTGGCTTTTACTGTGGATCTGAATGGAAATGCATAAACAGTCTGGTAAAAGGTTTAAGAAGTAGAAGAGGTGGTTGCTGGAGTGGCCTAGGAACAGCAGGAGCATGGACCAACACAGAGCCGATAGTCCTTTTGTGAGAGGGTGTCTATCCCATGGTCTCGCCCGCATTTAAGCCTTATTTCAAATTACAGTGAAGTTCAAATTTTTACCTCTCAGATGGTACTTATGGGATGTGGTATCTATATGAAAAGTGTCATGTATTAGTACTATTTTTCTAATGCTAGCAAAAGAAAAACTCGTACGGGAAATGTCAGACTTTCCCTAAATCCTATACAGCAGCCACTCTTTTAGACAACACAGTTGATGTGTCCTAAGTAGAACATGTCTGTCTGGTGAAGAATATGCAAAATAGCATGTTCAGCTTTTCTCTTCCATGACCATATGGAAGGCATTTGTGGGAAAATAGTCTGAAATAGCTGGGTTTCAGGAAGCAGGGATGAGGTATGTCACTGTCCTGAGAAGTGTCCCTCTGCTAGCTTGCTTTGAAGACCTTGAATAAACACAAAGGGATGACTTAATATAATAATTATTTTAACAATTATTTAAAGTTTGTCCTGCCCAGGTAAGGAACTTGCACAGGGTTACCAGCCATAGAGGATATAAGGGATATTCCTTCTTCAGTGAGGTTTTTGGTCATCTGACAGTCTTAAATCTTCAGCATATTCCTGTGAGGCAAGGAACTGACTGCAAACAGGGAAACGGAGGGACAGAAAAAATAATGAAGGTCCTAGAACTCTTTGGCTTGCCCTTGGATTATTTCTCCTGTTTTTTTTTTCTGTGTCTAAGAGGCATAGTGCTCAGGAGAGAGGATAAGAGAAATGCCACAAAAGCTTGGTCTAAGAGCAAGGATGTCTGAATTTGGAGATGAGGAAAATCCCTGTTAATGCTGGAGTGAAGAACGGTTTGAGGGCAGAATCCTACTTGCGTGCTCCTCTGTAACATTTTTGTGTGGAAAAATTTGCTAGATTCAGTTTGTGTCTCCTGGAGGTGGGTCACAATGAGGTGGGCATGTGGCAGTTTACATAATCCTGAGAACGACACACACGCATCCTGGACAAATAGTAATTGCCTTCAGGAGGGATACGAAAAATTTACAACCAGCTGATTCCAGCTTTGTGAGTTGGTCCTGTTTACTCCTTAGAAGATCAAAGTTTTGAAGAATAGGCGAATACTTGTGTATTGGAAAAATTTTTGGGACAAATATCTGTGAATTGTAATTAATATAAAATAGCAACGTTAGTACTGTTTTAGTGGCATAAAGTACATCGATTGCATTACTAAATAGAGGATCTGAGTCCTGAGTCGAAGACTTTACTATATAGTAGGAATGAAGACCTAAGTGGAAAAATATTTGTGTATCTCGGTGGGGAAGGTAATATATCCTTTAGTGTTCCACACTAGTCATACACCTGGTGGAGGATTTTTCTCTGGCCAGGTAAGTTATATACACTTCCAAGAAAAGCTGAAGTGAAAAGGGTATAAGGTAAAAAATATAAAGGAACTCCTTACATATTAATGGTGAGCATTTAGCATTCAAGTAGTGTTCTTGGTTTGTTATTTCAGGTTTGGGGTTTTTTTGTGGCTTATTTTGTTTTGTTTGTTTGTTTTGTTTTGTTTTATTCTCATGAAAAGTCAGAATATTAAGCATACTAGAACAGTTGCAGTAAAATTTGTATAACTCATTATTCATTGGTCTTATGGAAGTTTGAAAGCATTGGACATAGCCCAAGGGAAGATACGTAAAAGGCTGGTGTAGAGGAGAAAGCTGGAATCACTATTTGTTTTTTTTTAATGATATTTCAATCAGTTACATAGAATGGCTAGAATTGTGATGGTGTTGTTATTTCATAAAGGGCAAAGGTAATACTGAAGCAAGAAGTTTTAAAAAGTTATGCCTCTCAACTAAAATTTATGTCTTTGAGTGCAATGCAGCCATACAGCCCAGCTTTATATGTAATTATTTGTTTTACATCATTTTCACCCCTTTGCCACAGCCTCCTTTTCCATCCCAGCGCAGCAACTCCTTCCTGAGTGGGAAACCATAATGGATCTCTATATCATACAGAGTTTGGAGGACTTATTCATTTTTCCTGCAAAAGTTAAATAAAGTGCAAAACTTGCAGCCCATCAATCCTTTAGCAAGCTGTCCAAGGTGACATTTCATTAGCACATTTTGTCAGTGGATAAATTGTACAGCATGCTCTGAAGAGAAGGTGGAAAACATCCAGTCCCTTTTCATTAGATCCATCCGAAGCTGAACCACTGGAGATTACATACAAAAAGCACACGAGACAGAGAAAGTGCTATTCTGTCTATAAACTGCATTAATCATTCATTCCCTTCTGAGTGCTTTGAGTCACTGCCCTGTCTCTGGTTAGGCCCCAAACTGGCGATTTAATTTTGAGCTGCATGACAGGTACATTTCAAGGAAAATCACAGACATAACGACTCCTGCCAGGCTTGATAAAGTCCTCATTCGTCAATTAAGAAGCTTCCAATACAGCGAGATGGATAGAGCAAAATGAGGCCGATCACATGACAATAAGTGCAGGGTTGGGGTTGCCAGGTTTTTTCCCCTCTCTCTCTCGCACGCACAAGTACATATTCCCCAAAACACACACACATGCACCCTCTCACGCATGCTCATTTTGTTAGTTCTGGGAATAGAAATAATTAGGGAGCTTTGATTCACTAGTATGAACTAATTACCTAAGGGACTGGGACTGCTTTGCTGCTCCACTGACAATAAATGTCAAAGGGCTAACCAAAGATAATAAATACCTGAGGAGTCACCCATTTACTGTGGTGTCAAAATGATTTTCTCTTAGTGAATTTTTTTCCTGGCTATGCTGAAAACGAGTGTTCAAATAAAAATGATTTATGTAAAGAAATAGCAGTGTGACAAAATCAAATGAGTTTCTGGAAAATGCGCTGCATAAACAAGTGAAGCTACAACAATAAAGAGGAGAGACAATGAGATAGATTAATGACCAATTTAAATTAGTGATAAGCCAATTAAAGGGGCACTGTCAGGTTAAAAATCATGGTTCTGATACAGTGTTAAGTCAGTGGATGTATTAGATATTGAAGGGTCATTTTGCAGTTCAACGCTTGACTAAATACAAAGTTATCCCTGCTGAAGGGCTCTTAATCAGATGTGTCTGACAAACTTTATTTGTAGATGTTCTAACCTAGGATAAGAAGGCCATACCCTTGTGGACCTTTATATATAAATGAGTTATTAAAGAAATTCTTGGAATGGCTTTCACCCAAAATTCCTCTATTGGGTGGTGAGAGCAGAAATATTGCTGGAAGATCTACAACTGCTTAAAAAAGTGCCAGAGAACTATCTATTTTACTCGGCCTCTTTGATGATCCCAGGAGGAATTGATTCTTGTTTTCCTGCTTCCTCCCCTCTTTTGACTTTGCTCCCTTTTTGCCTTTCTAGTAACTATCATAACATGTCCATCTCTATCCCTTCATACTACTAAGAATGTGGTTTCTTTTATTTTGTAAGAGGAAGAATAGGATATTCACAGAAGTCAGACATATTTTGCTTCCCAGTGGCTCATTTCTAGCAAAACATTCTTGTTTAGGCTATTTGAAAGAGAAATGGTCCTCACTGGCCCACAATGAAAAACATTAAATACTGCAATGTGTGCAAGATGCAGAACAGATTTCTTCTTGGACACCTGGTGCCCTGCCTTTTTGCTGTACCACATTCTACCTCTAATTAAGACTTTTCCTGACATTTGGAGAAAAAGAAGCCATAACTCTTCATATTCTTGTCATCTGCCTGTGTGTAGAGTGCTGCTGGAGGAGGCACAGATCATACACTGGAGTTGTCTTATTACTTGAAGGTTCAAGTGACGAGTGGGAGAACACAGAAATGGTGGAAAGTCATCTTTACCCTCTCTTCTAGCACCTTTTGTCTCAAGAAACAAAAAATAGATAATCTCCTCATATCCTAAATACATGCTTTGAGCTCTTTAATCTTTTACTTTGGTGATGAATATTATAAAGTAATTTACTTTTCATTTGTAATCAGTTTAACCTTTTCTTTTTGATGTACACATATTACTGTGCTGTTGTTTACAAGATTTGCTGGCTGAAAGGAATTGTTTGAATCTCAAAATGCTATTTTAAATTAAACTTTGAAAGAAGGTTTCCAAATTACTCCCACTTCCTTCTCAAATGTTTTAAAGCTTCTTCTCCTTATACAATGTGATGTTTAAAAGCTGGGGTTTTGCTGAGTTTTTCATCTTCTAGATCTTTCCTACTTGTATACTGAACAAAAGTAAATCTGGCAGTTCAAATTTCTTTGTTGAGTTCTCAAAAGTAACAAAATAGTATTGCGACATTGTTCAAGTTAGCAGAAGTTAGCAGGATTTGCTCAGCTGCTTAGAAGTAATTGACTGTTCTGATATTAACATCCGTTGTCTGGGTGGCAAGACCTTTTCATTTTCTACAGCTACAATAGGCAACATCCTCCTCCTCATTAAGTTTTGGCAGTTGGAAGCACTCAAGTCTTTCTTTACAGAGAAATTTTCATTTTGCAATAAACTTGATCTTCATTTTATGTACTATTTTCCATAGTATCTGAAATCCCCAATATTAACAAGTATTTTCTACTAGCCAGATTTTATTCTTTCCATTCTATTTGATGATGACACACTTGCATTTTTGACATCACAGCCACTTGCTTTATAACTTGTGCTTTCATAAATATGCAAGAAAACTAATTTCACATAATTGGCAGTGCAGACACGAATGTGCTTTTTATGTACTCATTAATTAGCCAATTTGTTTTGAAAGTTCCACCTGAATGAGAAAATAGTGATTGTTCTCCAAGGGACTTCCACTGACAAATGCATTTTTCCAAAACATTTCATAAATGTTTCATAGACCTTTTGCAAGTGGAGGCAGTAGATGGATGATGCTTCTGAGAGCAGACCTAAAAGGATTACATTGAAAAATTCCATCTTTTCCCATAATTGTTCCCTTTTAAAAATCGTTATACACATGTTGAATTTTTACTAAAAAATTGCAGATCTTTTTTTTTTATTATTTATAGATGATGTTTTAAGCCTCTCGTTGCAACACTAAGGAGACTTTGGAAGAGACCTTTCAGGTCATCAAGTCCAACTGTTAACCTAGCAGTATCAGATCCACCACTAAACCATGTTCTCAGTTGCCACATCTACACATCTTTTAAATACCTCCAGGCTTGGTGTCTCAACCACTTCCCTGGGCAACCTGTTCCAGTGCTTGCCAACCCTTTCAATGAAGAAATTTTTCCTTATATCCAACCTAAACCTCCCTTGACACAACTTTCCTTGCTGTCACTTTTTACTTGGGAAAAGAGTCCAACACTTACCTCTCTATAACATCCTTTCAGCTAGTTGTAGACAGCAATAAGGTCTCCCCTAAGACCTTATCATCTTGTATCATGGTTCCTAGTAATTTGGTAAAGTCTATTAGGTGTTTCTGAGATCTTGTAAGAGGAAACTTCATGGAATCGGTATAATACATGCATACGTAAAAGTATTTGTATGTTTGGTTACATACACAAACAGATTTATATACATGCATATTTCTAATTTGTTTATATACACGTAGATATATTCACAAATGCAGAAGTACACATTGCATCAATTATATGACATGCTTATATTGTGTTGGCATTTGTGTGTAACTGCAAATTATCATTATTTTTATACCCTCAGCCATTCTTTTTGTTCATTTGCTTTTAAAAATTATACTGCTCCATCAAAAGGAAAAAAAAAAAAGACATTTTTCTCATCAGTACTCCTCATGTTCATCTCTTTCTACATTGTAGGAAAAAAAAAAGTATAGAGGGCAAAAAGGAACACTTACAAAATAGGAGAGTCTTTTTGTTCTATGTTGTGGTTTGGTAAGAAACCAAAAACTAACAGGGTGTCCTGTGACATTACAGAGTGTCTATTCTAGACAGAATATCATGAGAATGGATGGGTTTAAGAGTCTAGGAGAGAAAGCATGAGCAGCATGGGGACCTACAAAAAACAAGAGAGTGACTCTTCACCATTTATTTTTCTTTCTTCTGTAGAGAATAATGTTGATGCTTTGGCTGCCCACAGATGGTTTTCATACCAGATTCGAGAGGACATTCAAGCCGTACCACTACATTTTGCACTTTAATTTTTTTGAGAAGAAACAAGGCACTTTCACTGGTACTTGACTAAAAACTTATTTTGGTCCCAACAAGTTATGATGTTTATTGGTCTGTTTGGACTTTTGAAGATTAATTACTAGTCACAGGAGATCAGAATATGCTCACAGAAGTGAATAATAGTTTTAAAATTACACTACCGGGACCTTCAGTTTTTAAGCATCTCAAAAGAGTAAATGCGGAGAATTCCGATTTCATTCTCCAGCAAGACCAGGGATGACATGGGTGAACATTTCTTTCAGTACTTCTGATTTTGATCCTTACTGAAGCGCATAACTTCTAAACAGTGAAAAAGAATAGAAGTACCTCTTGTTGAATTTATGTGGTTTCTAGCTGGTTTGATGAACTGTAGTCGATATGTACCAATTAGGTGAGGATGAAATATCATAAAAACCCAACAGCAGGTCTCAAGGAGTATATAGAAAAGGTTAAATTAATTACTTTCTCAATAATAGCTCTAATGGTCTTCCATGTAAGCTATATAAGGTGAAACTTTTGATTTTGATAGGTTAAATATGAGGCACTTCTCAGGTAGCTTCATGGTGGAAATAAAGCACATTTCTTACAACTGTAAACCTAGCTGTTTCTCTTTGTCTTGCAACATTTTACACTACAGTCCAATTAGCTGTGCTACACAGTACCAGTTGGTAGCTGAAAACTTTGCCTTCGTTATGCATTATGTTTTCGTTACATTTCCAATAGTCTGTTAAGGAGCAGAGGTGGTTTATAGTATGATCAAAGGCACTAACATACCACCTGTTATCTACCACATTACTTACTCTGTTTCATGGAATAAAGATATTAGTAGGAATTTCTTTAAAAATCCAAAGGAAAGGATTTGAAAAGATCATATTGCATACTGTGTACTATATAGAACACCATATTTTTTGTTTTCTCCTTTCTTTTGTGCTTTTAACTTCTATTTAGATATATCATTTATCTATGGGATAATGATAACAATACATTTAAACATAATTTTGGAACATAAAGGTCTACTATCACAGTGTTTTTACTTTGCTAAAGGCAATTATACAATACTGCTTAGAAACAGAAAACAACTTTGCAAAGTCTTTACATTCCTATCTGGCTTCTAACTTCTGACATATTTCTGCTTTTGGAGCCTAGTAATGTTAGGACACCTAAGTCAGTGGTCTTGACTGATAATTTGGTGACAAACATTGGTGCTTAAATACAAAAGACCAAACCCAAAAAGCAAAGGGTAGCTACGAAAATCTATCCTACATGAAAAGAGATGTCAGGCCTTTCTTTCCTCTCTAGGACAATCAGATTTGGCATCTCTAATAACGTTAAGAGTTACAAACAGATGAGTTATTAAAAATTAATCTCTACATTAAAATGCCTGTGTGACTAATAGGAAGAAACTCTTTCCTGTAGTGCTATAAATCTTACTGCTAGCACTAAACCATTCTAATGATGGGTTAGACTAATGAAACATGTTAAAATTTATGTACAACAAAAACTAATGAGATTTTTAAAAAATTCCATCTTTAGCACAGAACTAAGTAAAGGGTCTCTTAAGGAATCCAAATAACAAGTAGATGCAAATCACATAAGCATCCTGACAGTAAATAGTCATAGGTGATCACCTTCTGCTGATTCAGAAAAGAAAGAAATTGAAACAAACCCTAACTGTTTACAACTATTTACTATCAAGTTACTTAAAGTGAAGTAGTTGATTTGATTTTTTTTTCCCCTTTCTTTTCTGTTATTACAATGGGAGCTGGTTCAGCCCAGTTGCTTTAAATACACAATCACATGACTATAGCTCAGAAAGCTTTAACTACACTTTGAACATGGGGTCTTCATTTTGATCTTGGTTATAATGACTTCAAGCAGAAATGTTTCGATTAGTATTGGAATGATAACAGAGTTTTAATCATTAAAATGTTTATATTTTTGAGGAATTGACAATTTAGATGCCACTTTTTTGCAGACTTAAGTGAAAGTCGGACACCTATAGAGCTTCACAATGTGGTTCTGTGAGTTGAAGTCTGTTTCTGAGATTCGTAAAACAGATTAATATTGATTTCAATTTTTTTTCAGTCTTCAACTGCCTTTCCACTTAAAATTCTGTTGTTCAGCATTTCGTTTTTAGAAGCAGAACGTATTAAAAATTAGGTGGATCACTGCTTCTTAAAATCCTTGAAAACATTTATATCATGCATTTTCTCTGATGTAAAAGTGTTAGGAGTATTTGTCAAGAATGATCTCTGTAACTCACAGGCTTTGGGTAGTACATATAAATGTTTAGCTCAAAGCTCAGTCATGTATTTTTTCTGGTAAAAAAAATGATTTGTTAACTGTGCTTTTCAAACTAATGATCTATTATAATCCCAAAGAACATGAATATATTTCTATATAAAGCCACAACCCTATAAAAAGATTTCAGTGAAGAACAGTTCAGAAAGAAATAACCACCATATTACTACCACTGTGTGAAAAGTGGCCTGGCTGTAAAACAAAATACATGTGCTTAAAGGAGTTTATGGGAACTAGCTGTCTGTCTCACTGAAAATCAATAAAATGAGTTGCTAACTCTAATAACACTTTGGAAATGCTAGTATTGTATGCAGAATGCTAAAACTGTGTGTGTATGTATGTGTGTGTGGCTTTGTGTTGTACAGCAGCACTTTTATAGAATACTTTTTGTTAAAAGCAGTTCGTAAAATAGTAGAGTAATAAATTACTGTTTAGGGTTTTATCCATCTCAAAAGAAAAGACAATATCACATTAAATTGATGGAATATCGCTGATGAGAAAATTACTAAAAACACATGGCTTAGAGAAAGGAGAGTTTGTATAAAAAGTCAGTGAGGATATACTGTAATATTATAGGGAAAAGATGTAATATAATTGGGAACTAAATGAGTACCTAAGCATCACTGAATCCGTCAATGACAGGGCTAGGGTCAATTCACCCAAAACCCTAAAGTAATTGGAAATTCACCCTGAAGTAATTGGTTACTGACATGTCTAGAATCCATCAAAAGTCAGAAATGAGCCAGGAATACTAGTCTGTTTTATCTATTTGTGTGAAATAGAGTTGTCAGTTTTAGAGTATATACAAAATACAAGCTCTAGTATGCAAAGGGGCTCCAAAAGGAGGTGAATGTTTATTTGTCAGATGGGAATGAACCTTCTTTTTCCTTCTAGATCAGACAGTATACATACTGGGCTGTTTTCAGTACCCCGCACTGACAGCGAGCACTGGATTATACCCATTTAAGGTTTTAACATCCTACATAAACCCACTGTCAATCTCTAGGTCCTCTGAGATCCATACAGTTACCTGTTTGCTGCATTCCAGTAGGACCTGGCGTAAGGCCAAGGACTTAGTGGAAGAGTAAGCAAGGAGTGATCCAGTGGCACTGGAGGAGTATCTACCCCTCTAATTGTTGTTGGTATGATAATGAATGAGAGAGCACAGGGCAAACCTGAGCAGTCAAGGCCCAGAGCACGCATCACCCTACCAACCCTGCCAGAAATTTTGCTCTGTGCTCCTGCCAGGTCAAAGATAAGGAGGCTCGTAACTGTCCTCCAGTCTCTCCAAGAAAAACCTGAAAGAAGCCTCAGTGATGTTCAGTGAGGAGGTACTAGCAATTCACTGGGTGATCCTATTCCACTTGATTCCCTCCCAGGCTGTGCTGCAGCCATGGTGCAGCCAACCTACAGTCAGGCATTCCATTGGTACAGAGTTAAACTCCCAGCTTGCCCATAGACCTTCCTCGTCTGTGAACTCACCTTAGAGGTCACTGAGCTCCTGGTAGACCATGAGCAGACCTGTCCTATAGCCTGTGATTTGGGGGTACTGGAACTTGTCCTTGTCATTGAGGCCCATACCTCTTCCAGCCTTGTGTTGTGCTCTCCCTTTGTGGGGCAGCCTGGCTTTGCTGATCCCTTTCAAAACCCTCAGAGAAGCATTTAATAACGCTTCTTGCAATTGGAAGCTTGACAGGTTTACAGACCAGTATGCAGAAGAGAGAGTACCTGGAGACAGAAATATCTGCATGGATTTGGAAAGGCAGGTCTTATATAAGTGTCACTTGTTTCAGTGGCCAGTCTGGCCCAAACCCCGACAGTAAGGGAAATTAATTCCATGTTAAAACCCTGATCGCATAAACTGGGGCAATAAAAATCAGAATGGGATCCCAAAAGTTTACAAATGTGTCCTCAAAAAAGCATTTATAACCACAGAGGGGACAGTGACACAGAAACAGCATCTCGAGAAGTCATAGATCAGTCAAAGGGATAGACAGAAGATGCCAAATAACTAGTAGAATGAATTCAAATACAGTACCATGGTAAAATAAATAGGTTTTGTGGTGTTGTGTGCAAAGCAAAACAGGAAAGATGTTTTCCTCAATTCATTTCTTAAAAACCTCACCCTCAAAATCAGGAAAACAAGTAAACTGTGGAGATGGCATTGTGGGTCTGTTTATGCATCCTTCTAAGAAAGGAGGAAAGAGCAAAATTAAGGGATCTGCCTTTATGACACGAGGCCACCTGCAGGTGGTTGCTGCATTTATCATAGAAGCTGAAGACCATTCTATATTTTCAGACAGGCGGAATCCCAAGGTATGGACAACATCAAAGCTCTGCTGTTCAAAGATTTATAAAAAAACATAGGGTAATGCATTTAAGTTTTGTCCCATATCACTTTAAAATGCATCTGGAGTGCATGACTGTGCAGACACATATGACTAAACAGTCAATAGATAGTGTACAATGTTAGTGTATGTATTAATGTTTTTGAAAATAATTTCAAAAATCTGTGTTGTCTGCTTCACTCAGAACTTTAAATGAAGGGAATGCCAGAGCTGAGGTTATCAAGGGTCACCATGGGAAGATGGCACTAAATTTGAAATAGAACTAGTCACTTAGCAAATCCAATGGCTCCCAATTATTTTAGAAGTTTTGATTTAGGGTAGCATCATCTAGGGCAGAGTGGGCATGGTAGAGCCGCAGTATTCAAATTTCCTGGTTTGTGTGTGTGTAGAAATGACATTTGTCTTAATTTCTGCTAAATTTCATAAAAAAACAGGATCCTTGGACTACCCTTTAAAGTTGTGGAGAGAGTTAATTGGGCCACCTGTAATAAAAGCAGGTTTCTCAGCCAGATGTACATCAGTCAAGCAAAAATACACTATAGTTGGAGAAAGTTCCAAACCTCCCCAGATCTGTATATTTAAAAATGGAAAGAAAGATCTTTTAGAAGACCATAATTTGCAGGGAGATTTAACCTTAGGAAAACATTCAGTCATACAACATCAGAATTGCAGACTCAGGCCAGCAGGGACCTCGGGGCTCTCCAGTCCAGTCTCTGTCCCAGAACAGGCTCAGCCACGGGCCAGGCTTTATCCCTTGGGAGCTGGGAACAGCTGTGGCCTTGTCCTTCTTACAGGGTTCTTTCTGATGTCTGATGCCTCCCTTAACAGCATACTCCTCCCTTAATGTCTGACACCATTATGGCAGCTTGGGAAAAGTCAAGAGCGACAACTTCCTTTCCGAGAACCAGATGATCCTCTCAAACCCATCTGTTAGATATACATGTGGTGAAAATAAGTATTCTTTTCTTCTTAGGCATTATAATGACAGATTAACCCATTAAATTCTAATGTATTGGCTAATCTGTTATCTTTAAAGAAATTAGTGGTGTTGGTTAGTTAGTAACTCTCATGTCTGTCTGTCACCCGTTGTCCAAAATTGCACTCTCTTCAGGCTATATTGTTCCCTGATTTCTACAAAACCCCTGTCCTGTGTTAGCTAACCCCCTTCTTCTTGGGATAGAGCTTCCCTTCCCTTTTGGTTCTTTCATTTGAACTCATCTCATAAAGTTCCTTATACACCTGTGAACTAAATTTCTGTTGCTACGCAAAGCACTCAGAACTGGCAATCCGTGATCTTTTTCATGCAAGAAAATGTAGCTTTGTCTTAATTTTGCAATAAAATGATTTAATCAAAGGGGATTCTACATAAAAACGTTGTGGGTTTTTTTTTTTTTGTTTTGTTTTTTATCTTTTACATCAAACAGTGTATGCTAACAAGCCCTGATTTGACTCCATAATTACAAGGAACTTTTATCTGGACCAAAAATTCCATGTAAAAAATGCATTAATGCTTAAGGGTCTTCATGGTTTTTTTTTAAGCTTAATCCAATGGTCAACTTGTTTCAGATCAAAGATTATCCACAAGCGTACAGTTCTCATTACAACGTTAACAAAATTTCCTCATCCTTCTTATATTAAGCTCAATTCTGTCAGAGTCTAAATAACTTTGATGTGAATAAGTTTGTAAAACTTTATAAGATGAAACTTTCAGTTTTGTGTGGCTTGAGTTTTTTGTTTATATTGTCTCTGGTAACTGCTTTTCATTAGCTCCTGTAGCTAAATTTAGCTGAATCATTTAAACATATTGTTTCAGGTTGGGTTTTTTTTATTATTATTTTTAATATGTGCAGTAATCAAATCATTTTTCTTAGCAGATTTAAATCTCATTAAAATACAGCTTTTGGCAACCACTCTGCTCTAATGCATCAAAGCAGAATCTGCAGGTCAAAGGCAATGGAGGTTATCTGGTAAGGGGGTTGGTATCTAAGCTTCTCCAAGTGCACACAGTTGCGTAGCTGCCTTGAGCCTACCAGCAGCTGGCAGGTGCACAAAATTCTGGGGACCTTGCAGCAGTGAACAATGAAGAAATCCTTGGAAATATTCTGGAATGCCACAGAAAGGGAAGGGTAGTGCTGCTCAGCAGCCAGCAGTCCCTCCTGCAGATATACACAGCAAGAGTTACTGGAAAATTAAGCTGTCCATAGAAGTTTGATCTTCCAGAAAAAGGAACCTCATATGGATGTCAGTTTTCTTCTCATTGTAAAGCATGTGCTGGAGTGAGAATATACACCCTTATTTTATTCAAGCCTCCTCAGTCTGTGTTAACCGCCTGTCCCCCCCTTTTTTTTAAATTTTGCCAGATTTTGCATTTTATATAAAGAATATATAAATTTCAGTAGTAACAGATGTGATCTCTGCTTATAGGCTTTGGTACTGCAATCAGCCAGCACAAATTACGGTGCTGTCTCTATGAATGGCTCCTTGGGAATGCACGAAGCAGGCCAATCTACTCTCTAATTTAGCGAAAACTTCAACTCATTGTTCAGAAGTCAGATGATGATTAAGTGTCCTTCTTCTACCTCACCAAAATTCAGATGCATGAGGACCTGCTGTGGATTGCCAAAACCATTTCAATGAAACAAGTATGAAAAGCACAACGAAATATAACGCATAAACAGCATTTGTTTTAAATGAAACACACAGTGTAACCCTTTATTTGCATTTTACATAATTTATTTTTTGATTCACAAAGTCCTTTGCTCCTGATTTAGACAAACACTTAAAAAAGAGATGCAATCAGGAGAGCAACCAACCACCATTTTTTTAATATAGGAAGGCAGTGAAGCAGGAACACCTCCTGCCCTGACTTGGAGCCAATAACAGAAATTAGCAGTGCCATCTGCAGCATTGAATATGCATTAAAAAGGCTCCATGTGCTTTAAGCTTTATCACATTCAACAGCAATTTTTGCTAAGCTAGCCATACTTGTAGTCATCTTTTAGAAAACTAAAAGCCCCAAAGATATAAAGAATTTAAAGACTGGAGAATATCCTTCAGGTTGGATAAGCCTGGATTGTTGTCTGGCTTATCAGGAATGTTCCACTTCACCTCACTGTGTTTTCCACTGTATCTTAAATTATTTTATTTCTTTCCAGAGGTAAACCCAGGAGCTCCAAAATGTGGTTTTGTTACACAGTCCAGTTACATTCCTTAGAAATTTGAATGCTACTTTTTAAGCAATTTTTTATGAAATGAACCTGCTGTGCTTGCACTGCCTTTTCTGACTGACCCTGAGCTAGCCTCCTCATTCAACTTTTTAAGCTGTTGTGTCAAAAATTGGCTCTTTAGACTATCCATGACAAGTGTTACACAACCTCAATGAAGAAATTTTTCTATGATACTTTGTCATATTTGTTTCATTCACATAAAAAACATCAAGCCATCATTTCATGTGGCATCACATCTGGATGAGCGAAACATAAGGAGAAATGTCTCAAATCTAAATTGGATCATTATCGATGTACCTCTTCCCTTCATTAAAAATCCGGATTGCATTTTTTGAGACGCTATCTGTTTGTACTTCCCAGGTATCAGTTTGCTCTTTGATTTTAACTTCTGAGAATTGTTTTGATGTGTCTTTGAAGAACTCAGTTCCCTCTACATCCATACTTTTTATTTCAATATTATATGTTTGTTTATGTCTGTTGTCTTTTCTTGGCCAGCTTTCAAATTCTTGTTCTAATAGGCTTCCATAAATTGAATAACAAATTCCAGGTGGCAGGTTAGCCAAGGCTTTAGATCAGCTTTAATTGATTGTTTGACTTGTAATAAAATAAGTATTAATGTATTAGCTAACTATCTTTGGCAAATCATTAGAGATACCATGTCAATACAGTATTTCTGAGAAAAACCCACATGTCACTTTTATTCTGTTTTCCAGTTTAGTTTCAATATTTTCAAATAATTTTTAAAGCCTTACATAGTACAAAATCAGGTCACTATAGTTGTCCAAGGAACTACCAACAATGCCAATTCTCAGATATTTGCTACAAGATTATGTCTTGTCTAGGTGGGTGAGTTGGGTTTTTTCCCACAGGTGAAAACTGGACTATTGTAGTTGCCCGTGTTGACTGTGCTAGACACTCTTCTGTGTTTCTCTGGATCACATTGGTAACAGGCTTGAACAGGAGAAATCTTCATGCTGTTTTAATACGTGCATGTCGGCTAACAAGCTTTCATGTGTGTTACAGTGTATGTATACAGCAAAATACAATCTTTACAATATAGTCATGAAAAATGTCATAGGGAAAGGTGGTGATGGAGTGACTTACCCTACAACATGCGTAAATAGATAGTTGTTTACCATTTCAGTTAACATTCCTTGTTCTTGTTATTTCTGTTGCTTCTGCAGTTGTTGCATCAGCCAGAAAAAAAGGACAGAGACATCATCTCCCAGAGCTGTCATGGTCTTGCCTGTTACACAAAGGTTCAGTTTAAAAAGTTTGAGACAATGTGGATTCGATTAAATTAATATCTTATTGACTGTGAGATACAATGGCAAGTTATCTAAACTAAGTTTATAAAGTATGCCTCTGTATTTATTTGGAGGAAAGTGTTTGTATTTTTAAATTAAATTTATGACTACAGAATGCTACATAATTATAGTTGAAGTTGATGAAGATTTTATTTCCTCTGCCTGCTATTTCTTGTGCTTGCTTGCCCTGTTGTGTTGTACTGTATCTTGACAGCCATTTAATTTTAAATTAATGTTTCTATTTTGAGTTAATATTTATCAACCTTGAATTTTAAAATAATGATGCAGTTTTATTTGAAGCAAACGGAAAAAACAGGAATTTTTATCATGAAAGGGAAAGGAAGGGAAAAGGCACAGAAAAATACCAATTGTCCCCTCTGAAGGTAATTTTTTTTTCTTTTTGAAAGAACACTTATGTATTTTTTCCTGTGTAGCACAAAGATAGTCTTTTTTTTAATGAAGAAAATTTCATTACTGTTTCCCTACTTTAATAAGGTGTAACATTCATAGTAATCATATTTCTTTTGATAATCAATTACAAGGGGTAATTGATTATTTAGATCTAGTTTTAAGGGTTTTCATGTATACAGATGTAACTAGTTTTACAAATGTAAGTAAAAAGTATGTTTTGTTATGGCAATCCTCTACCTATCACATATGCAAATGGCCATTTATGTATAAATTTCTTAGGGCTGTTTAAATGTTTGTTTTGAATACACACTTGACAGACAACATATATTGTCTGAATCGATGTACCTTGTTTTTTGAAGTTTTCTATAAAGTGAGTTAGTCTTGGAATATATTTTATTAGGCTCTGTGGAAGACATATTATTTATGTTCCAACCCAATACGCAGCAAACTTACCAAAGTGAATAAAAATTAATGAAAACAGCTGGTGGTTTTTATTTTTTTGGTAAGAATGCAACTTGAATCATCCTACTGCAGCATGTGGTCAATTTTGTGATGATCTTCTCTCTTGAAATATCTAAACTGAATATTCTACGTTTTGTCTCTCTTTAGCTCCAAGTATTGCAACCCCTAGTACTGGGAATCTGGACTAACTGCGCACATCCAGTCAAGTCAATCTTCATATGTCCAGGAAGTCAATTGTATCTCATGCACCATTGTCCTGATCCAAACATGTATGCACTGATGAATTCTACGGCACAACATGAAAGCTCCAAGATTTCCCGGACACCTGCATGAACACAAGTATCTTTCCCTGCCTGAAAATCCCTAGACAGAAATCGCAGAATGCTAACCTAACTCCGTAGGGTTCTTGATCCTGGACATAACCACAGCACAGCTGATGAGATGGGACCTCATGTGCAACCTCTACAGAGGGAGTTATTTCCATTCATTGGGTGAGTCAGGCTTTCCTTTGGGTAGCTAAAACTTGAAAACCTCCAGCAATAATGATCCCACCACATATTCTGGGCATCCTGTTCCAGTGCTGGAATTTGTTTCACTCAATATGCAACCTGGCCTGCTCAACCTGCAATTTGTGGTGGATGTCACTTGTTAGGTGACAAACCTTGCTGAGTACGTAGATCTGCAATGCAATGCTTTGTATTACAAGTTTCCACATATTAAAGAAAGGACATATTATCTGTATATGTTGTCATATAACTTTAAATTTCTTTTCAGAACTATATCCTGAAAATTCTTGCTTAAGAATGAGCTACACTGAGACAGCAACATAGCATGTAACTGACTGGGGAAGTGGTGAGATTTTTACCCTCTGTGTGACTCCTGAGCTGCACTATGGTATTCTGAACTGCCGTCAAGGCACCGGGTCCAGTGATGCAGATCGGTTTGATCTGGATAAAGAAAGAAAATCACATAAATGAGTTCTATGTGTCAAACTGCTATGTTGTGAAAATTTGATCCCTTGGTCTAAATAATGACACTGAGCAAAAACCAGATCACTGCAGGAGCAGATGGTAGTGTTTGCAGCTTTGGGATAGACTTTAGGCACATATTCACCATCTGCCTGTACAGCATTTTCTCAAACTTTGCTAAATGCTGGGTTTATTGCCACTAAAGCTTACGAGCGTTATGAGACAAGTTACTGAGTCTAACATTCAATCAAACATTTTTTTACCAGTGTATTGTTAGTCAGATAAATAGCTTGGGAGGGCTGTGATGAGCATCTCCTCCGCAACCCCCCATAGTTACTCCCCTAAGCAGATCCTCTCTTTTAACTCATCCCTTTGCCTTGTCTATAAAATCTTACTCTAAAATATGCAAAATTTATCCTTTACAGCCCTCAGAGCTTTCTTAATGATAATTTTTTATTTATTTTTTGCAAAATGTGTGCAAGTTAATGGTGCTTTAAGTGCTCTCTGATATTTTGACACCTGTTGTTTCATTTTCTCTTTCATTTTGATAGATTTTTTTTCTCAGAAATGTAAAAATTATTTCTGTTATAGATGAGGCAGTTGCCACAAAGTGTCTTTTCCAAGTTTCTTGCACTGAGAATGACTTTGTAATCAGGAGAATGGGCTAGCAGCAACATTTTTGATAAAACATCTGTGTTTTCCTGTAACTGGTTAATATAAATTTCTGAGCGTATCTCAGGAAAGATTAGTGTACTGAAGATTAACACTAAAAAATAATTCCATCACATTGTGTATGCACAACCCATTTGATTTTGCGTATCTTTGATTCCTATGCTAGATTCTGTTTTGGTTTTGATGCCTGTACTTATCATTATTGCAAACATTTGTTCTTCACTCATCACTTGACCTCTGATTGCTTTATAAGAATTTACATTTTCAATTAAAAATGATTTAATTTCACCTTGTTTTCAAAAAGGGAGAGCCAAGTATTTTAAGTCCCTGCTTAAATAAATAAATTAATTAACCCTGTGTTCAAATACTGTAATTTTATATCAGAATAACGGGTGAACTCCGAGTTTCCCTAAAGGCAATTTGTCAGTAGTTTAATTTCAGAAGTTCATTATAATTTTATTTCTTTTTGTCCTTCTTTTAAAATAATACATTTCATCATCTAATCAAGAATGGGAAGTGATGCCATGTAGCCTAATGAACAATGAAAGAGAGATCAGGTTTTCATCTGCGTCTCCAGGTCATCCAGGTGGTACTAGACTACTCTGGTCAGTTGGAGCTGGGCTTTGGTAGTCAGGTCTCATTCCTGTGCATGGTGTTTCTTGTTAGGGTACACTCAATGACAGGGCACTTTTATGGTAACAGAAATTATCACTGCAACTGCTTTGGGCCATTTGTCCTTCTAGACTTGAGCCTGGAATTGTTTAATAAAGGTGGTGTAATCAGATTTCTGCACTAACTTGATGCTTCCTTCTGTAAATATGTCACTAAAGAGCACATATATATCAAAGTGGAAGCATGTCATAGCAGTGTATAAACAAAAAAAAAATAAATAAATCCTTAATTGCTTTTCTATCACTTCTTGGCATCATACAATCCACAAGTGTTACCCTTGTAAGACATTTTGTTCTCCATCAAGCTACTTACAACATGGTATCAGAAATGTTGTCCTCTTCTCAGTTGGTCTTGTGTTACCGGGATTTCTTTCCCTAACTACTGTGAACATTTTAGGCTAAAAAAAATGGAGGAGCTAAAGAGACCCTTTGATGCGTCAAGGGTCCCTGTCACTGGGACCAAGGTTGCAAGGTGATCTGTTTATTTGAATGAATGCAAAAGTTTCTTATGGCCTGTTGGACCTAAGCTCAATTTAGTGGTAGATGATGATGAGAGAATACTCATTGTTACTCAGTATTGCAATCTAAAACATGGAGTGAATGAGCCTTGTGGTCACAAAAAGAAGATAGGCAAGAGCCACTTTGTAAAAATGAACATTCTTTTTCTTTCAGGTCAGGTGAGAAAAGCTGACAGTTATGAACTATGGAATGATATTTGAGCTTGACTCAGGACAGTCAGGCAGTTCTGTGTCTGCATGTACAAGGAAGGTGCTAAAAATTACAAGCTATAAGAAAAAAGAATATTTCCCTGATAACTCTGCCTTAATCCTAATAAGTGGGTGCATTATTCTACTTTAATGTATTAGGATGCAAATGCTGAACATCATATATTTGTTTGGATAAGTTTAATGAGTGCTATTAGCAGGAAAGTAAGTTCTTATTAACTTGTGGAAAAGTTGAAGTGAGCTGTTAGAGATGTTCTTCAAGTTAAACCGTACAAGTAAGTACACTCAAGTGTAACCATACAAGTACACACAACACTCTATATGTACAAGGAAGCTATATTACAAAGCATACTTCATCCTTTTTAAAAATTACTAGTATTCAGATTTAGTGGATTGAGACTTCCTAAGTACAGTGCATTACATCTGTAAATACATCACAGAAGTAAAGATAAACAATGAAATCTTGCCACTAAGAGGTTGATAACGTAATAAACTTAGTATATCTATATTGACAAACATTGTGTGCTGTTACTTCAAATTCTAATTACTGCATATTATACTCAAACTAGCTGCATGTTGTTTGATTAGTTAGTTGCTACTACATTTTTTCCCGATCAGGCTGTAAGACTTCTTATTTTTTGTTTTGCAATATTGGTGTAAATAAATAAACATAATGAGACAAGCACCTCGGGGTTACGTATCCTGTCCTCAGTTAGTATAGCTAATACTGATTTATCATTCTTATTAGCATATCCTACAGAAATTTATTACTTCTTTCTTCTAAATTACGTCTTTATCCAGTTGGTGTTCCAATTTGCATAGCAGTATACCGATGTAGAATATAGCACGGTAGGTATCCCCCAAAATTTGGAGTATATAAAAGAGAAAGACGGTACATATGGAAGGGGAATTGTATGCAGCCTGACACTTTAGTGTCTAGAAGGAAAAAAGCTTTTTTCTGTATAAATCTGACAGGACGAGGGGCAATGGCCTTAAGCTTAAGGGGAACAGATTTAGACTGCAGATTAGGAGAAGGTTCTTCACCGTGAGGGTGGTGGAGCAGTGGAACAGGTTGCCCAGGGAGGCGGTTGAGGCCCCTTCCCTGGAGATATTCAAGGCGAGGCTCGATGAGGCCCTGGGCAACCTGGTCTAGTTGGGGGTGTCCCTGCTGCCTGCGGGGAGGTCGGACTAGATGACCTTTGTAGGTCCCTTCCGGCCTGGACAACACTATCTCTATGAAATTACTGCTTCATATATCACATCTCAATATGTTGGACAAATGAAAAATTAAAAGAGAAAATCAACTTGTTTTAGAGAACCACGCAGAATTCTGACACCCACCCCACTACCCTCAGATCTTTGAGTTGATGTGGATCTCCAGTAAAGACAGCAACACATAATTTGAGTGGCAGCTCAAAGGAGGCAAATGTAGGCACAAGAGCAAGAAAGTCCGTGACTTTCCCATGGATGCCAAAGGCAAATATACAGAGGGCCTCCGTTTTCCCTCATACATGTTGTTTTCTGTCATATGCCACCATAAGGAAGATGCACCTGAAATTAAGGATGTAGCTTTTGGGAAAAGGATACCCCAGCCATTGGAATCAAGGTCTAAGTGAAGATAATCTGGAACATCAGTGGTTGGTGATGCATCCCAGGCTTTCAGGTTTCAATGTCTTTTCTTCCCAGAGGCAAGGACAATTTATACAACCATTATAAATATGTTATTTCTATGTCTTTTTTGCACAAGGATCACTGATTTGTTCTAAGCTTTTGTACAGAAAGAGAAATGATTTAATCTTTTTTGTGTCTGGTTTAACTACAGGAGACCGATTTAGTTGTGTACATCTTTCAAAAGCAGCAGAGCTCTGGAATTTTTCGAGTAAACATTTTTATGGCTTTTATATTGTAAAATTGCCATGGATGGGAACTGCAAAGGAAATCAGTGTAAAATACTCCCCACCACAATGTTCTCTGTGCTAGTTATCTGTTGAAAAGAGTTCATTTCAGGCTTCCTGCTGCGCTTTGCACAACAAGCTGTATAACTTCTGACTTACTAAGTAACTATTTTTCTCCCTGTGAATGGAGTCCTGTATGCAGTTATGATGCAAGCCAGGAGGACCAATGAATTGGGTACCAATATCGGGGCAATGTGAAAAATGGACTTTGATACTCATAAAAATCACTAGTTACCTGTATAGCATTCAGGATAAAATTAGCATCTTACATTTTCATTAGCCACTTCAAATTTCTTTTTCAAGAAATACAGAATCACAGAATCTTCATGGTTGGAAGGGACCTTTGAGATCGTCGAGTCCAACCACAAAAAAAAACAAATAAAAAACCAACCAAACAAAAAAATCTACTTGTCTGCTAAACTTGCTTCTTGCTGTCAATGAAGGAACAAATTGATTCTTCCTTCCTCTGAAAAACTTGCATATTTGATTCAAAGGGTCGTTCTATAACTTGGAAAGACATATACTCCATTAATCCTGCTCTGCAAAGGCTTAGACCTATCATGCTGCCATTATTTCACCATTGATGTAAGTAAGTAGGTATTATTCTTGTGGCCTGATTCTACATTAAAAATGACTAGAAATTATAATTTAAATATACATAAGATATTCCATATTTAGACCATCAATTTCTGTAACTGAACAGCAGTCTGAAAATGTCTGACCTGAGCTTTATTTAAATCAATGAACTAGAACTAAAAGGATCATTTACCAATTGTTAATCCCAAAATCTATGGAGGTGGCATGAAAGAGGGATTATCTCGTGCATAGTTTGCTTTTCTGTTGTACATCAATAGGAAAATGTTTCATTATTCCTCAGGAATATTTTTATTTTATTTTATTTTTCTTACCTATATGGTTAGAAAAGATCGTGTGTATTAAGTTTTTTAGCTTTTTACGTATGATTGGATATTTATTATTATAGATAAAATGTGGTTTCCATGTGTTGAACTTCCACACCTCCACAGATTCAATTTCTTCTGCCTATGGTGCAAAAAAATGTTAGCTTTTCCAAATGTTTAACCCAGCTTCTGCAGATAGATGCACAGAAGTGCATATAACCATTGTAAAAGCTTCTGTCCCTTGCAAAAACAGTGAAATGCCCAAGGTTTTTGGACTTCAGTGATTTTGCTTTCTGCATTTCTAACTTTGCCCAGTGCTGAAATGGCAAAAAACTTCCTATCCATCTTTGTATAACATTTTTAAAGATAAATGTGGACACATAAGGCAGTAAAGAAATAGCTTATAGATGCAAGGTTTGTAATGAAGTTGCTGTGATAATCAGAATGGCTCTGTATTGTTCTAAGGTAACGCCTAACAGCTGTACAAGGCTCTGAGTAGCTGAGAGAGACATTTTTAATGTAACTTTAATACTTCTAGGAACATTTTTTTGAAGGCATTGAGTACCTTTGCCTTCCTTGAGTCATTCTGAATCTTCTCTGAGTCACCAGTTCCTCTGACCTATTCAGCAGTGAGCCCAAAATTTCTCCTGCTTTCCTTTCGTCAGTTATATACTCGTAGAAAGCTGTATTGTTGCCATTCACAGCCTGTGCCAGATTCAAGACCAGGCTGGCTTTGGTTTTCATAACCTCATCCCTGCAAGATCAGACAGCAGCTGTATACTTCTCCTGTGTCACCTACCACTGCTTTTATCTCTTGTACTCCGTCTTTTTATGTCAGAATTAGGTCAATGATTCTTGCTTATCCTCCTGCTGCACTTGCTTGATTTCCTGCTTGTCAGGATGGGACCTTCTTGAGCCCAGAGGAGGTGAACCTTGATTATCAGCTGACACTGCTGTACCTCTCTTCTCTCCAGCGTATCCCACAGGATTCTTTGAAGCAAATGTCTAAAGAGGTTGAAATCTGCTCTCCTGAAATCTAGGGCTGTGTTTCTGCTTTTGGCCCTATCATCTCCCCTTAGGATACTGACCTCCACCATCTTATGGTCACTGCAGTCAGTGCTGCCTCTGACTTTCACTCCTCCCCCCATGAATTCTTCCATCTTTGTTGAGTGCCAGGTCCAACAGAGCACCTTTATTTTGTTGGCTCCTCAGTTACCTGTACCAGAAAGTGGTATCCAATGCATTAAAGAAATCTCTCGGACTGCGTGGTTGGTTTAATGTTCTTCCAGCAGACATCAGGGTGGTTAAAGTCTTTCTTTAACTCAAATCTTGTGAATACAACATTTTGAGAGAACTTTTTATATCTAATGAAAACTGTAAAAAATAAAGATTTTCTTTGGAGCTTTGGACAGGATCTGTCATGTTCATAAAGACTGTTTGTCCTATACGAAAATTTAAGCAAGCTAAGGACAAAATTTAATCTCTCCAAATTTGAGTGTAAGATATGGGATATGAACAATTGTTTAGATTTTGCATGAATCATTACACAGAAGCTGTGGGTAAATATGTTTACTGTCTGCAACTTTCTGAAAGCTGTTCTGTGAGTAAATTTGATAGGCTCAGCCAGCAATATGTAAGTTAGAATGATTTTGAAAAATTGCTTCTCCAGAACAATAGGCAATTTCACTACCTCATTTAGAGAATAGTCAGCAGCTTCTGTTTATTATGTAAAACAATCAGAAACTTGGCTTCTTTACCAAATAGGCTATAAAATAACTTATTTAGCAAATGGAATTAGAAGATTTCATTTGCTCACTTTGCAAAACCAGCTACCATGTGTTGCTTAAAGATGTGTTTAAAATATTCTGGAAGAGACAATATAAATCTCAGAAAATTTTCTAAAGGAAGCATGAGGCCATATATGCTAAATCACCAAAAAATATTCATTTTTTGTAAAGTAATGTTTATGATTTATTTCTTTCTCTGCTTCCAAATAATAACCTTTGGGATGCACTGACTATCAATTTCCCCAGTGATTTTAATTTCTATGGTCTATCTGTGCACATTATTTCAGGCATTATATAGGTATTTGCATATCAGTATTACTGCTTTTCTGCTACTGAAGGCAGAGATAGAGAAATGTGGCATACATTTCCCTTCTTGCATTCTTTAATCAAGTTCTTATCTCTGTATGTATTGTTTTTCAGCAGCAAGGCAAGGTGACATTTTAAACAGTCCTAAGTGATGACAAGGGCAAGGCAGATTTGTGGCTATATCTGTGACAAAGCTGGGGACAGGATAGGGCCATAAACACAGACATCTGTAGGTGAAAATTAAAGGGTGTTCTATTTGCTTGCACAGATTGCGTAAATCTGTGCTCTCAGGGCTGGTCTTACGACTACAAATGCCCAGCAACAGTCTGCTCCCATCTATGTCACCATGCTGGTGTCAAAATGATGACTGGGAACTTTCATCAACAAAGACCTGTCATTCACTGAAATGGGTAGCAGCTGGGGCTTCTTGGACCAGTTCTGCATGTACTATACACAAAGTCATTTGTCAGAAGCACTTTCTATGATGTTGCACTCTTCTTCACTAGGAAATCAACTGACTGAGGTCATCCTCTTATCTCCAAGAGGTTTCAAATGATGGATCTTTACCTTTTTACACCCAACTTACATGCCTGCTGCAACCCAACAAAAAGTTGACTCTAGCCTGGTTTCTAAAAACAATTAGACTTTTGCAGTTGTGTTGAACAAAAAAACCCTCAGGAATCCCAAGATCCACCAAGTTTTGGATTGTGTGAAGCTGGTTGAAGGTTAGAGACATAAACCTTTCTCTGATGAACCAAAGGCTATAAAGGGGTTCACTGGCCCATGTGGTAGCTCAACCACAGAGTGAGCAGAGACAGCCTCAGCCATGGGGAATGTGAATGGAAGGTGACTGCTCAAAAAAATATGTGGCGGAGAGATATAAGTAGATAAACAGGTTTATAAACTGCAGGACGGAGAGGTGGCCTGTAGAGACGTGGAACAGAATGAATGTGAGGCTTTTCTGGAACAAAGAGGTGCACCCAAATCCTCTGAAATGCACACTCTGTTGGTCCTTCTGTTTGTGGAACCAGCTTTGTCTTTAGTAATTTTTTTTAAAGCTTTCCCATCCAGCATTTTATTTGGAAGATGTGAATGATTAACTGAATTGTTTCTTCAAAGATGCTAAAATTGTTCTCATAGTAACAAATGGTTTAATTATTTAAAAAGGAGAAAAAATATTTTTTCTTTACATGAAAAATATACCAAAAATACATTTTTATCACATCTTATATTCTCTAGATTGTGTTTTACCAAGTGTTTTGCCAAATACAAAGAAAAGGTCTTTGTAGCAATCCATTTAATGCAACGTAATTTGAAGCTTAAAGGCCGGTCTTAGGAGCCTGTTTTGTTTGTGCGTAAGAGTCTTCTGGTTTTAAAATTAATTGCTCTTATTTTATTGCAGTGATGCAAGAGGGTTAAGCCTTTCATGTTAAAATTTCCATTCTTCTCAAAAAGGATAATTTCAGACAGTCCATTCATGGAGAGCCCTAAAGTAAGCTAAAATATTCTTATTCGCAGATCTTTCACCTCTAAATTTCCACTGGCTACAGGGGAGGTATGTTTGATGTATGCTAATTATGGGCACAATTGTACTTTTGTCATGTGTCCAATGCAGGGAGAAACCCTCTACTGAGGGGCTTTAGGTGATGTCTAACTTACAGACAGGGGTTTGTCATTTTGCTACCAGCTTTCTCTGACAATAAGCAGCATTTCCTTTCTGAACTACAGCAGCAACATTATCCAGGTACCTCACTGACTTCTCACGGTACAGCTTTGCAGAATGAAGATTAACTGTATCATGAAAAGTGTTTTCCTGACTAGGATTACCTGGAGCTTTCTGTACATGTAATTGGTGATGATCTGTCCCTGCATGAGTGCAGAGTCTGTATGCAGCTGCCTTTACTTCAGTTATTAGACTTGCTTCATTTCTGTTCCTTTGGTCTCTGGTGGGAGTTCTTATGACAGTATTTCTTGTAGCAAGAACAATTTTCCTCATCAACATCTAATACTTCTCTCTGAATCCCTCTGGGACTTCTCCTCACTTATCTGTAGGAATTGTCAGCAATCCTACATATTCAGTTTTCCTACAGGTCTCCATTGTTTCAATTTTTCTCTGCAAGCTCCATTTAGCCTGTCTCACACCAGCTGCAAAGCTCTTATTAGCTTTCATCATTTCAGATTTATTTTCAAGTTTCTCAGCTTGACTTTCTATCTCTTTTATATGATTATCTAGCCTTGTGCTTTTATTAAGGGAATGGTGACTTGTGGCTCTAAGTGAGGCTATCTGGACTCTGTTTCCACTTCTGTCAGAAAGTTTTTCTGCAATCTTTTGTGTCCCTGTGCCCTAGCATTAAGGTGAAGAAACAGCATTCTCATTTCCAGACATTATGTGAAGTATACTTCACTTATGACTGTGATGAGATTATTGGAGAACAGTGAAGTGCCATTATCAGTCTTTTGACTTGACTTTCAAAACACATTAGGCTTTTCATGACCATTTAATGAAAAAGAGGTTAGCATTAAGATTACTTGACCCATTACAAGATGATCTTTTCACCGTTTTCACTTTGCACTACTTCAGCCATTTTGACTGAAATACTCAGTTTTGTACCCCTCACCTAAATGGCCAAAATCCTTACCCAAAGGCTAAAAACCATAGAAAAAGCAGTTTAACAGTTCTTAGCACAGAGCTACGAAGACTACCGTATTTTGTCCAGTCTTACTACTTCTTCTACTGCTACTACAAGTTACAAAAGCTACTTCAGTAGGGACACAACTTTACCTTTTATATTTCCCAGGTTTCAAGTGCTTGATTTTATAGCCTTAATTTGTTCTTTTAACATAGCTCTTTTTATGTGCAAATAAAAAAGAAAGTTCAAAATTAGCAAAATGCTGTCTTTGCTCTACCAAATGCATTAGGATGAAAAAAATCAGTAATTCCATGACAGTAAATTGCTTCCAAGCTGTGAAATGGAGAACAATATAGAACAAATAAGACAGGGCACATAGTGGGCAATAACATTGTGCATACACATTATTTTAACAAATATTTCCTAATAATAAGGCTACTTATCAGTTCATTTAATGTGTTCTTTCTTTCTTCCAACAAGCAGAAAGTCTTTTTGATTCAGTGCTGCTTTAATATTTGATAACAACATTAGTTACAGGAAAATTTTATTAGAATGAAATTCTTGTATGTGGCAAGAAGGATTCTAAAGTCAGCACTTAATAATAGTGGAGCAGAACAATTTCTTTACAATATATACTGCTACTCCACCTAGATATAAAAGTGTTTATAAGAAAGAATTATTATTTAAGGACATTGAGTTACAAAGAGGTAAACTGATTTACAGAGTTTTTTCTGCCCTTTAGGCCGATACGAGAGACACAATTCTTAAACTTTTACACATTGTGCTGTTTTCTGGTAGTGGATCCATTTAGTTTTGTGCTTCTGTTAACAACTGAGAAAGATGAAAACAATGTAAGCAATGAAGAGCATTTGTCAGTTTTACACAAACATGGTAAAAATAAACCAGATTTGTGTTACGTTTTGTTTTCTAAAGAAACTAGTTACAGCATTGACTGATAGTAGTTATATATTCAGCTTCAGCTCTTCTGGTCTCCAATTTGAAAGAAATAAAATTCAACCAGTTGATGAAAAAGGGGATGAAAATAAATGAGAAAGGATGCTCTGCAGAAAATGGTTTAAAATAACTATTTGCTAACAGTGGTGATTAATGTAATTAAGTATCCAAAATTAAATGCGCCTCTACAGAAAGTGAAAAGCTAAAGCTAACAACAGCACACCAACAGCACACAGAGGCAGTAGAATGAGGATAAAAGAATGAAACCACATTGTCCCTGGCCTTGCTGAAGCTGGCCTTGCTGAGCCTCATGCACAGTCATAGTCTTCTAACGATACACTTGCACCATGTTTGATCATATGAGCTTCTGGTCCAGCTTCTAAATGCTATTGCAGTGAATAACAATAATAAAAAAATAATAATATCAGAGTCTTAACCATGGGTGTAAGTGTTGTTTGGGAAAAACTGTTAGGATCAGGAGGAGAGACTGTAACTGAAGCCAGTAAAAAGAGTCACTTATGTCAGATATAGACATATAATATAAAATTTAGCTTAGCTTCCACATGGTATATAACTCATTTTTTTTTGCAGAAGAATATATAAATAATAAATATGAATAATAAAAAAGAACTTCAGAGATAAAAAAGGAACATGATTGCTTTTTAAGTCCACAGAAAGCAATTTTCGTCTCCATATTTCTCAAGT
This sequence comes from Tringa tobata, assembly GCA_033628505.1. Lineage (NCBI taxonomy): Eukaryota > Metazoa > Chordata > Aves > Charadriiformes > Scolopacidae > Tringa > Tringa tobata. The sequence continues at coordinate 7,338,753 of JAHREE010000152.1, read as the reverse complement.
TCTTAGTGGACAGGAACACTTCTCATTCCTCAAACTGACAAGACTTCTTTTTCACGTCATTGTACTTTAAGAATGTTTTATTTCTAAATGTCTTTCCAAGATCTTAGGTACTGATTCAGAAAGGACTGAAACATTAGTTGGTAGTTCAGCTACCCAGTCATGAAATCATAAATAAGAATTAATCTAATTTTTCTCTTCCAGAGAGTCAACAAGGTTTGCTCTAATCAATTGCACTGCAACTTTTGTTTCTACTCTTCGTCAATTAATACAAGTTAGTACAAGTCACAGTATCTTATTTCCTGACTGGGTGAACCTAGGATGAATGGAGAAACTCATGAGAAAACTCTTTTCAGGAGAATTTAACATCAGTTATCTGCAGTGCTTATGTGGATGCTTCATGTCTTTTCAAGCAAAAAGAGGAAAATGGGAGATTTTTAATAGCATTTTTCACAGTAGCAGCAGGATTATTTGCAGATGGGAACTTGAAATAAGAGTCGGCAGAAAAATAAAGCATTGAAATAAATTACATCCATGGTTAAGCAAAACAAGCAAATTATGTCTATGAACTAATGAAAAAGCTATGAAGAATTTTTAATTCAGCTTGAAGTAAGGAATGGACTATCATTTCATCGTTTGTGTCGGATCAGCTTGCAACTCACTGTGCACTGAGTCAGATTCCATATCAGTCACCACAGATCTACAATTTCTGTTTTATATGCTTTCATCCCCCTTCCCCCTTTTATTCCTCACTAAACATTTTTATAATCTGTCTTCATTTTGTTGCTTTTTTTTTTTTTATGATCCTTACAACATATGTGAAACAATTCACAAAATACGATTATGTCCTTTTATTTGTATTTCAGTGGGAAGCAAAATCCAGAGTTTAACATAAAAACACAGAAGGGATATTGGGATGAAGTGGGGAGGACCTTCAATGCCTCTGTCCAACTCTTTGAAAAAATGTCTATTATTGAATGTGATTAGGTAAAAGGTAAAAAAAATCTTTAAACAGTTTTAACTGTTCTTTGAACAGGTTGTTTGGTGTTTTTTTTTTTTTTTTAGTTACATAATTTCTGACAGAGAAAAATATTTTTTAGTGGCTGGAAAGGAGTTCACCAAGTCAGAGCAAAAGGAATATGTCAGAATTTCCCTCCTTTTTGTGTCAGGATACTATAAGGAACTTCCTGCAGTAGTTAAAAGTCTTTAATAGCCAGCCATGGGTGGCTAGTGGCTTTCCTCTGTTTAATTAGCTTTTAAAATATTTGGTCCAGGTCTTCTTGAATCTGTAAATAATTTCAGAATGTATTTTTACTTGTTAAGGTAAATCCAGTCCAGTTTTTCTGTAAATAATAATAACAATGGCATAGTAATGATCCTAGGTGGCACCTTAAAAAATTAAGTACCCTTGCCTTCCAAGTTATACCTAGAGATCTGTACCAGTTTTCAGTTCTGATCTTTGAAAATGACTGAATTCCCATGAAATTATAATAAGCATTTCTGGTTGGAATGGAACCTGTTTGAAAAGTATTTTAGTGCCAATGCGTGTATGTATACAGAGAATTTAATTTGGAAAGAGAGCTGTAACTTGATTCCTTTGCAGGTACATTGTAATGCCTTAAAATAGAGGCAAAACTGATAGAGTTGCATAAGCTTTTTAAAACAGCCTAAGTGAAAACAAAGGTTACGCACTCAGCTGCATCCTGGAGTGAAAATGATCAAAATGCTTTCAAGAAATGAATTTGAATACCCTGTCAACAAAAGCTATTTAAAACAGTTCAAAAGCTCTCTTGCTGAGCATGTATATGAAACTGCTTATATTCTGTAAATAATAACAATTTGATGAACTAAGCTATCTACTTGTCCATTAAGCACAACCAGAAATTGTGGTCATAATGTGGAAATTGTTGGCTGAAACTCAATAGCCTTTGTTAAGCAGTAGGTTAGACAATATTAGTGCTATGATTTTTGTAACTTTAAAGTGGGTAAATCCAGTGGAAGTTGTTGTAGAGGTTCACATGTAGCAGAGCATCAGTAAACTTGGTGATTATAGGTAGTATTACTACAAGTGTTGCTTTTAGTAGCCATTTCTATTAGATTTTTCCCAGCAATCTGATGCAGATGTTTGGGCTTTCCTCTGCTAGGCAGCATAGTAAATGTATACTAATCAATATCATAGTCTATAGAAAAGAGATAAAAGAGACAGAAGAGACAAAAAAGATAGAGACTGAGAAGCAGAGCTGTGAAATTATATGCTTAAGCACATGTAGACTGTTATCTCCCAAACAGACATTCAATATTTGATTCATGCACTCAGTATGACTTCTCCTTCTTAGAACTCATCATACTTGTTTATGGAACAGGTGGTAGATTTAATGATAGACCTTTAAAAATACTTAAAAGTGATTTAAAAGTAGAAAAGATTGTCCTGAGATGCTAATGAGTGTAAGAATTTTTCAGGAATTTTTTAAAAAACTTAGCTTTTTATACAGGGAACAAGACTACCTGGGGCTGATAAAGTCAATACCTAAGAGAAATAAATGAATTTTATTTCCCTGCTGCTCCATTTGGAGGGCAATGCGACACACCTTGGTAATTATGTTACTTAGTGGTAGTAAAACTTGCACATCAAGGATTGATTTTTGCAACTGAGAGAGGGCAAGGAGAAAAAGCTCACTCTTTCTTGTCAACCTTTATTTTAGAGACTCAAATCTTAGTGTCTAAATTTAGTATTTATTTAGTAGAATTTAGTTTTATTTTTCTTAGACCAAATGAAGGTTTGCAGAGCTTTTTAAGTCCTGCAATGTGTGATACTAAATACCATGGTATTCATTCTTCTTATCCCAACTATCTCTTTTTCCCAATCTTATTTTTCACAAAGTCACTTTCCAGAAGTTTTGATTCTTTATAGTGATGCCTTTAAATAATTAATAGTATCGAAGCTTAGTGTTACACCACTTAATGGAGCTTTAGGTTATTTAAGCTACCAGAAATACCAGAAGATGCAGTATAAAACTAGGTTCAACCTGTCTGCTTAAATTGATTTTTTCATTCTAGCTATTATGTATTCAGGTAACCTGAATGGTATCTGTATTTTATTATTGTTGTAAAACGGAAAATTCAAAGCCCTGAGATTCAGTGTCTGTCCAAAGTAACATTTACCATTTAAAAAAAATCAGAAAATAAAAAGGCTGGTATACAAAGCATTAAAGTTTTTCAAAATCATACTAACATAATCTAGAAAGCAGACTTTTTGTTAAATTGCACCATATATGGAAATCCTATTCCATTTCCTATCAGGTATTAATTCAGGTAAAGTTGTCACTGGTCTGAAGGTTGAGAACTGAGGAGAGAAAACAAAACAAAAAAAGGGAAAAAAAAAAAAAAAAGAGGAACTATCTATCTATATACAGCTTATAATGTACTTTTTTGTACATATTTATTACACTATGGAAGACAGAATCTCCAGAGTCAACATGGTTTTCTTCTGTCCCTCCCTTGTCTACTTTAGATTTCACATAATTTTTTACCGTGATGTGTAGCATATTCTGGGGCCATGTAAGACCTGCTTGATAAATATTCTTTTTAAGCATTAACAGTATTCCTACCCCAGTATTATTTCCTGGCTGTTCAGATTGCTTATAGAAAAGAAGATCCAACCTGAATGGTAGGGATTTTATTTCTGAGTAAATTTTGATGATTATGGTGACAACATTGGCATAGCAAAGTGACTGATTGTGGTCTACCATTGCACAACCACTTCAAATCTATATGATGAAGATACTTTCTGCCTGATCAAGAAACAACATGACAAGTAGATGTTGAGAGAAAAAAGACTGATATTACCAATTCACTTAATGAGTTCACACTACTAACACACTGTCAAGTGCCATTGCCAATTACAGACTTTAGTAAGTATGTCTTAAATATTTTAACTTTCAAATAGGTCTCTCTGCTATATTTGGTCATCTGGTGTTTCTTGGGTGCTGCTAGTAATACTATGGGTGGTACACTAGTTGGGAAAATGTGTAATCCACACCATGGATAGACCCCCTTTGCTGTTGATTTCTAACAACAAGGAAGAGGTTTTGTTGGTTTTTTTTTTTCAATTTTTACTTATACTGTACTATACATACAAAGTGTAAGGCAAAGATCTCATGGACAAAGTTGTAAACAAATGCTAAAAAGGAAAATCATTGTTGGAACATGTGTATGCTTGTTTATGAATCTGTTTCTACCATTACATCTTGTCTTCATTCACAGGAAAGGTGAATAAAAAATATGGTAGAAGAACAAAACTTTCTACAGTGGGTCTGTTCTTAAATAATTCTTACACATTGAACTGATAATCTCAGAGGAAGGACTGCTGTCTTAGTAAGAAAGAAAAGTAATGGCCATGTACCAGAAGAAGATTTGAATATTGGTGACCTGGGTTGGACCTTGTCATGAATGTACAATGTTCAGCTCCTGCACAGAAGCAATTTAAGTGCAAATGTCAAGTCTCATTTTACTAATCAAACAGCAAACCAACAAACAAAAATCACCCTAGAATAACTATGATATTTGTGGTTTTAAAGGAAAGCCTTGAATTAATAAAAATAATTTATTTTTAGACCTTATCAAATATTAGTAAGAAATTAAAAACATATTATTATTGTTTTTAAGCTGCAGAATCATTAGATCATTTAATTTAAACTGTTAAGCTGCCGAGTATATAAGCTAGTCCCATGAAATGTCCAATATGGACACAGAGTGTTGACAGGAAAATGGACCCAAAAGAGCTGCCAGACATAGCTATAATCATTCAAGTGATGAATCCAAGGCAATGAAATATTTCTTCTTATGAAAGCGTAAAATCTGATGAATAATAAGGTTATGAAAAACCTACAACAAGGATTTGTCAAGACAAATCCCATCTAACCAATCTGATTTTCTTCTTTTTCAGAAGAGCTGATTTAACTAATAAGAGAAAATTATTTGATAAGGTGTGTTTACTGAGGTAAGAATCTTGCATAACGGGGGAATTTATGACCTGAATGAAATTGCTGTAAAACTTATGGACAATTGGGTGAAATTGGGTGAAAAACTACAGTCAGAGATCATTAATTATCAATGAGTTGCTGTCAACCTGAAATGAAGACATGGTATCTTCACTGTGTTGATTTTGCACATTTTTGTTATTTTCTTAAAAAATGTAGTAGACTTCTACATCAAAATTGGAGACAATTGCAAAGATTTCAAGTGTCATTAGAAAAAAACATGAACCTAGTATTATGTGAAGAAATGCTCCAAAAATCCATGGAAGACATTGCTAAGAAGGTACAAATTATTTCTGTACGATATAAAGCATCATTTCCGTTAAAAGGTAGACGAAAATAGGCAGGCAGCAGAAATTACTCTTGGACTGGTCCATAAGTTCAATATGCGTCAAAAGGGTGATGAAAAAACTAAAATAAAGTAAGAAAGGAAGAAAAAGGTCTTTGCATATGTTATCTGGAAGAAAAAATTCCGTAAAAGTAAAATAATTATCTAACAGACTGTAATTTTGTAAGAGTAAACAATACTTCTAGGAACAGGAAATAGTCTCTGCTCAGCGTACTGCTGTATATTTGTAAAACGAATTACAGGAACAACAGGTTTTGGCAGACGGTGTTTTACTTTTTGTTGAAGCCTCTTTTGAAACAATCACATAATTCAGAAGATCTCTGAAGCAACATTAACAGAAAAATGTACCCAGAAAAAGGGAAAACAGAAAAAGGAAATTAAAAAGCAAATTTTGAAGACAGTTGAGTTTTATATTGCAACAGTCCACAAAAAGACAGTGGGCGATAAGTCATTGCCTTGTGATATTTTCCTTCTTTAAGCCTGATATGTTTCAAATGTGTCTGTGGGTACCTCCTTCAAAGACCCACATGTACCCTTAGAAACCAGTGCACATGCACACACACCGATTCACAAGTTGAAATATCACGTGTGCTGCTGTCCACACATTTTCACAGCTGCAGTTTTAGCACTGCTAGGTCAGAAGTTTGCCCCCGGGTGTTTCTCCGTCTCAGTGATATTAGTTCAAAAGTTGTTTGCTTATTAGCAACAACCACAGAATCCACTATAGCAGAGAAGCCCAAATCAGCTGTTAAGAATATAATCCGTCACCAGGCAATTAGTGATATGAGTGCTATTTCTCTGTAATCTCTGCTTACATGAGAGCTCCTAGAACTCAGTTACCTGTTCTTTAACTGGCAGTATTTCTAAGGCTAGGTGTTTTTTCCTGTTTTTTTATTGAGAAGTTATCTGAAGGTTATTCGTTCAGGATTTGTGTGCTTCCTCCCCACTTTGATCTATTTCTTATTTGAAGTCTGAAGTATGCAGAGGCTTGGAGAGATAAATTGTTTGTTAAATTTAATTCTTGTAAGAAATTTAAGACAGGGCATTGGCTGCAGTTTCCTCTGGGAAGGAGACAGGACATTGCAGCAGATAACAGGTTCAGTGGTAATGAAGGTAGTTGTGATACAGTATGAGAGCTAGTCAATCCTATTTTTAGACTTCTAACAAAAAAAAAATCATGTTTTTTTCTGAAACCTAAGAGATGACCTGCAATCCACTAGAAATACATATCGAACTTTATTCAGTAAAATATCTGAATGCATGAGACAAGAAGTATGGCAGGAAATGTCTGCATGAAACAAATAAAGTGCTATGTGACAGTACTCACCTATTCCATACCTGGAAAAAAAAAGTTTTTTTCTAAATTGTGACTTCTGTGTATTAACTCTTTTTTAACTCTGTTATGGGAGCTTGATTATCACATCCTTCCTAAGTTTGCTTTTGTGAGAAGAGAAGATAGCTAGGTCATCCACTGACAGATTTGTGAGTCAATAAAAGTATCTCAACCTTTGCTTATTACTAAAAATTGAAGCAATCTAATAGCTTTCTAACAAAATTTCTAACAAAACAACACCACTGATAGATATATTCAGTGTTAGGTTTTGAATTGGGAATAAAGGCCTGGTTAGAAAGTAGTGCTTAAATGAATTTTGGCATCCGGTTTCACTTAAATGTTAACAAGCCCTTTATTCTAAGTCCCACGCAGATTTTTCTTTAAAATGTTGCAGATTTAAGGGCGTAATTTAAAAAAAATAAAATCTTGCTTTGTCATCTTGTGCGATACCAGATTAAATGCACCGTGGCCAAAAGCTGAATAAAACTGTTTTCCTGTTGTTTGTCTTCTGAGACTGCAAATGTGTTGATAGAATAACAGCATTGCTTATACAGATGTGCTACTTTGTAACACGTTTTGCATGATATTGTGACTTAAAAATAGAGTTTAATAGAGCTGAATTCTGAATTGCTTTATTTAAGATATGGATAAGAAGTTTTGGGGTAATTCTTTATTCTTCTTCCACTTTAAGATTTTTTTTTCACTGAATTTCACTGAATTTTTAGAGTTGGAAGGGACCATAGAGATCATCTAGTCCAACTCCCCTGCTGAAGCAGGACCACCCAGATCATGTCAGATCATTTTCTGTATTTAAAAACAGCTACAGAGTAATAATGATCCTCATTCTTGATTTAATGTATTAGATAAACATAAATTTAGAAAAAAAGTTGGACATGTGTTTATTTCCTCTTAATATCCTGTTTAAAATGTTAAAAAACACTGGTGAAGCTGTTATATCTTCTCTGACCATGCTGTTAATTTAATTCTCTTTGTTGGGGACAGAGAAGTATCGGGTGCAGGGATGAAGGGTAAGATCTGCAGACACTTTTTGTTACCTAATATGCTGCCTTAGCTGTTTCTGTGCCCTTTGATCAGACTTTACAAATGTCATGGACAAAAGTTGGCAGGATTCAATTCTGTGTTCTCTGGCTCCTTTCCAGGTTTGCTGGCTCCTTTTCAGATTGATGCTCAATCCATGCCTGCTTAGCACAAAGGAAGGGCTCCTGAATGTTGTACAGAGAGGAAAAATTCAGTTTCTTAGAGAAATACTGTCTGCTTCTTAGAGGAATGTGATCTTTATCAGCAGAGGTAGGGTTGTTATTTTGCAGGCAAGTATTTCTTGTTGCTGGGAAACAGACCTTGGTGAAATAATAAGTGACAGGTTTTAGCGTATCATGAGAAAGAGTCTTGATTTGCTAGTTAAGGAGACCTTCCTTTTTACATTGTGCCTGTGCCTGAAATAAAAAAATAAGCTACTTTTTCATTTCTTTCAGGGTGATACTTCTTTCCTATAAAGCCATCTGGCTCAAACACTGTTTCTGAAGTAGCTTCCTTTCTGTTCGGGCTAAACTGGCTGCAAATGATAGATTCTTATGTTAGATGGGAGATCTAATTCCTAGTGCCTTTAGTTTGCACATACTAAAACAAACATAAAGTACTCATATAATATATTGATTCATCCAGATTAATTCCACAAAGAAGATTTAAGTTGTGGGTGGTTAACTGTGCTGCTTCCTCCCTGACTGTTTTACATTGCTCCAAGGTTGAATCACCAAATCTCAGCAGACTGCAAGTCATTGGAAATTATGCCTCCCAAACTCCAGTGTGTTTGATTTAAATATATTTTTAATTTGTCCAAAGCTTAGGAATTTACATTCCAGTTTCATAGGCATTTTTTCCTTTCTGTGAACTGCTTCTGACTATAAGTAGTAGGACACTGCGGTTTACGTTTTCAGCTCGGTATTTTTCCAGTACAAAAGGATGAACCTCTCATTAAGATTTCAAAATATAAACTATAAAGGGAGAAGTTTAATAATAATTAAATCTCTTTTTCCCTGAAAGTAACTTCTAGAGTCTCATTTTCTTTCTTTTTTCCTTTTTTTTTTTCTTTTAAAAAAAAATCTAAACCACATGAAAACATGCTTTAAGCACAGGACTCTCTGGTGTCATAGCTTTGTATCCCCAAACACATCCATGTATCAGTATCATGAAATGACAAGGTGGGAAGCACTAAAGTTTCTATACTTCTACCTCAAGAAAGGTTTTAATAAGTGATGGCTGAGGACAAAAATAAGTGTTTGTCTTTTTACATGAGAAGTTTTCCACAGGGCATCCCACACAGCTTCGTTTGTCATCATCAAAGACATGAAAATCAGCAAGTTAGATAAGACCTAATATGAAAACCTACTCTGAGATGCCCATACATTTCAAATGCAGTATTTAGGAGTTTTAAAAATAAAGTTTTGATTTTTACCCACCTGCATTCAGTAGAAACAGAGAAAAAAGAGAGTGTGAGAAGGAAGGGTCCAAGTTTACTTTTGAAAAATCTCTTAAATTTCTTTCATAAAACCAAGCCAATGACAGATCACATCCAAAGCTTTTTCTATTGAACAGCTCTGCGTTTCAGCACTGAGAGATAATATGCAAATTAGACAAATGGTCCTAGTCTGTGCCTTGATTCATAAGTATTTCTCATTACTTATGTCTAAAAGGTGTTTCAATAGAAGACCTTGAGTAAAAAAGTGGTAAGAAATTACTTAAAACTGAAAATAATGCTAGTACAAAAGGAAACCCATCACAGTCTACAACGATAACATAAAATTTAATTGTATCTTCCACTGTAGGATTCCCTGTTAGTTCTAGATATGGAACCTGTTTCACACCTAACCTAAGTGGTAGTCTAACTATGTCATTTTTAAGTCCAATACTTGCCCTGTAGTTGACACAACTGGATACAGCAGCAAGGAATTGGAATAGTGTCTCTTAAACACAAGAGCTGGAGCATAAGCAGGAAAGAAAGAGCGAGAGAGTTTGAGAAAGTGGTGCTACTTTTGATCCACATTTCAGTCAGACACTTAAGTGGGCCAGATAGGCTAAAACTAGTCAGCTCAATAACTTACAGCTAGTTTAAAACCATGGATAATTAATTACCCACATCTCTCTAGTAGTTAAGCATAGCATAAAGATTACAAAAGAATTTGAATTGCTTACTGTCACTTCCACTTTACAACTTTTAGTGTTGGCCCTACTTTTAAGCCTTCTCAATTGGCATGCATGGTGTCTATGCATAAAACAATTTAACTCTCTCAGGATGTGTGATTATCAGTTGCTTTTCTGCTGAAGGTTTTTCTGTTGATGTGGGGCTGACAATTCCAGTCTCTTGCCTCAGTGCCTCCTGTGCTGTGCAAGTAATCTCTTCCGACATACCATCTATTTTAAAGTAATGTCTCCTCATTTTTCATCCTTCTGTTTTGATTCCTGACAAAAGCAAATATTCCTCTGAGAGATGGGAAGGTAGGAGAAGGGAGCATCTCAGAAGCAGTGAAAACTTTGTTTAAACAGCATGAATTAATCCCGTATCACACAATGTAAGTGACATGCAATTGCTTGTTGTTATCAGCCATTAAACCTTGAAAGCTATTGTACGCTAAAAGAGAAAAGCACATGAATAACAGAAAGATGCTCCTGAAGGCTCTGATGCTTGCAAAACTTTTGTGAACTGCATTCTCACTTTCCTAGATGGGGTGCATCTTGGCTGTTGTACTTCAACTGAGGCAGGTGGTTGGAAACCCAGATCTTGTGATTTGATTATGTACTAGCAAATTCATAACTGCAGTAGCCCATGTTCTCACAAATACTGATGAGTTTGTCTTTGCAATGCCTTTGTGAGTTATGGAAATGTGACCTCCAATGTGCAGATAGGAAACTAGTGCACAGAGAAATGAAAGGACCTTCTGCTGTTGCACACTGAATCTGTAGCAGATTTAGGAAGAGAGAAAGAATTTCCTAGTCTCTGACCAGGGATCTTTAATAAGTGTTGGAGATAAAAGCACCCCTTGAAGTAGACATGACCAATATAACAACTCTTGTCAAGTATTTACCTGGAGGTTCCCCTAGTCCCACCCCACTGCAGCTCTGTATGAGGCTATCTCCACTTTTGTACTGTTTTCCTGCCTTACTTCTGTGGTTCATTCTGTAAAAGCTTTACACCACCACAGCTCTTAGAGCATTGGCATCCTTCACCATGATGGAGCTCAGGAACAATGACACACCTCCATGAATTTTATAAACTCCAAGCAGACTAGTCAGAAATACTGCAATCCCAGCTTTCTCATGAACGTATGTTTATGCTGTGCTCTGTAGAAGGCCCCTAAGTAATACTCCAGTGACGCATCCACCTTGGATCCATATGATGTATTCACTTATCCAGTTTGCTCATCCTGGGATTCCTGGAATTTATGGGCTTTTTTCTGATGTTTAATCCCACATTCCCTTACACTGTATAGTGTTCCCCAAATCAAGTAAAACCCACCTTTTCTGAGTGGTCTTAAGAGCAAAGGAAATTACAAAAACCTGCTATGACACCCTGCTTATGGAGAGGAAAAATACATGTATATGGGATTTTTGGTAAGCCCAGCTCAAGCTTTCTGATTGTAGGGCAGCCATTCAGACAGACCCTGGAGAGCTTCTCAGAGCTCATAACCATCCCTGCTAGGACAGACATTGCAGGTAATAGCAAAGCAATCAGACAAAATAGCCTCTGAAACTCATAAAGCAGATGTGGACAATATGATTCATATGACTTACTGTTGTAAATTCTATGACAGAATTGAAATGCTTTGCAGATGTGAGACATCTAGGCTTTATCATTTACAATTTTTTTTTTCCTCTGTAATGAACACAGGTCAACTCATTCACAAATCAGTAGACAAGAAATTTTCCTGATAGTCCTAGCATCTGCCTTTAAATGTGAGGAAACACAGTCTGATTTTTGACAGATTTCAGCAATCATGTCACAGGATAGGATGCTAGCGCTTTACAGACTGATGTGTTTTTGTGCCCATATTTCTCCCTACAGTCATATTTCTATATGCAAATGCCACGCTCTGATTTTTAAAGATGATAAGAACACATATTTGGCTGTGCATTCTTTTTTGCCTGAATTATACCCTGGGCTGAGTGAGGGATACTATTACTGAAGGTAGAGGCTCTTGCTAATACATAAGCAAGGATGGTTTCTTGCCATCCAGATTTAATCACGCATACTGATTCTACAGGTCAGTAATAAGTAAACGTTTGTCTTTTGTGGCTGACCCACAAATCTATTTGATGGAGTTTATTTTTAAAGTGATCCTGTTACACATATTAACCTGATTCAACGTTGTGCATAGTCTTTATAGTAAGACGTACTGAAACTCATCCTTTTTATAAATATTGGCTCAATTCAGCCTCTTGCAATAGATGTCTTGTGTTAAGTTAGCTGCTTCTAGAAATTTCTGTTTAATATCCATGGCTGCATTTTTGCATTTTAGTTTACTTACATCTTTTCAAATGGTTTAATTTTTCAATAACTTTCTACTACTTTTTATCTTCATCTTGAACCAGATGGCTATAAAGACAAAAAAGCTTACACAGCAGCTTTTTAGCTGGTAATTAATAAAACCAGATCTTTTGCTGCTGCAGCTATACATCAAAAGGAAAACAATTATTGCTACTGCTTCTTAGAGTATCATCACACCAGTGTTTGAACTGCAGCCTTTTGCTCCAACTGAGAGGAAATGAAAAACTGAGATATATGCTAGAGTTAATTCTACCCATTTCAGGTAATCCAAATCTGTGCTGTGTTTAACTTTTAAGATCTTATCAACATAAAGAATAGTTTATTTGCTGTATCTCTATCTGAACTTTGCTCTTCTGTGAGGAGTAAAAGCAACTGCAGCTGTATTCCTAGCTATCAGTATTGCCCATGAGAGATATTATGATCCTTCCAAGGGCCCTTCTCCATCTAATGTAATCCCCTTGAGGCACTTTAGCAATTAAAATGAGTGACTAGATGCTTTCATGGTTTAATTTATACACTATTCAAACATTACTTAGGCAATGCTTTCATTTGGATAAATTTGCTTGAGCATAATGGAAATTCCCCAGTTTTCCCCTGAAAATTTGAATTCTTCCACAATAATAGTCTCTTCATGAACTCTCTACCCAGCGATTTACATAGAGTGGGAGAGTCATGCACTTCTACATGTTCATAGTTATACCAGTGGTGGGTGGAACTTTAAAGGTCCAGTGTAAAGGAGAACTAAAAAAAAAATAAATAATAAATTTCAGATAGAAGGGATTCACTTAAATTATTCATATCTTGCAGGCCTACAAAGATGAGGTTAAATCTCAGGACAATAATCTTCCCTGTACTACTGGCTTTGAACTAGGTTGATAATATTTTTTTTTTTGCTGTAATTCAGCTCCTGCTGTTCTCCACAGCCTTTCAGAATTTCTTAGTGAGAATGGCATCAGGACTTAGTAGAAAGGATAATCTCTATTAGCAGCACAGCTACTGTAACACACTATTGATTCAGCCTGTCTCTGCAATGTGAAGAGCACTGTACATATGCCTAGAGGATAACTAAATGCACAGTATTTATATATTAAGTATCCACGCTGAGCATATGCTATGAGAATCTATTTCTCTCTGAGTAAGGCATTTGGTCATTCCATTAGTTTACAGAGAATTTGCTTGGTTTTTCCAATAAAACATTTCAAATTATATTCATATGCCAGTTTTAATACATTTACACACATACCCGTCTTCTCCTGTCCCTCTAAAATGGTATTGAAAAGATTAAATAGGTATTAATCCCCTTTTGGCTCTGGTTCTCCACAAAAGGCAGTTCTTTGATTTAAGCATATGTGTATTTTGAATGAAAAACTGCTGTATCAGAGGTAATACCTCGAACTGGATGTAGTTCCTTGGTGTTGTTCTGCTACAGGGGTAACCCATATTTTGCAAATGGTTGCTAGAAATAACAAATCAGGAGGATAGCTGTCAGAATCTATTTCAAAATAGAGATTAGAAATTAAGTGAATTTATTCCTGTTTGCCTGAAGAGAGAATGCAAACTGAAATGATTGCATACTTTGTGTATGAACTGTTTATTCTATATTTTGAAGGTATCTATGACAAAAATAATCCTTAGAGTTGCTGAGACTAAGCATAATACATTTCCCAAGACACCTAGAAAGGGAATCAGGATTGGCCACATTAGTAAGGATGAAGAAGCGCATCTAGTACATACAGGAGAACAAAACTGCAGGAGATGGAAAGAAGTTGCTGGTTTCTTCTGTGTACCTGACTGTGCTCTGTTAATAGATTTTCATTACTTCTGGAACTTAATGATCACAATCTGCTTGGCACATCTGCTGTACTTCCAGCCACAGGCTGGCTGTGGTATCGAGACAGAGGCTGACTGATTTGTGCTTTTACCTTGAGATCCGGTCTTTGTTCTCTCTGAGGCGTTTTCTTACCTTATCAAGAGTAGCTACGCAGAGACAGAGGCTCAGACACGAACACATATTCATGCACATGTTTTCCGACATGCACAGAGTTGGATAGGATAGGTACAACAGGGACCAGAAGGCCCAAATGATTGCAGAGTTAAAATGCAGAAATAAGAATTATAGCAGCTAGGCAAAAGTAAAGACAAGAAACCATCACAGAAGCTAAATCTTCTTTTACATGGGATTTAATTCAAATCACAGAACACATAATCTATTTGTGGGTTTTATTTTGGGAATAAGCACTACCCAAAAAGCACCACAGAATGACACCAGTACAAATTAGCCTTAGCCAGGTAATTTAAGCAATTTTAAGCAGCTTGAACAGATGACTGTGTGTTTCATGCTGGGACAACGAAACTCAGGTATAAGCATTTTCCTTGTTTGTGAGTCCCTTTAGGCATAAAAAACTCTGGTATCATGGTAGAAAACTGGTAGTCTAATACATATTTAAACCTTTACACATTTAAATCACTTTTACAAGTGATTGTTTTTCCCTAAAGCCTTGGATTCCGGGCTGCATGATTGGACCTCCCACAGAAGACTGCAGGTGAGGTCCTCAGCTGGTGTAAATCACTGTAACTCCCCTCATTTCAGTGAGGGAAAGCATCCAAATTATTGACCTACAGGGATAAGTATCCCAGCTGTCATCTGCTCAAGCTATTTTTGTCAACTAAAGTGTTTTTCAAACTAAGTTTATTTTTAATTAGTGCATTTATGGAGCTATATTCGTCACTGGTGAATAGCTGATTTACACTAGTGAAAGACCTGGCTTGCTGAGAATGTACTTTGCTACACTGAGCACATGGCGGTAACAGCCTGTAACTATCCCTTTGCAGCTCTGATCATTTTATTTGTGCCGAATTTCCCATAGTGGCTGCTGTTACAAAAGGCCTGAAAGGATTATGGAACATGTGCTTTATTTTTAAATTGTTTTTATTTTCTTTTGGCTGACGTTGTCTTCCTGGACTGATGGACAGTGGGTAAATATTAACCTTGTGAATATTTTGTTGAAATAATAGATTTAAAATTTCTTCACATAGATTATTTTTTCCACTATTATTGAATCCTTTGTTAAAAATGAATCTTGCCTACTTATTTTATATAGTTATATACTGTATCTTATATACTTTATATGCTTATCATAGAATCATAGAATCATCTAGGTTGGAAGAGACCCTTGGGATCATCGAGTCCAACCATCTACCCTACTCTACAAAGTCCTCCCCTACACCATATCCCTCAGCACCACATCTAATCGTCTCTTAAATGCATCCAGGGATGGGGACTCAACCACCTCCCTGGGCAGCCTATTCCAATGCCCGACCACCCTTTCCGTGAAGAACTCCTTCCTAATGTTCAGTCTAAACCTTCCCTGTTGGAGCTTGAAGCCATTCCCTCTCGTTCTATCATTAATTACCTGTGAGAAGAGACCAGCACCAACCTCTCTACAGTGTCCTTTCAAGGAGTTGTAGAGAGTGAGGAGGTCTCCCCTCAGCCTCCTCTTCCTCATACTAAACAGCCCCAGCTCCTTCAGCCTCTCCTCGTATGATTTATTTTCCAGGCCCTTCACCAGTTTCGTTGCCCTCCTCTGCACTCGCTCCAGCACCTCGAGAGCTCTCTTGTATTGAGGTGCCCAAGACTGGACACAATACTCCAGGTGTGGCCTCACCAGCGCTGAGTACAGGGGCACAATCCCCTCCCTACTTCTGCTGGTCACGCTATTTCTAATACAAGCCAGGATGCCGTTGGCTTTCTTGGCCACCTGGGCACACTGCCAGCTCATATTCAGCCGCTTGTCAATTAGAAGCCCCAGGTCTCTTTCTTCCAGGCAGCTGTCCAGCCACACTTCCCCAAGCCTGTAGCACTGCATGGGGTTCTTGTGGCCCAAGTGCAGAACCTGGCACTTGCCCTTGTTGAAACTCATACCATTGGTGCTGGCCCAATGATCCAATCTATCTAGATCCCTCTGTAGAGCTTCCCTGTCCTCCTGGGAATCAACACTCCTGCTTAACTTGGTGTCATCTGCAAACTTGCTGATGATACACCCTATGTCCTAATATCTAATATGTTATGTCCTATAACTAATATATAACCCTATGTCCTATAACTAATCCCATAGTTTTATGGGAATTTTCCAATGAAACGTGTACATGTGGAAAAGGAGGACAAAAAGAAGAGCCACAACAAGCATGAATTCATGAGCATTAATATTAAAAGAGATCAAAATTAAGTGAATATTGTGTTCCCTTGATGAACTTTGTCTCACTGACAAGACTGTTAGTGTTTCATTCTCAGTATATTTTACTCAGAATGACTGAATTTTTGGGAAACAGATTAAAAGTTAGATTTAATCTTGGATTCATTATAGAAGTGAGACCATTCCTATTAAATGCAACAGTGATGAACAGCAAATGTAAAAACCTCCATGGTACCAGTTCAATGCATCAAAACAATACCTGCTCTGTGTAAAAAATTGAATTGCTATAAGACCAGTGATAAAGAGAGGAAGGTGGAAAAATATTTATCAAAGCATTTTATCTTTTTAGTAAAAGTTTCTGTTTCAATGTTTTTCATGAGGAAGGAGAAGAAAACTTTATCACATTATTCTGTATCACTTTATTAAGGTTATCGGAGGGAGATGGCAGTTAAAATTTGATCATTGTTGCTGAAAACTATTTTTAATCCAAAAGCTGTCTTTCAAAGACTGAAAAAATATGAAAATGTATTAGAACTTATGATCTATTTTTCACAAATTTTCCTATTAAAAAGGTTGGCAATATTCTTATAATTCTAATGAAAAGTTGCAGAGGACAAAAGAAAGGTGTGAAAGAACAGCAATGCAGATGCCAATAACTAGATGAATTACTTTTACCTTCTGTGAATTAAGTCTTTTCTTGCCAGAATCTGCCAGTCATAATGACAAGGAATTTTATTTGGGTAATTTTTCCAACTCTATTAATCTCTGATTCAGCAAAACATCTAAAGTCATGCTGAAATGTACCATATTTATGTTGTAAAGGCATTCAAACAGAGGCTTTTGAACTTTGCTGAGTCTGAGCCATAGAGAACAGCCAAATCCAAATCTTTGTTTTACGTGCTGCAGCTTAGGCTCAAACTTTGTGGGAAGTTTCTGGTTATAACATACTGGAAATTCCTTGTTAACCTTTTCATGAAAGAAAATCTCCAAAATTATCCCAAAAAATTATATTATATAAAAGCTGAATTGAATAATGATTTCACTTGCCTGTATGCTTAGTTTCCTTTATTTTCAAGTTAAAATTACTCAGCTTCATCTTGACATTTTAAACTTTCAGTATACCAGAGATTTTTGTGTGAACAATTTCTAATTTTAGTACAATATTTGCCAGTTTGAAGGTACTGTTTTAGCATCTGGATGAAACATTGGGAACACTCAATATTTGCATGGGTTATTGTTTGCTTTAGGACTTTCAAACAGTTGTGGGTTGGTTTTTTTTATTTTCTTCCTTAAGGCTGTTATGATGAAGTGGTGTTAGAAATTAAACAATCTTTTGTCACATTCATAACCAGGAGACAAGCCATTATAACCCACGGTAAAAATGCATCTTTCTCAGCTGGAGAAGTTTTTAATCTCTCTGCTTTTCACTCAGTCATGCTAGAAATTGACACAAACCTTCGTATTTATTCACAGCATATTAGTTATCAGATAACCTTTTCTTGAAAGCAAAGTGTTCAAATGCAATCTTTGCATCAAGAAATACTATATGTGGAGGATTCTACAACCACAGAATCAAAATATACACAGGTGGCCTTTGATTTGTAAAGAAAGCAAGTGGATACAGCCTTCACAGTGCAGTTCTGGTCTTTGCCTCCATACCTAATAGGCTTAGCAAAGAAAAAATGTCATCAGATTTATTAGGCAAGACTCATCTTCTTAAATTTGTTACAGAATAGAAATACACTGTGATAATCAGCCAAAATAAATGGTGACAGGGAAAACAAAGCAAAACAAAAAAAGTTCAAGCAAATGATTGTATTATAACAATTTTAATTACACTTAAACGAAAATTAATCCAAGTACATATGTACTTGGAAGTGTGGTGTGTATGCTGTGCAGGGTTTAGGTTGTGGGTGGCACAGCCAAGGGTCATGGACTGCTGGTGTTATTGGGTTGCTAATGGTGGAACTAAGAATTTTCTTTCTTTAGTCTCTTTAGAATCATAGAATGGTTTGTGTAGGAAGGGATCTTAAAGATCATTGAGTTCCAGACCCCCTGCCTAGACCAGGTTGCTCAAAGCCCCACCCCACCTTCACACTAAAGAATTTCTTCCTGATATCTAATCTAAATCTACACTCTTTCAGTTTAAAACTGTTACCCCTCATCCTGTTACTACAATCCCTGATAAAGAGTCCATTCCTGTCTCTCCTGTAGGCTCCCTTCAGGTATTATAAGGCTGTTATAAGGTCTCCCTGGAGCCTTCTCTTCTCCAGGCTGAACAATCCCAACTCTCTCAGTCTGTCTTCATAAGAGAAGTGCTCCAGCCCTCTGATCATCTTCGTGGCCCTCCTCTGGACTCACTTCAACAGGTCCATGTCCTTCTTATGTTGGTGTCCCCAGAGCTGGATGCAGTGCTCCAAATTGTGCCTCGCAAAAGCAGAGTAGAGAGAGAGAATCACCTCTCTTGGCCTGCTTCTTTTGATGCAGCCCAGGATGCAGTTGGTTTTCTGGGCTCATGTCAGCTCATGTTGAGCTTTTCATTTACCAGTACCTCCAAGTGCTTCACCTCAGGGCTGCTCTCAATTCACTTATCACCCAGTATGGGGTTATTTATATTTGGGACTACCCCAGTCCAGGTACAGGACCTTTCACTCAACCTTATTGAACTTTATGAGGTTTGCATGGGCAAAGCCTCATAGCCTGTCAAGGTCCCTCTGGATGGCATCCTTTCTCTCTAGAGTATCAACCACACCACTCAGATTGGTGTCATTCGCAAAAGTCCTGAGAGTTCACCCAATCTCACTGTCCAGGTCCACCACTTGACACTGGACTCCGCCTGGACATCGAGCCGTTGACCACAACTCCTTGAGTGCAGCCATCTAGTCAATTCCTTATTTGTTGTCCATCCATGAAATCAATGTCTCTCGAATTAAGAGACAGTGTCAAATGCTTTGCACAAGTCCAGGTAGATAACATTAGTTGCTCTTCCCTTATCCACCAACACTGTTATGCCATCGTAGAAGGTTACCAAATTTGTCAGGCATAATTACCAATTTTCTTTTACAAATCAAAAGTCAAAACATCTAATATCCCATTTTCACACCTGTAAGCCACTGAAACTCCACTGGCTTCATCTTACTATTGGACTCAAATGTCCAAATTTCAAATGTCATACTATTATTATCATCTGCTGTTTAGTATTCTCATCTCTGCTGTTCTTTCTATGTTTTGGGAATATAGCTCCAGAAAGGGGGGAACGATGCTCTTGCAAAGCTTTTTGAATGTAATAGTACTGGGAAGAAGAGCTCCTCTTCTGTGTACATCCAGACTGACATGGTAACCTCAAACCTATTTTCTATGCACAACAACATGCAAATCAAAGAACATGGCCTCTCCACACCTCTTGTATATGAATATTTTCTTATACGTTGTATCACTTAAGTTATGGTTTTTCATAACCCCTAAATATGTTGGAAAGGCCACAACTTTTTTTTTTTCTTCTCAGGAAGATTAAAATATAAATATAAGCACAACAAGTATAATTGCCTGTGTGAGGATGTATTTCTGTAAAAAGAATGACACAGTTGCTTGAAAGAACTCAGTCTGGCAACTATAAAACCGCTTTCTGCTAAATTGTAGGTATTTAAAACTTAATTAAATTGTAATAAGTAGATCTATTCAGAACAGTCTGAAAGAAATATAGAGTGTTCTGCAGGTCATTTTCGGTTCTGATTGTCAGATCAACTAGCTGGCTGTAACCTTCCTCAGTTGGCTTGGTATAATGATGAAAGAGAGAGAGGGGCTGGAGATGATGTTGAGTGACATGAAAATCTCCTTGGCGAAGGAAGAAGAATCACCCTGGGAAAAGGGGAATGATGGGTTCCCAAGTCTCTACCCAGTGAGTGTGGGTGGGTGTGTTACAGACAGTTGTTCTGCAGCATGTAAGACATTACCCATTTCACTAAGAGTAAGTCTTAGAGCTGGAGGGGCTAGAGGATGACCCAGGTCATGAGTCTGTAACTAGCCAAAGTAGCTCCCATGTGATTGTGTGAGTAAAAGTACATTGTAAATGTCAGCACTGTGTTACTTTCAGAAACATTGGAAGATATGAGTGTCTTGAGTTCAAAGAAGTGGCAGAGCTAATGCTCATTGCAGCTACCAATAAGACATGTTCCTCCAACATTATCTCCTTGGCCAATTTTTGTCAGCTGGTGATCAGCTGATGATTTGTGACCTGTGTCCACCATTCATATCCACTTCTTCATACTCAGGAACACTGAGTTCATGAGAGTTAGGTTAGCCTGTGTCACCAACTTCCCCTAGTTTGTTGTCTGGATGTGTAAAGGCCTTACTGGCAGGAATTAAAATAGGCCTTCAGATACAATTGTTCTGAGTTGGGGTGAAGAGAGAGAGGCTCAGGGCAGGTGAGATTTTATGTCTGTGCTGGTGAGTGCTCATGATACTCCTGGGCTGAGGTGGAACATACTTCTTCTCTCCACCACAAACTAGTAAGGTCCTTGTAAGCCAAAACCTCCCTAACATAATGACTCAGAACTTCTGTTTACTTGCAGGTGGAGTCATACCAGGAAGACATCTACCCTTTGACCACAGGAGCCCAGCCAGCACTGACAGCACAAGAGTGGCTGAACAGAGTTAACAAAGGTCAGCACATGGAGCACTCCCCAGCCCTTCAGCTCCCCAGGGCTTGGGTAAGCTGCCACTGGCTCTCTGGCCTTTAACTGCCAGAGAAAGAGGAAGGGAGGATAAGGAGAGACATAAATATGTCTGTAAGCTAAAGTAATTTGGTAGCTAAAGTATTCACAGCTGTGAACAATGAAAGGTGCTCTGGATGCCTCCATGCCTCCCTACAGATTGTTTTGCAGCTGATAATCTGAGTGGATTATGAGTGCTAATGCATCACCTGCCTCCCTCCATAGGGCCCCTCTTGGTATCCTTAAAACCAGGCTCTGGAGCTGTGAATTCCATACAACAGTTTCCTGAGCCAGAGCCACTCATGGAGACTACTGACCTGAGCCAGCACCAGGTTTGGGGAGGAAAGAAGCCACTGGAGGACTTACAGAAGCGAAGTAATATTGAACACAGGAAAAAAAAGCTGAAAGTGGAGGAGAAATTGCCAGAAAATGAGCAAGTGGGCCTCTCCAGTGACTTTGACATATTTGAGTGTCCACCACCTAAAACTGAAAATGAGGTGAGGATGTCTGGGGTGAAGGGTTGGGGCTGTGGGGGGAAGCCCAGAGTCAGCTGGCAGATGCTGTTCCCAAGGTGACAGAATCTGTTTATTTTGCAGCCCTGGGCCAGTGCGAGGTCTGCCAGGGCAGAAGCTCTGCATGCCCTGGCTGCCGCACAGGAAGCAGAAGTGTGGCCCAGCAGCACCTCAGCTAAGGGGATTTGGAAAGGAGAGAGCAACCAGTATTTCTGCTCGTTAGTAATTCTTGTGGCACAGGCCTGCCTGGTGGCTGGCTGGAGATAAGGAGGTCCTTGTGACGTCCAGATTCTGAAGAAGAGAAGGGGGTTTATGCAGTGTAATCCTTTGACGAGAGCTGCACTTGGAGAGCCCGATGGGGCAGCAGGGACCCCTGTGGAGGGAGTGGATGTACCCTGCTCCCTTGGCCCACAGCGCATCCTTGTAGTCTTAAGGGTCAAACTGTATTGTGGACCCTGACAAAGCTTGTGTAGCAATAGATCTCTGTGGTGATTTGCAAACCTCCCCCCCAATCATTGGTAGCTCAGGGACATTTTTGAGTATAAGCAACTTGTTTGCTTTAGGAGCCCTGGAAGGATTTCCTTCCCTTAGCCACACTCAGGTCCCCTTTTCAGCTCTGTAAGATTTTAGTGTCTGTAGCTTGTTGGGGCAAAAATTTCTGCAGCTAAATTTCCCTGAAAAAGGATCTTCTGCATGCTTCTGAGCTGGCACCTTGAAGTTACAGAAGCAACCCATGCAGAGCTGCATGCTTGGCTGTGTGCACAGTGAAAGGTCATGCTAGTCCCATCTGGAGAGGGCAGAGCATGACCAACAGGAAAAAAGCAGTAGAAGGTGCTCATCCTCCCGAGGTTGGAGTAGGAGATGTGGCAGATCCAGGAATTTAGACTCCAAATACGTCTAGTATCATCTCTTTGAGTGATCAGTGGAATGAAGATTATTTTTTCTGCTCTTTTCCATAGAATTAAGGAGATGTAGCATTACTAAGTGGTGCTGAGAAACAGCTGCACTCATAGCCCAGGCTAGGGAACAGCAGGAGCATTGCTAATGTTCAGTCTGTTGGTTGAAGGACTCCTCTTCAGACGCTTTTTCTCTCAGAGGTGATGTGACAGGATTGGTGGCATTGGACAGTTAAGTCTGTGTTTTTTCAGTGTAAAATATAAAAGTAAAAAGTGACTCTTCTTACAGCTTTTGCAGATGTTTTACCGGCAACAGGAAGAAATCCGTAGACTACGTGAGCTGGTACATCAGAGAGATGTCCAAATTAAACAGCTGGAGCTGGAGCTCAGAAACCTGTGCATGGACACAGGCAATCACTGAGGGTGCTGGATTGCAGCTTTTTGCCCCCTGGCAACTGGAGCAGACTCCTAGGGTTTTTGCTGAGGGAAAAGTCGATGCTTCAAGCAACATGGACTTTTCTGGCTTGTGATGGTCACAATTTCCTTAATCATCACCAGACAGTTATTGATGGACTTGCTGTGCTTCTTCAGTCTCCCCTTGCTTGCCCGCTCACTTTTGTAAAAATCTTGTGCATTAATGCTAGTGAGAAACTTTGGAAAATCTTGTTCTTTCTTGTCCTGGAGCAGCCACCAGTTAAGCTCTAGGAACAATGTTTTCTGCTGCCCTTCCACATGACACGAGGACGGGAGGCTGAAGGCTGTCAGCTTCTCTTCCCACCCCTGGGCCCAGCAGTGCAGCTCCTGTGGCCGCTTTCTTCTGCCCTGGGAGACCACTGTGCAGCTGAGCTTCAGAGGCACCTCTAGCTCTCAAGGGATCCTCATGCATCCCTCTTGCCTCATGGCTTGGTCCTGTGCAGCTGGGTGGCCAGGCAAAGCTGTGGCTGCCCTGACCTGGTGCTGGGGATAGTCCCGCTCCAAGCGGGAGGCTGCACTGGGGCTGCCAAGGGACAGAACTTTTGTGCTGGGTAAAGGAGAGTTGGTATTTGGAGGTACTACTTTAAAAGGGCAGTGGTGTAGGCTGGTTCTCACCAGAGAAGCTGCAGGTGCAGAAGAGGTCTCTGGGTCCTTTGAGTCAGTGGCCTTCTTTTCCTCCTTCTGCCAAAGACCAGCTGCAGTCACCCAGAGGCTGTGGTCCTGTGGTGCTCATCAGACAAATGATAGAATCATCCGGACCAGAAGGGACCTTCAAAGGTCATCTAGTCTGACCCCCCCATAGTCAGTGGGGACACCCCCAATGAGACCAGGTTGCTCAGGGCCTCGTTGAGCCTCACCTTGAATATAGCACCTCATAGCAGAGGTTCTCCAACACCCTGATCATTTTTGTGGCCCTCCTTTGGACCTGCTCTGTCAGCTCCATGTCCTTCTTATATTGAGGGCTCCAGAGCTGTACACAGTATTCCAGGTGAGGTCTCCCCAGAGCAGTGTAAAGTGGCAGAATCAATGAAGACAACACATAAAGTTGCACAGGGGGTCTGCCGAAAGGGAAAAGAATGAGGGAGGAGTTGGACCCTCCAACCCACTGCAGACCTTTCAGCAATCCCCTCCAGGGATGCCCATCTCCCCAAGCCCTGCAGCCACACTCATCTGTGCCCTTCAGCACCAGCCCTCTAGCTTGCTGCTGTTCCCAGCCCTTTGCTTAGGGCAAGAGCAGCTGCAAGGTGCTGGTCCCATCCTTAGTTTCAGGGCTGGCCTCTGTGACCAGCTTTATGGAGTCAGCCCGCGACGTGCAGACGGGCCAGCACAGCAGTGGGGGAGTGCACAGACCTGCTGATTCTTGGGGGTCTCCTCTCATTTGTTCCAGCGGTGCAGGGCGAGAGAGCGCAGTCACAGTTGCCCTGGGGTCTGAGCACGGCAGCAGCACGGTAAGGGGGATGTTTTACCTTGCCCCAAATGCGGAGCTCATGGAGATGTCTTAAACACGAGCAGAGCGAGCAACTGCTGTTTATTTAATCTGTAACTGTTTACCTCTGAGTAGGAATGAATTCTATGCCCTGCTAGTTCCCTGAAGCCTAATGATTTTCCAAAGTCTAAATAAATAAATAAATAAATCTATCTATCTATCTCCATAGTCAGAAATTCCCACAGACAGGACTCCTTAGCAAGGGGACTGAAGGCGGTGCACTGCCTGTGCTCACGTGAGATGCCCCTCTGGTTATCCCTGAAAGCAGTAGCCAGCAGGAAGCTCATTAGGGCACTAAATATTCTTAAATGAGAATCACACAAAGACTTTGGCATCCCTTTGGCTTTGCTGCGAAGACTTCACCCTGCTTTCAAAAATAATTCATTCATTTCTAAATAGCAACAGCAAATGTGGGTGCTAAAAAGTCACAAATATTGTTTGTTTCTGCAGCATCACAGAGAGGGAGCAGTTGTTCATATTCCTAAGGAAGAGTCCTTTAGCATCAGTCACTTACTTAATGCTTCTCTTTTTGTAAAAAGTAATATATTATAACAAAGTTGCTGAAACAAACTTCAGCTCATTTCAGATCCCCTAGAATGGACTTTCCTGTGCCCTGGGAACACTGCCATGTGCGGTTACATGCAAAAGCAGCTCACCCCAGATACAGAGCTTTAATCGAAACACATGAATCTTACACCAGAAGTGGTCAGGCTTTCTCACCAAAGAGAAGAGCTACATAAGAAATTGAGAAGCTCATAGTTTTTCAGCCACGTCAAATGGGCCTGACAGCTTCAAACTTCAAAGCCATTTCCATAGAGGGTAGCACGCAGGGATATGAACCTCTGGTTCTCAAGATACCATTATCAGAAGGGAGAGCACTTGACACAGTGTCAGCAGTCCAGAGGATATGACACTTTCCTTGTCACCGTATCTGTTTTATTTGCTGGAATTTTTTTGCTTATTTTTCATACAGAATAAATTATTTAAATTATTTCCAAGTTAAAGTAATTTTTCCAGGGGATTTTTAAATCCGCTTGAGGATTGTTATCATATGACTGGCTAGCATAGAAAGTGGTTGGCCACTGTGGTTCTTATCTTAGGGTTGTGTCGATTTCAGCATTTCTGGAAAAGAAGTTGCTTTCATTTAGGCTTTACTGGCAATGTAAAGGCAAGACTATTTAATCAAAATTTCCTTTTTAGACAGTATGCCTGTAAAAGCATAGACTGTGAAATGTGTTTCAATTTGGAGCTTAAATGCAACCATGAATCTTTCAAACAGGGAAAAAAAAAAGGTGGAGGAAATGGAGTTATGTGTTAATGAACTGTGCCTAAATAAACCTAAGTGATCATTTTAACAGTTTCTAAAACTCCTAACAGCTTTGTAAAGAACTGTAAAACATGGGGATAAAAACCAAATTTGTGCAATGAAAAGTAAATGTAACTGAATAATAAATATATTTAGAGTTATACTTTTTGATACTTTTTGATGCAAAGCTGTTGGTTTCTTACTATCATTGTATTCTTGAAGTGACTAAAAATTAAGCTGAATCAAGGTCAGAAAGGAGTGTCACCTGCTGTCTTTTTTGCTTGCATGAAGTTGTGGCTTTACATTAGTAGGCAGGTTGTACACAGTCTATAACGTGCATGTGGGCCTGTCTTCTTACAACTTTCCCATCTGCTTTTGATACTACAAAAGGGTGGCATTTCCTGCGTCACACTGCTGTGTGCGTTGTCTTGAGTAAACTGAATCCCCTGGACAAGCACTACTGCCCAATGAGGTGTTTCCTGACCACGCTGCCCTGCAGTCCCAGCGCTTCTCTCGTCTGATACACTCTGGCCAGGCTCTTTTAGACATGCCACATGAGGAGGGTGTAGTGTGTTATTACCAAATTTACGTCTTTCAAGACATTTGATTTTCAACAGGATTTTGATTTAGCGGAGTGAAGCAGCAATGACAATAAAAGCACAATATCCAACATCCAGTTGGATCCCAACACAAATGGAATTCCCATTACTGATGTCTCTATGCTCACTGCCATGACGCTGACTATCTCCAGCCACCAGGAAGAAATACGTGGGTTGAAACCAGTTCAAGCCCATAGCTCTCTTCAAAGTTTGTTTTGTTGGTTGCTCAGTTTTTGCACTTTAAGTTGGGCTGAGCCCCATGCTGTTCTGGCAGGCTCAGGAAGACTGCAAAATAAACTCCACTCAAACCTATGCCATAGTTGTCGTTCTCATTTTGTTTCCCACCGCCTGAGTCTGTGCTGTTGGTGTGCTCAAGGAGCTGTGAGCAGAAGCGAGCATGGAGTTGGTGCCCCCTTGTTTGTCCTGCAAGGAGAAGCAGCAGGTGACTCTCGTTGGCCCTGGGCTGGCCAGCAGCCATTCCTAGCAGTGGGGCAACTGCAAGGGAGCGCCGGAGCAAAGCTCTAGTGCCAGGAATTGCTTCTTGGGCATGCTGCAGCACAGTTTTGGAGCAGGATCTCAGAGCCTGTCCTGGGGTCACTCCAGTCTTGTCCATAACCTGCTTATATGGGGCAGCCCGGAACTGGACTTCACACTCCTCCACATGTGGCCTCACCAGCACTGAGGAGAGAGGAAGGACAACTTCCCTTGACCCAATGGCAATGCTCTTTCAAATACAGCCCAGGATACTCTTAGACATTTTTGCAACAAGCCAGCATTGCTGGCTCAAGGTCAGCTTGTTTTCCAGCAGGATCCCAAGGAACTTCTCAGGAAAGCTGTGTGCTAGCTGTGCAATCCCCAGCATGGGGCTATTCCTCCACAGTTGCAGGTCTGTGCAGTTGCCCTTGCTGATCTTCATCATATTGCTCCTTGCCCAGTCATGTATTTCTCCTGTTGAGGAGTGAGCCCTGAAATTAGGTAGTAAGCATACCAAAAGTGTGGAAAAAATACCTAAGCAGATACTAGGACATGGAGGTACTGAGCAGTTAGATCCCTTTTGCAGCAGTAACAATTCTGACACTATTTTTAGTGTCCCTGTCTCCAGTTTTGTTTCTTTAGCACCCCTAAAGTGGGAGTGCTCAGCCAACAGGTCATTAATAGCAGTGGCTTGAAGCATGTTGACAGAGATTCCTTTTCTTTTAAGGACACCTCAAAGGTGAGCTGGGAGTGCTCACCTTGGTGTGAGTATGGACTACATGAATTGTCAGCTTCCTCCTGCTAGCTCTCACCAGCCTCTTTTGACTTTCTTCTCAGAGGGATGATCTAACTGTTGGTCATGTGGTGAGTGCTCAGCTAGCAGTACAGCATCCTGTTCAATGGATGCTTCTAGGCCATGTGATGGGGATGACTGATCCCTATCATCATCTCATGGGGATCATCACCTGATAGTGTTTCTGTGAGCAGTGTTTGTTTCATCCTGTAAAAGCAAGAGCGTACAGCTTTTGGTAGTTTCATGGCAAAACATACAGGCTGGTTAAGCAAAAAGACTGAAACGTTTCTGTCACAGACCGTTTTGCTGGCTATGAAATGTAAGTTATATAGATTACTTAGACAATTAAAAAAAAGAGAGAGTTTTCTGTGAAGTTTAACTGCTGATGAAATCCTGTGTCCTGCTGTAGTTACATATAGTATGTTGCTCGGTGCCAGCGTGCCTACTGGAAACAGAGTGGAAGCACATCTCTCTCCAGAAAGTAGATTTTCAGCTCAGGAATGCAGCCAACATCCACATATCTGGTTGGACGAGAGGGAAGCACATGTAGAAGCAATTAGAAGCAAAGAGGTTTCTGATCATGCTTTGGCATCCAAGAGCAGAGTAAGAGAATATCCCCTCGACAACTTCTCAATGCTGACAAATAACAAATGTAGAAGTGGTGATGTTGCCTTCAGAACCTACTGTTTCCAATGATAAAACAAGGTGCTCACAGGAAAGAAACAATTACAAAACAACCCCAAACACATAAACAGACAAAAAGCAATAATCTCAGGCACTAGAGCATCCCCTGAAGTGCCATGCAAGGGGTTGTAAGTAAGATGTAAAAGGTAAATAAGTTGCATTCCCCTTCCCAGGCTCTGGCTGGGCCGGGCTGGGGCCCAAGGGGGCCGCCGGTTGCCGGCGCTGCCTGTGATGCGCTCCGGCGCCTGGGACACCCCAGGGGACGCCTCACAATGGGGGCGACTATAAAAGACGCCAGCAGGCCCCTGCCCCAGTACGGCCTGCGCCGGCGGTGAGGGAGCTCGCAGCTCTCTCGCTACTCTTGTGGGCCATGGCTTCGAGAAGAGTCCTTGCCCTGCTCTTCTTGTGCATCATGCGGCTCCTGCCCATGGTTGGCAAGGAGCTGGATGAGGCCACCCGGGTCCGCATGCAGCAGCGTGCGGAGTTCCTGAACGCACAGATGACTGTGCTGCTGCAGGAGCTGGAGGAGATGAGCCCGGAGGAGACGAAGCCCAGCCTGGAGGAGACGGTGACGAGCCTGGAGGTGACGGTGTTGAGCCTGGAGGAGAGCAACTTTTCCTGGGGAGCCCTCCTCTTCGCTGCACCCTTGAAGCAGTGGCAGTTCTGGGTGGTTGCTGGAGAACTAGTGCTGCTCGGTGGGCTCTGCTTGGGGCTCTGGAAAAGGATCCCGCTACTCCGGCAGGCCAGGGCTGCGACAAAAGTCCTTCTGCTGCTTTTGTTGAGCATCATCGGGCTCACACTGACGGTTGGATATGGTCAGCTTGCCTGGGAAGACCTCCACCTAGCTGCCTTCAAGTTCTGTGCGGTTGCTGGATACCTGATGCTGTTCGTCAGGCTCAGCGTGTGGCTCAGGAAAAGGATCCGTGCGCCGGACAGGAGTGAAGAGCAGGAGAGGTCCAGCAGCAATACGGGGGAGGATGAGGAGGAGGAAAGAGAAGTGGACGATTACGTGGAGCGGCTGGTGAGGGAGAAGATCCGGCGCTCAGCGCGGAGCGTGGCCTACAGGAGAGAGGCGGTGCAAAAGCTGGTGGCCGATCTCCTCGGAGTCTTCCAGAAGCGCTTCTCCAAGAGTTTCTTCCCAGTGCTGCAGCCAGCCATTGGGGTGGGCAGCGCCTTTGAAGGCTGGAGTCCCCGGGGGCACGACGCTGTCTACAGCCTGCTTGTGCCCCTGAAGCCCTCCCGTGGACATGCCTTCCACTTGGAGCTGGGCACTGCGGGCGACGCGCCGGCAAAGCACCATGTCCGTGTGGAGCTGGTGTGCACCTGCATGAAGGACACGCGTGGGGAGGACATGCTCTGCTTCGTCCACCAGCCCCACCAGGCGCTGGAGAGAAATCAGGATGCCAGCCTCCTGAGCCAGCTCTGCACCGGCCGCTACCTCGATGCGCAGAAGACCGCCTGCTGGTTCCAGGACTTGGTGAGCTCAGCCTGGGAGGAGACGCCCCATTCGCGTCTCTACGGTCTCAGGGTGCTGCCTTCCCGCCGTTCCTGCAAGCTGGAGCTGACAAGTGCCTCCGGGAGATCCCTCGTCATTGACATGCTCTTTGGGGTGCAGCGAGGTGACTCGGATGTCTTCCTGAGCAGCGAGGCTCCAGAGGCCATCTTCACCCCAGGCACCATGTGGGCAGAGAGCTCCGCTGTGGCAGAGGCCAAGTTCTTGAGCCACGTGGCCAGGCAGGCCCCGCATGACAGTGTCCACCTCCAATGCCTGCAGCTCTGCGCCAGTAGCCTGGCGGGCACAGTCCTTTCCTCCTATACCTTGAAGACGGTTGTGATGGATCTCCTGACCCTCATACCTGTGACAAAATGGACGAGGGCACTATTGGTGATCCGGCTGCAGGACATCATGGACTACCTGCACAGCTGCCTAGAGGAGAAGCGCCTCGATCACTTCATCATTGGCAACAAGTTCTTGCCCGAGGACATCACCCTGCCCCCAGCCACCCGACGAGCTGAGCCACCCAACCTCTTCCAGTGCCTGGTGCAGGATCCAGAAGCCTACGCCAAGGCACTGTGTGAGTTCCAGGAGCTGCAAGATCAGCTCATGGGACTGATGCTCCACAGAGTCTGAAAGAAGTTTTCACCTCCAACACCACCTCTGTGGTTGCGTCCCCTGGACTGCCTGCTGGCTTCCAGACGTTCCATTCTCTCTGGGAGCTCCCC
>JAHREE010000152.1:7267221-7303267 GCA_033628505.1 Tringa tobata | reverse complement strand
GTGGTTGCGTCCCCTGGACTGCCTGCTGGCTTCCAGACGTTCCATTCTCTCTGGGAGCTCCCCTTTGTACATAGTTGTGAATAAACGGTGTGTTGGAACAAAAGCTCCATCTCTGAGTGAGTGTGCAGCATTTCTGGCGGGAAGGCGGGCATCAGGTCCCTTTTGTGTTATTGCTTTTGTGTTTACAGGAGTGATCAGAAGAACCAATGGGGCTTAGCTGGATAAATATACATATAAACACACACCTTATCACACATATAATACCCCATTGTGGCCTGGAAATCTTTAGAAACTTGGGGCAAATTTTACAGAGCCAATAAGATGCCTAAGTCTTCTTAGATTCAACAGATCAAAGATTGTTATACCAAAACCCTTACAGAGATCTCTTCCTTTGCACACATCTACTCACATTGCCATGTAATTTAAACCAAAGTACCCAAAATAGGGGTCAAAAGCAACAGAAGGGAAGGAGGTGATGAAGCAGGAACATGTAGTGAGATCATACCATAAACGTACTTACTTAAATGAGAAAATAAAGAAGAATCCTCTATCTCCCCAGCTTAGCTGTTTACCAAATTGTGGTTATCTTCAGACCAAGGAGAAGACATAATATTACCAAAAAAAAGTTTGGAAGAAGAGAAACTGGTAGTGAAACTGACATTCAAAGTAACTAAAGGACTTACTGAACTGCCCCACCTTTGGAGAATCTTTCATCTTTGCTGTAGATGACACATACTAAATGACTCTTATAAAGCCTCACACTAAGTGAAGTCTCACAAAGAGCATAAACTTGACTTTTACTCTACTGTCCTTATTTAAAAAACCAACGTACTACTTCACCTCAGGCGTAGTTACAACCAATTCAACTACACTTGATTAGAAAGTGCATGTAAATCAACAGCCTTGTAGTCTCACATCTTCTATGCAGAAGTGGATGTTCTTTTGAAAATATGGAGTCTTAACTGTATGGCTTCTATGAGGCTTCATAAAAATGTGGATGAATTATGAAAACCAATTCCTGAATAATGCTTTATAGCTAGAAGTGCATAGCATAGAAACATGACAGCCTAAGGAAGTACTCATTAACTTTCTGTTCTTACCAACTGCCTTATACGTATGTGTTTATAACTAGCAAGGTTGTGGAAGAGAGGGACAATACTGAGGGCTGGGTTTGGTGAATCAGTCCCTGGCTATGAAGCCTCTCTCACAGAGTGCTTCCTGCACGTTTGGACATGATTACTGTTCTATTCCTTTAATTTACGAAGCCCCAGCCCAACCCAACAGTTGACTGTACATAGATGTTGGCCTTACCTCTCCTCCACCTCTCTATAGCGTTAAATCTTGGGAAGGAAATGCTATACTCCCAGCTACCTGGTGACCATCACCAACCAATTCCCATTTGGGTTTGTAAGAGTAGAAGAAAAATTCCTTGCAGCTGCACCACCTATGCTCACCTCTACAAGACAAGGGACAACTTTCCAAATGTTGGTGTACCCCAAATCATTACTATATGGATTTAGGCCTGCATGGGTACTCTAAACCAGTTTCTGTGGTGCACCAGAGCACACTCAATCTTTCTTTAACTTCTACAAGTTTATTACATCTTCAGCACAATTTAGGCCACTGAATGCTGTCAAAGCAACCACTTTCTTCATGTGCAAGGGAGGGACAGAAAAAGAACAAATGCAAAAACACCTCCAGTCAGTTAAGAAAGAAATATGTCCCAGTATTAGAATTCCTTTGTGGGAATTTAGCAATGCTATCATCCATATATTCATGGTCTAAATTAGCCCACATTTTAGATAATGTTTTTCAAGTTACATTCTAAAATAGCAACCATAAGCAGTGCATGTTATGCAGTCACAGCTTGGATTTGCAGTTACCAACACTGATAGGTATGTCTGTCTGTATCCACACGTACTGGAAAATTAGCTAATGCATATTGAACTTGTGAAGTAGGAGGGAGGGTTGAATCTAGAGACAATCTTGAAGCTGATTCTCTAATTTCTGGGGTTCCATTTCTGTAAAAATGGAGCAGTTCAGTTTCAGGAATATGGAAAAAACCCAGCTTCTATTCTGCTCAGCATAGCACTCTGAAAAATGGTGAGGAGGACTTCTTGCCACATATAAACTACTTCGGTGTTCCAGAACATATGGTATGTAAGATCACACACTGTTATACATCTCCTACCATGGGTAAGAGCAGCAGAGTGAGCGGAGGAGCAGAAGGTAGGATTAATTCCAGATTTGCAAGCACTTCTAGTTGGCTAATATTCCTTTACCTTAGTGAAAATGGTACTAATAGAAAAATTAACCCAGTGTAGCAAATAGTGTGGGAACACTAGGCTTTAGAAGGGAGACTGAACTTAGGCAGGTTAGTTATCCTGCCCGCTGGCTTTAGGAAGCCTGTGATCCACTGTGGGAACGACATGCTGATGCATGGTGCCATCATTAAAAGTTGAAAGAGGGGGATACAGACAGAGGCTAAAGCCTCATGTTATATTTCCATGCATACATGGGACATTTGCAAGTCCACCTCCCTCTCCCAAGACAATCAAGCTGCTTTTTTTCCCCAAAGTGCAAATGCATTTGTAAGCGTTGTTCTTTGTGGCTTCAAAGCAGTATGACAATGTATATTTACTCATACCTTCACTTCCATGTTGCCGTGGACGGAGTGATCAGCTTCACTAGTTAGAGTGAGGTAGTGAAATATTTATTAAGGTGAAACAGGGATTTAACAAAATCAGTAGTAAGTGCGATAAAACCAGTAGTAAATGCCATAGTGTTTTATGAGATTCGATGTCAGGGTACACTCTCTTATTTACTGCAGAGAGGACAGGGTCAGACAAGCTGTCAGGGAGCCCTCCCGTTGAGTCACGAGGTTCAGAAAGGACGCCCTGGCTTTCTAAACTCCTTCTCAGAGAGGAGTCTAGGTGCGGCTGGATCCAATCCTAGTCCCAGACTTGGTCAGCGGTTTGTGTCTAAAGGATTATATATGCTCAATCAATCCTTTACATTACTTAGCTAAGATTTCAAAGTTTAGCATGCTATTAGTCACTTACTGAGAGTCTGTTGCGGCAAGGAATCTCTCAACCTCGAGGAGTAGAACCTTAAGCGAGCGTCCTCACAAAAGGGGAGATCCTGGCGTGCAGCCCGCTGCCATGCAGGAGAGCTCAAAGGGCTCTGGGGCTGTCCACTATTTATACAGTCTATAGTCACATTCTCATGGGAACAAAATATCTAGGTCCCCACTCCAGACAGTATTTTGACTGTGTTGCCAGCCATCCCCCAAAGTCCAGGTGCAAGTTATCACAACTGCTGTTGTGATGGCCATGGTGGCCAAGGCCTGAGCAGGAGTCAGGGGTGGTGGTGGGGGAAGCAAAACAGGGAGAGTACACCGCCACACATGTGTTGTACAACATAGGTCTGTTTAGGCAGGCGGGCAGTGCCGTTTATCAGCAGATGCTTCTGCCTCTATTTTCTATTTCAGTGAGTTTATTGTAGGAGAATGGAAGGAATGTAGGAGAAAGAACGCAGGAGAATGGAAGGAGAATGATGGAAAAGCTCACTTTTAAAAACCAAATCCCAATGACTACAATTTTTTGGACTGCCTAAGCAATGCACTATGTGTAAAGTTTGTGGTCTAAAACTATACCTCCTTTGCACTCTTTTTGACATTGTAAGGCATGTTAATAGGGTCCTGCTAGAGCACATTCTGAGTATTAACAAACCAAAAAGAACTTATATCTGAAGAAGCAGTGTATTTATGATCTAGAATCTATTTAAAATGTTTTTTAGAAAATTGAATAAGTGATAATGCACTTTTATTGCGTACAGACATTTTTACACAAATTCAGTAAATGTGTTGAGTAAGTGAAATGCGAAAAAATATTTGTCGTAAGAGTAAGAAATAAATGATCATGTTAGAAAGTGGGAAAATACATGTATTCTGAAGAGATAAAATGAGGGATAGTAAGATAGGCAGACATGCTAAAAATCTTTCCTAGAATGCAGGTACTATAAAAATGGCTTTCAAAAAAACCTCTGGTGGTCAAGTTTTTGAGAGAGAGATAAGTCTGTGTTAAATGATGTGGGAAGATAGATGAAAGGAGGCAGAAAGACAGAAAGAGAGAAGGAGAGAAAAGGTTTATGATTGGGAAAAAGGATTGGTGGGATTTTAAACACAGATCTGAGGGATATATTGGTATAGAAAGATTGCATAATAGATGTATCTGGGTCCTTTTTCCACCAAGAGTTTGGTGTTTCAGATTAGCAAAGAGTGAATACATTTATTTAAATATGCATTCATAATGATTAGTCAGTAAAGAGTAGGCTTTGGCTTTAGTATACATAAAGTTTTAAAATATAACTTTCATTTATATTGTCATTTTTTCAAATGAAGATTACAGCAGCACAAGACAATTCAGGTCAGCAGGGAAGTCTCTACTCTGACCCTGTGCCCAGAGTAGGCTCAGGGCATTCTCCCTTGGGGGCTGGAACCCCTCCAAGGAGGGAGACGGCACCATCTCCCTGTGCCTGTCCCCAGTACCTAGTTGTCCTCATGGGCTGAATCTTTCCCTTATCTCCAGTCCCTCTGGTCCTGCTTAGCTTGCTGCCCACCAGGATCCAGGGCATGCCCAGAGTTGTCCTCACTTCACCAGGATCACTGCTGGGGCTCTGCCATCTGGCACTTGCTCCTTCCCCAAATGCACAGGGGCTCTGTCCTTTCCCCCCATCAATCCAGGTAGCCCTGCAGAGCAATCCTGCCCTCTTGTATATCTAATGGTATCCCCCCAGTTTGGTGTCACGTGCAAAGCAGGTCATCAACAGAGATGTTAAGCAGGACTGGCCTTAGGGCAGACCTTGTGGGACCCCAAGAGGCACCAGTCTCCAGGCAGATAAGACCCAGTGACCACCATCTCCGAGCTCAATCACCTAACTAGATATTTACCCTCCGGTGGGCCGCCCCCAAGGCCTGACATCCAGCTTGGCCACAAGGACATTGTGGGAGAGCTCTGGAAGTCCAGCTGAAGTCAATGTAAATTGTATCTCCTGTTCTCCACTTGTCTAAAAATCTAGTCATTTTATCACAAAAGCAACTGGATGAGTGATGTAATTTTTACCCTGAGTAAATCAGTGCGTACTGTTCCCCATCCCCACCTTCTTCCTCAGCTGCCAAGACATGTGCTCCAAGAGGATTCACTCCATGACTTTGTTATTCTTTGATGTGAAGCTGAACAGCATCATCCTTTTTGATTATAGGTGCAACAATTTATTTCCCTTTGTTGCCACTAGCTTTCACTGCTCTTCCAAGCTGTTAGTGGCTTTTTAAATGTATCTTCCGGCTTGCTTGGCCCCCTTGGATGCAGTCCATCTGCTCCTATGGACTTGTATGATTCAAATGCAAGTCATCTCTGACTCAACCCATATCCACTACTAGTTATTCTCTTCATTGAACCAATTTCCTAACCACAGAGATGTAGGAGGAGACCTTGCTGAGGCACAAAAACCATCGGGCATCTCAGCTTAATCTGTGTCCACTGTCACTGCATCACCTGCCCTATTCAGCAGCTGTCCTGCCTTTTATTACTAACATAGAGGTAGAAGCTTTTCTTGTTACCTTTGACCTCCTCCACCAGTCTCAGCTCCATTTGAGCGTTAGCTTTCCTCATGCCATCTCTGCATGCCTGGACGATGTTTCTAAATTCTTCCCTTATATCCTCTCCCTGCCTCCAGTTGCCCTAAGGTGCCCTTTGGTGTTGGAGCTCTGTCATGAGTTTCTTGCTAGCCAAGCTGGTCTCCTGAGATGTCTGCTTTTCTGCCTAAAAACACATTCCTGTGCATGGACTGCTCCCTCTTTGCAGCCTATTTCTTAGTATTAAGCTGCTTTGCAGATGGAATTTCCTCATTCTCATTTATGACATTGCACTGTATGCTTTTGAGTTTATTCTCTCAGTGTAGACATCCAATACAATGCATGTAAATATTTTCTCTTTATTTG
This sequence comes from Tringa tobata, assembly GCA_033628505.1. Taxonomy (NCBI): domain Eukaryota; kingdom Metazoa; phylum Chordata; class Aves; order Charadriiformes; family Scolopacidae; genus Tringa; species Tringa tobata. The sequence goes on along the minus strand of JAHREE010000152.1, from coordinate 7,297,266 downwards.
TTCTTACTCTGGAGGTAGCATGGTTATATTTAGGGGCTCCAAAGAGTTAACCCTCTTCGTTTTAGGATTTGTTAACTGCAATATCCTTCTCATCTTTTCCTGAATCCAGTCATAATATCACACCATACACAGTTAATTGCTACATAGTATATTTTTTAGTCCTACATTGTTTATTAAACATAATTCAAGTCAGCTAGCCAAAAAATATTTGCCATGTCTGGACCTCAACTGTTGTATTTGCATTCTTCGTTCTGGGACGGTCTATCTCAATTTTGGGCGTACTGCCCTTTTGCTTTCCTTTTCTACATCATCTTTGATTCTGTAGGTGAAGTCTTTCCGATTAAATGGTAAAAAAGTTTGAGTGCACAGTGTTTTTCCACCTAGTGATGTATCACTTTTCACCAGTGTTGCACTTAGTATTAGCTAATGACTTGAGACATCAAACCATTTGCTCCCTTTTTGCAAGTGAGATACTACAGAGTGTCATTTGTATTCGCCTTGGCCAGACACTGAGCCTCTGTTCATTTCATCAAAGAACTATTTATGAGGCAGTAAAAAAGACGAGTTTCTCTGAATAGCCTCCAAATTAAACTTTTAAAAGTTTAATGTTGGCACACAAGAATAATTACAGTTATAAACCATTAAACATTTAGAGGAAATTTATAGTATCGGAGGAAAAAATTTACAGCTGTAGTCAAATGCAATAAATTTGCTCTGAAAACCATTTTCACAGAAACATTTCTTTATGAGAATTAAAAGAATGTAGTGCTTTATTAACAACACCAAAATGTACAGGTGATGTCTTTAGATATTATTTAGATTGAAATTTTTGCATTTTTACAAAGTGCTATCAATTAACCCTGCAGAAGTGTCTACACACACATATATATAGATGCACATATATGGTATTTTTTATTTGTTTGGGTTTTTTTTTATATCAGCAAGTATGGGGCTTTGAGTTCACTCATTATATCAGGCTGCATATGCTATGTGATCCTAGAAGGCAGTCCAATAGCTAGCAATTTTCTTCCAAGAATTATTATGTTGCAATTGTCACATGCCTGCAGGGCAGTTAACATCTATGAAGTTTAGTTGGTCCTTTAGCCAGTCCTTAAACTGTTCCTATTTTTCTCTGCTACCATGTCTGAGATTTAACATTATACAAAATAATCTCACTTCGATCCTCCAAATCTTCCCACTTGTAAAGCAAAATTTATGGGATCTGTCTCTGCTCAGCCTTCATGCTAGCTAATAAACCTCTATTTTCTAGAAAAAACATTAAATGAAATTAGTTTATTTGAAGAAAAATCCACAGCCTATGGAAGGAATTTAAAAAGATTCCCATTAATTTCTCTGGGCTTTGATTCATGCTATTTTTCACTTTAATTATTTCACACAGCATCTATCTCTCTTAGAAACATTTGGATTTTGTATTTTCAAACAAACTAGGAATGAAACATATTTCTTTTCAGTATTTTATGCCTAAGGAGAAGCAGAAGCATTTCAGATTCTTTAGCTACCTTTTGATTTCACTGAATTATTATAATATAGTAAACATTCATATATTCCTATTTACAATTGTTTAGTGTAAAGACAGTAAAGTATACCACTGAAATAGAATATATCAGAAATATTTAACTGAACAAGTAAATTAGACTGTAAACATTTTGAAGCAGAGCCTGTACTGCTCATGATTATAGATTTGCACAGCACAATATGACATGGCCATCACCTTTGGATGATATTACAGTATAAACATTGAAGTGATTGCATTTTGCAATAAATAATCACAGAAATAAAAATAATTATTGAATTTCTTGTGCCAACTTTGTGTCAAACTGTTGTATGTTTACATTTTGACAGGCAACACCATCTACTACAAAAATCTCAAACTTACTTTAACAGTGCACCACTTTCTTTTGCACTCCTCTTTTACTGAAGGCCCTTTGGTTACTAAAATCTTATTGATAAAAGCTACTGCTTTGGATGGTAGTTAGTAATATTTGAAGACGTGAGTAAGAAATAAGGAAATAAATCTGAATGAAGAATCATACCCCTAGTTGCCTGCCCTAGGTTAAGATGCATTTTTTTCACAAAAATTAAAGTCTCCTTTCCACAGCATTCCTGTTAAGATACTTCAGATGTCATACACCTCAGCCCAAGGTCTCAAAAGAATTTAAATGTAGACAATAAAATGATTTCCTTTAAACTGTGGGACACTATGGCAGCTGGTAGCCAAATGGAGTGAGTGTAATGTCCCAAAGAATTACCAGGGTATACATATATGTGAGACTACAACTCACAGAGTAAGTGCAGGATACTACAGACCTTTGTATTTTTCCTTCTGTCCTGCTTGCTTTTATCACTTTCATGCATTTCATATCTTTGCAAATTTGTAAGTTTGTTTCTTAAATAAAATTAATTGTTTCATTTCAAAAAACAATGAAAAACGTTTTGAATTTACTATTCTGCTCAAATGTGGTGATTTTGTCTGAGCAAAGATATAGGACAAGGTAACTTGTCTCACACAATTTATTGAGCAAATGAATCAGAAATTGCTGCCTGGCAGCATTTATAAGTATTCAGATTGCTCAAAACGTCTGGACAGGTGAAATCAAGTCATTCTAGAAACCTATTGATAGTTATTGACTCTAGACTCTATTGCTGGAATGTTATTTTATGCAACAGGAATTTGTATCTTGTTATCTTTGATTTCCCCATCCAGATAGGCAAGAATACAATATCATAATTTCTATCATGTGTCAGTAAGAAGGCTCAGTTGTATGCTTCTGGATTTACAGGAATATGTATTAAGCACACTGTCGATGTATGCTTCATAGAGCACTAAGAGGACAAATGAAAAAAAAGCAGAAAAAAAAAAAAAAGCCCAGTGAAAACAACAAGGGAAAGACCTTCAAATAACTTCAGGAGTTTAGGTTTAGTTCTGAAAAACAAAGAAGATGATTGGAAAACAGAATTTTACTGGTTTTAACACTTTTAACGCTTACTCTTGTAATGTCTGTATGCACAGGATTTATTTGGCAATACAATCAGCTAAAGGAAATACAGTGATCGATGACAGATGATTATAATTTCTGTGCTGCAAAGCCAATGTAAGGCTGAAATGCTTTCAGAGGTGCTGCAGCTGAAACTGATGCTATGATCACTGAACAATGATCACAACAATTTGCAAATATATATTGATTAGTATATTACTAATATGCAGCTTTGAAATCAAGAAATAAGGCAGCTGCTCATTTGTAGCTTGTAAACGTCCAATCTGCTGAGAACTGTGGGTGTTCCTATCTGTGAAAGCAGTTGCCAGATACCCCTTTAGACTGATAAAATTATTAAGAATAAAATGAGTATCTGTTTAAAAAACACTCCTCTACCTCTTCCGCCTTCCTACGATAAACCCCAAACTGTTCAAGAGTAAAAAGCGATTTTTCAGTTTCTGTGTGGAGCAGATGTGTGAAACTGCTGACTGACTGATCTAAGCTAAAGGTAATAATTATGGCTTTTATCTTTATGCGACAGAAAAGCTCCCAGGAAATCTATGACTGATAAAGGTGAGTTCTTTACTTTCACTGGTTTGATACATAGTCAGCAGCAAAATGTAATAAATCTAATTTCGTTCTTCTTGCTTATTTATCCTAGGGATGGTTATAGACTTTATTACATGAGAAGAAATTGTGGGGTTTTTTCCTTACCTATGCATGACTCCTTCTTTTTTTTAAAAAAGTCATATATAGGAAAATCCCATGATATATACCAGCTTCTCTAATAATCAGACTCTGTGTGTGTGTAGGGGGGATATAAGTCTAATTTAAGCACTTTTTTATTACTTTCCTATTCAGCTTCTAAATTATTTTTCTTTTAAAAAAACAAGGATATTTCCACTGGAACTACCTGAAGGGCACTGTTTAGCGCATTCTTTTATCTTCTTCTTTTAGTTAAGTATTTGAGGCTTTTTTCTCTTTCTTGTAGGTTAAATGCTATGTTACAGAAACCAGCCAAAGCTTTGGAGGATTGTGATGGATGGCTACAGCTTGTTTCTCAAAGACAGTCAGGGAAGAAGAGGAGGAGTAGTCATGCTCTATGTTAAAGAGAACCTTGAACATACAGAATTCAAGCATGGCAATTGTGGAAGCCCAATTGAATGCCTCTGGTTCAAGATCAGAGGCATTGCCTCCAAGGGGAATCTTGCAGTAGGCACCTGCTACTGACCTCCAAACCAAGATGAAAAGGCCAACAAAGCAATATTTGGGTCACTTAAGCAAGCTTCTGTTTAACAGAAATTGTTTTTTACAAAAGATTTCAACTACCCAGACATTTGTTGGCAGAACAATATAGCAGCTCACATGTCATCCATCAAGTTCCTGGCATGCACAAAGGACAGTTTCTTCACACAAATGTTGAAAGTTCCACCTAGGAGTGAGGCACTGCTGGACTTGCTACTCACAAACCAAGGAAACCTGGTTTGTAATATATCAGTTAGTTATAGCCTTGACTGCAGCAATCATGATATTGTGGAGTCTGCGATCCTGCTGAGCATGCTGAAGGTTATGGAAGAGTACTGGCTGACCCGCAGTGTGGGGTGGTAAACAGCTCTTTTTCAAATTGGCAACCTGTCACAAGTGGAGTCCCCCAATGATCGACATTGAGTCCAACACTGTCTAATATCTTCGTAAGTGATCTGGATGATGAGATCAAGTGTACCCTGATGAAGTTGGCCATGATACCAAACTTCGGAAGGGAGAGCCACCGTGCAAGAAGACTAGGACAGGCTGGAAGAGTAGGCTAACAAGAACCTTAGGAAGTTCAACGAGGGCAAATATAAGGTCTTGTACCTGGGAAAACATAATCCAGGAGTGCAGCACAGGCTGAGATCTACCCAGCCGGGGACCATTTCTGGATGATCTGGATCTGGGGGTCCTTGTGGACAACAAGGTCAATATGAACAATGAACAGTGTGCTGCTGTAGCAAAGAAAGCCAACAGGATGCTGAGTTGCATCAACATGGGCATCACCAGCTGAAATAAAGAAGTCATTAACCCAATTTTCTCAGCACTTGTCAGGCCACACCTGGAATACTGTGTTGGTTTTGGTCCCAGCTATACAAAAAAGATGTAGACAGCCAAGAGAGGGTCCAGAGAAAGACCTCCAAGATGATCAAAAGGACTGGGAAGCTTGCTGTATGAGGAAAGGGTTTGTTGACCCTTGAGAAAAGAAGGCTTAGGGGAAGCCTTGTCACCATGTTCCAGTATTTCAAGGGTGTCTACAAAGAAGATAGAGACTCTCTATTTACAAGGAGTTACATGGAAAAGGTGAGTTACCCCTGGAGCAATCCCAACTGGACAAAAAAGGAAAAATTTTCACAATGAGAGCAATCAGCCATTGGAATAATCTCCACAGGGAAGTGGTGGATTCCCCATCATTGCCCACTTTTAAGATTCAGCTGGACTGGATGCTGGGCCATTTTGTCTAGACTGTGCTTTCACCAAGAAAGGTTGGACCAGGTGATCCTTGAGGTCCCTTCTGACCTGGTATTCTCTGATTCTGTGAACTTTAAGAAAACAATTTATGGGCTGTAGCACTGGAACACAGGATAATGCTACGACAGTGGCAGTATGGTTGTACTCAGGAAGAAAATACTGAATATTTTTGCTGGGCCTCACATTAAGATAGGGCTGATTCTTAGCAGAATCTTATTACAAAAGATATATTGAGCTACTAATGCAATATAGCTAGCTATCGGAAGTTTGGGAATTTGTTGAGCTTTAAGCTACAGTTTCATTTATAGTGACATAGATGTCAAGTATTTGTAAGTTTCACGGGTTAATATTCTCAACAGATATAGGAAAACAGGAATGAGAGTACATCAAGATCAGAGATAAGGACAGATGAGCTAACATAAAGAACTGTTCCTTGTGACTAGATCAGAAAATATCTTGGACCTGATTTAGGCTGAAGCAGTGTAATATCGTAGAATTGCTTGCTTCAGCTTTTTTTATTTATGGGTGTATTAACATGATAGCAGCTACTCCTGTGGCCAAATCCAAAAAAAAAAAAAAACAGGTGGCAGACTATGTTAGGATAATGGCTTTCATCCCAAGAAATCTCCTGCATTCAAGAATACAGGTATTGTGTTCCTGGTTTCCCATCTCATTAAAAGTGAATTGTGGAAGAATGTGTCTGGTATAAAGGAGTATCTGTAAACAATCCTTATGCACACTATGAAGTACAGTCATCCCTGCAATAGAACTCAGCAGATGCACCAGTGGTCAGCACAGAAGGGTATAACTTGAAAAGAAATACATCGCCTATTTTTCACTGATTGTCTTTTCAGCAGATGAAAAGTCTGACTATATTTTAAGAGAAAAGAAAGAAGCTACTTTAAAATCATTAACTTTTCCATTTCTTACCCTGTGTTGGAATATAGCACATCTTTGAAGGCAAGTAAAAACAAATGTCACCATGCTATCAAGTTTCTTTCTAAACCGCTTTTACAATTGCTTCATAGTGATCCTGTAGCCGGGAACTGATGGAGAACAGTAGCTTCCTGGCCATACCACCTTCTGAGGTTGCTGTGTTAAAGGACCATATTTCTTCCCAGCAGTACAGAGCCATCTTATCCATTTTTTGTGTCTACACATTGTGGATGGCAGACACATATAACTAAACCCTACCAAAGCCATGACTACTACCAACTCACATCACTGCCATTAAATATAGGAACTGAATTACTTGTTCCAAAGTTAGGGTCCTTGCATGTTGGGAATGGAGGGGAAAACTGAGTGGTTTTCTTTTGCCTGTACAATCAGGGGACTAACGAGGCAAAAAATGTAGTTAATTTTGCCAGATCTGTGCTGGTCTTGTACCTGTCTACCTGTACTATGACCTGGGGAGGCCAGAGGATTTTAATGGCTCTGGGAAAAGTTGACTTCTTCCAGAGGAACTTCTGAAGTTGTTCAGCTGAAGCTACTAGCAAAAAACCCTTGAGTAGCAAGAAAGTGCAGGGGCAACTGCGTAAGACAAATATATAATCAAGGAGGTGATTAGCAAATTTTGTATAATTTTATAAGAGGATTCTGTTTCAGTCTTCTGTGAAATGACAGACCTCCTGCAGGTATTTATGAAATGCAACGATTCCTCTTCAGTTTAGAGAGATTGCACCAGTTCTAGCTCGTGGCTGCTCTTCAGGTCATTGGTCTTCACTTGCATTCAGTTATTTTTGTCTGAAAGGCTGACTTTGTCCCTCAAATCATTTATGAATTAGGTCCACAAAGAGATGCTAACGAAGAAGAGACCTCAAATAAAGCGCAGTGAGCAAGCTGCGGTGTTCATCTGCAGTGAATGGAGAAAACAATACACCCAATTGTTCACCTACTCATGAAGGGAAAGAAATGTATGTGGTTTTATGACAGTGATGTCAATTAAGCATCAATTGATAGTTAAAAGAGCATTTGTTGAGACTTGATAGAAAAGATGATGTGTAATCTTTAATAGAAAAGATGATGTGTAATCTAGTTAAAACTATAGGGCACAAATATAATTAGATTTTCTGCACATAAAAATTGTAACGAATATTTAGGCTCTTAATTGGTTTTTAAAAAGCCAGCAATATTGAGTTAATAATTGTGACAACTAATAGAGTATCTAACTAAATGTCAGTATTTTTATTAATTGATATTTAATTTTCTGTAGACTGTCTTGGCAAATGTTAATTAAATGCCAGAAAATTCCTTACAAATTTTAACATATTAATAACTTTAAATTATGCCTTTATTGCTTACATAATTGCAAGTTAATTACACAGCTACACACTTACTCTCTACCCTTTACACAGGGCTCAGGAGGATGAGGTTTCTTATGGGTCAATAAACTCACCAGCTTATTAGCTACATAAATGGAAAGGGAATGCCGATCCTGTGTATCATGTTCTTGCTGTGGTGTAGCACACATTAATTTCTGGGCAACTCCTAGTTCTAGTCAAAGGAATTTGAACCAGGTGCAGTTTAGTTTTTCCCTATTTCCAGGATACATATGGAGAAAGGCTCATTAATTAGGGCTGGTAATAGTCTGGAACTCAAAGAAACAGTAAGAACTTAGAATACTTATATTCTTGATAATCAAAAAATTGGATCTGCTTTGGATGACTAAAGATTGCCATTAGCTAGCTTTAACATTTTTAATTTAAATCATTCAGAACAAGAAAAGATAATTCAGTCAGCATGACCAAATGCTTTGTCTTTTATTGAATACTGCACTTATCATTCAGAAAATTAGTGAGCATTTCTGAGCAATACAGTACCTCAGCCCACGAGGTACTTCTAATCTCCTGACAAAGCAACTCCTTCTTTATGGGCAATTCCTTCTCTTTTCCTTTGTCTGTTTATCATCATGATGCTCCTGTTCCTTGCACCTACTTCTTGCACCTACCAAAGGAAAGGTATCTTTTGTTCAGGCTCCCAAGGGGGCTTTGGCTACAGATGGACTGCATTGCTGCATATTACAGTGGTACAGAGGGAGTAACATCTTATAGTGCACCTCAGTTTCCTGTTTGCTTTCTAACCCATAGAAACTGAAGTGGTAACATCCTGTGAAGATGGAACACCTTCAGCATCATTGGTATTTTTCTCTGACACGACAAAAATAAAGCAGGTTGAGAAGGGTGCAGATATGTTCCTTAAAGAGAAGTCAGTGAATCAGAATGCCTTTTAGGCATTGATTAACTTCAGTGGCAGCAAAGGCACTCTTCTATCATGTGACCTGCTGTTTTTATTTTCACTTCATGTTCCTCCTCAGTGACACAGTGGCAGAAGCAGAATTTTATCCATTTCATTTATTTGTGATTATGGTAATTTATTACCCTGTTTGGACCTCCTGTTTATATTTTACTGAATTAAAGCAAGGGGTCACCACAAATGGGGATGGTCAAAATTAGCTATATACTAAACTTACACATAATTTTCAATTAACTTGTCCTTACTTCATAAATGTATCCTGTGGCGAAGTGCTCAGCTGGAGGTGTTTCAGAGGAATGTACCTTTACAGAGCTATTATTGCTGGCAAACGGCATACATATTACCATTGGTGAAGATCCTGTATCTACTGCTGTATCAATAAGAGCCAGAATATTGAAAATTAAGCTCAATACAACTACAGACAATCAAAAAGCACAACACATTGATGAGGAGACATTTTCACCAGGTATGAATTGTCACAGCAGAGCTAATTTCAACACAGTAGCAGTGATTACCACCAGTTTCAGGATCTTCAACACCCAGACATTGTTCTCTTTCCTTATTAAAATAATGTGAGAATATGTGTAAGAGAGAGGCACTAAGAGATATTCTTATATACTTGATTTCAGTAGGAATTAAAAATGCCTGTCAACTTTCTGGATCAGGGAACAACACTGATTCACATAGACGTCAGGCAGATGTGTGGGGTACTTAGCTCATAGAAATTAGTGTAGCTCTTCAAAACTAATAATTTGTTTGTTTGTTTAGAAGGGGAGAAACAAACAAAAGCAAGCTCAAAATCAGTTTTGGTATCATTTTTTCTCTTTGTCTTTAGACAGTGAATAATAATTTTTAAAAAGTATACTGGTAAAGGCTTTCTTTGCCTCTTCTTTCTGCTTTATCAAAGCTTTAGCTTTTTGGAAGTTTAAGTCACAGAAGAATCACTGGAGTTCTGGCTTTAGGACTTTGGGTATTTATAGGGTTTGGTGTTTAAAATCTCTGAGGAAGGTAAGTTTAAACCAAACTAAGTCAACTATTTTTGCTTGGTTTACCTGTAATAAAATTCCACAAAATTTGTAATAAAAAAAGTGTCATTGGGGTTCTCTAGTTACCAAAAAAAACTCACACCAACATACTTCTTATTTTAACTAGCTGTGTTTTCTGTAACAGCTGTATGTTCAGGTAGCTCTTCTGAAGGTGTATTCAAGGCAAAATATTTAAACAGTTTGTAAGTATTTAATAAGCATAAATCAATGCCACAAGCAGCATAATTTTTCATAGCGTTTCTAATCTAAGTACGTCTGTTATAAATTACAGTTGGTAAAATCTCTCCTGCTGTCTTCCTATTGTATCCTGATTTTACATTGATTGATGAAGGTGATTTCATATTTGTGCTATGATGTGATTTCATTTAAAAACGTTTAATTGTTTTTAACCATCTAGACTAACATCTGTATACTTCTTTTATAATTGCTGTGTTTTATACTCTTACGTGGATTTGTAATTTTCTCCTTATATTTTGTTCATATTCAATCTGAATAATTTTGGTTAAACTGGGTTTTTTTTATATTTCAGATTAATAAAAATTGTCACTGTTTGTTGACAGAAATAATACACCCCAAATTCATTTTACATGAAAATTAAAGGATAAAGTTCTACATAGTTTTGTGCATTATTTTTTCTAATTTTAGTATTAGATGAAAATCATAGAATCATAGGATCATAGAATCGTCTAGGTTGGAAGAGACCCTTGGGATCATCGAGTCCAACCATCTACCTTACTCTACAAAGTTCTCCCCTACACCATATTCCCCAGCACCACACCTAAACGGCTCTTAAAACATCCAGGGATGGTGACTCAACCACCTCCCTGGGCAGCCTATTCCAATGCCCCACCGCTCTTCCTGTGAAAAATTCTTTCCTAATGTTCAGTCTAAACCTACCCTGTTGGAGTTTGAAGCCATTCCCTCTCGTTCTGACATTAATTACCTGTGAGAAGAGACCAGCACCAACCTCTCTACAGTGTCCTTTCAAGGAGTTGTAGAGAGTGAGGAGGTCTCCCCTCAGCCTCCTCTTCCTCATACTAAACAGTCCCAGCTCCTTCAGCCGCTCTGCATGTGATTTGTTTTCCAGGCCCTTCACCAGTTTCGTTGCCCTCCTCTGCACTCGCTCCAGCACCTCGACAGCTCTCTTGTATTGAGGTGCCCAAAACTGGACACAATACTCCAGGTGTGGCCTCAGCAGTGCTGAGTACAGGGGCACAATCACCTCCCCACTTCTGCTGGTCACGCTATTTCTGATACAAGCCAGGATGCCGTTGGCTTTCTCGGCCACCTGGGCACACTGCCGGCTCATATTCAGCCAGCAATATTGTCAATTAGAAGCCCCAGGTCTCTTTCTTCCAGGCAGCTGTCCAGCCACACTTCCCCAAGCCTGTAGCGCTGCATGGGGTTCTTGTGGCCCAAGTGCAGAACCTGGCACTTGCCCTTGTGGAAACTCATACCATTGATGTTGGCCCAAGGATCCAATCAAAGTCTCTCTGTAGAGCTTCCCTGTCCTCCTGGGAATCAACACTCCTGCTTAACTTGGTGTCACCTGAGAACTTGCTGACGATATACCCTATGTCCTTGTTGAGATCATCAATAAAGACATTAAACGGAAACGGTCCTAACACTGAGCCCTGAGGCACACCACTTGGGACCAGCCACCAGCTGGATTTAAATCCATTGACCACCACTCTCTGGCACCTTCCAGTCAGCCAGTGCTTGATCCAGTGGATCGTATGCTCATCCAGGCCGTGTGAAGCCAGTTTTTCCACAAGAATTGTATGGGGGACAGGATCAAATGTTTTTCGAAAGTCCAGGTATACAATATCAACAGCCTTTCCCTTGTCCAATGATCTGGTTATCTTCTCATAGAAGGGGATCAGGTACTTGCATAATTACTTATGCAAGTAATTTTCATTGAGGTGTTTCCTGATTTTATGCCATGCATGAATATGTTGGCCTCAATCAGGTACCTCCATATCTTTTTTTTGTTAATAAAGAATGAGTGAGAAAATCACAGAACTCTTCGTCATAATATACAGTATTATAATTAAAGCATGATATATAGTATTGGAATTGAAGTCATGAAATACAGTATTGGGGTTAAAACATGCTCAATTGCTGACTTTCTGAGCCTAAGAACTATTTTGCACTCCCTGTTAGAAATCCTTTGAAGCACTCTCACAGTCCTTGAAATCTTTACATTAATATAATTACACTGATGGACAGCAAAAATAAATTTGTACACACACGCCCAGAGACATATACTTAAGTGAACACAATTTTCCTTGCCATAAATCCTGCAGAACATGTTGCAGGTACTACAGCTTTAAGCAAGCTAAGATTAGAGAACTTTCTGTGCTCTGTTATATAAAGACATATGCAATAGCCCTTTATTTAACTAGGTAGTGCTAAAGTACTGGTTTTTATATATATATGTTTCTAATAATTGTCTTGTGTAACAAATATAAAAAACTAAAGCTAAACATACTATAGCAATTCATTCTTAGGGACATATTTTGAATAATATTGAAGTTATGGGATAATCATTGCAATGCTTCAGGACAAACTTTCAAATTAAATATTTGTTTTATAAAAAGGGTATTGAAATTTTCATGTTTTATTCAAATTGCTATCTCCTCCAGGAAATCTGCATATAGTAGCTTTATTTTCAGCTCAAGTAGTTCCACAAGTGCAAAATCCCGTATTTAGACTTTTTTTAGCTCTGAGTTCCAGATGATTTCTAGCAGGAAATTATCATTTGTTCACTGTTTAGCTAAGTTTTGAAGGAGAGAATTTTGAGAAAACAAGTAAACCACAAGCAAAATGCATAGAATAATTAATCAGTTCTGAGTAATAAAACTATGCTTTCCTGAAGTGGATAAACCTATGTTTTGTTTTCACTCTGTCTGATGTTGTCCATGGATTCTTAAGGACATAACTACTTGTGTTTGAGTACTTTGATATTTTTTCTAGTCATAGGGGAAAGATTAATGAAAGAACTGATGTGCTATTTTGCAAGAAGTCTTTTAACTGAGCTAACATTGCTTCTTCCTAAAGTCTCCACGTCATATATGCAATAGACTGAAATACATGTGCACACGTACAACATATACTGCTCTGCAGTACTCGACTTGGAAAGTCAGGAATTGGGAAGACTTTCAGCATTATTCAATTGTCTTATGTGTCAATTTAAATTGCCAGTGATTTGGCCCTGTTTTCAGGTGCATTTTAATTTTTTTTTAATTACAGAGGAAAAAAGACCCTTTGTGTATATAAATCTAGATTTTATCAGTTAAAATACAATGCCAGATGTATTGCTTTTCCCTTAAAAGAAGAAGATAGCCTTGTTCATGACACTTTATATGTTCTGACATTTGAAGAAAACATTTTATTTCATATGGTGGCTAGATCACTGGTTTGTTATAACAATTCTGTTTCCCTCCCAGCTGTTTACCAGCCCATTAGGTCTTAATTTTATGAATATGTAATATAGTTTTTATTTTTTAGGAAACAATTTACTCCATTGAATCCAGTGCTTTAATACACAATGGGTAAGTACAAACCACCATGCTCAGTAACAGAGCCGTAGGTTTTCTCTGCTTTGTCACTACAGAAGTATCTTGTTAACATTATAGATATTAAGGATTATCTGCTGCACTACTGAAAAAGTAAAGATTCTCTTGGAATCAGCACTATGTGTAAGACAGTTTTCAGACAGTGAAGTGGTTAGTCCTCCACTAATCTTAAGCAACCGAGACAACAGGAACATCACTGCTATCAGATGAGTATTTTGGTCCTACATGGATTTTTTTTTATTTTCTTTTTTCAATGCTGGGTAAATAAGAAAGTCCAGGATCTGAGAATTACAGACTTAGATTTTATAAGGGTTCTTATTTACAGTTGTATATCAGATTTGCAATTTAGACTGAGATAAGAGTTGTACAGTTTTGCTATTACTCTGTAAAAAAGGGAAAATTGTTGGAGATAAGCCGTGAAAGTAAAAGTGTAGTTCAGTGGCAATTCACAGTTGTCAAGGATATAATGTGAGAAGACAAAGGAAGAAACTGAGAATAGCAGATACCATCAGAGATTTTTAAGCTACCTAAAAACAAAACCATTTTAAAAGTTGTGCTGAATAGGTCTATGTAAAGTAGAAAATGGAAAAAATATGTAAAATAGATGGTTATCAGGCAAATGGAGGTCTAGACAAAGATGTAACAAAACTATTAAGTAAAATGAACAAAAAAATCTTTCATTCTCTCAGAGCAATAGGGAGCAAAGGCCAAAAATTAGAAATGGCGTAAGTGAAGCTGTTGTTGGGAAGATGGTAATAAAGTGATATTTATTCTGTAGGTCTTTTGGAACTCGTTTCTCCATAATGGACCAACTAGGGCAAAAATTGAGTATAAATATGTCTACTAAGAGAGCCTAAACATTTTATGACGAGTAGAGGAGTGAATGTATTTTTTCTTCTTGCAGACTTACTCAAGCTCATCAGCTACCCACTGAGCTCCACAGACAAACATCACTTTATATTTGTGGACTCCAGATCACAACCTGGGTGAAATAAAATATTAAACTCAGTAAAACAGTACTATACGGCTTATATAACAGTCCAGAGTTGTTTTGTAATGACTCATTTGGACTGCAGGAAGAAGTGGGTTACAAAATATGAAATGCGTGTTGATCTTGCAGAACATACGCAAGTAAATTACCTTGTTCACCCTGCCTTTTTCTCAGCCTGAAAGAGGATGTGCCAAAGACTATCCCACTTAAGAAAATAAGATCCTCACAGCTGTTTATGTAAACACTTACTGAAGCATTGGCAATATCTGCATCTGCTCTTGCCCTTGTGATGGAAATAACTTCACACTCATTGCCCTCTTTGATAGCGGTAAGCTGAACTCTAAACCATCATTATACCACCTGAATTATAACAACCCACTGGTCAGGCTTTATTGTATGTCTGCATGCTTTAAACAGGACTCCACAGAGCATACTTTCTCCTCTCATTTTCTTCTATGTCTTGACTCTTCTATAATTTTCTTCCCCTCTCCCCACCTCCCTTTTTGGGGGATCTTTATTTGTCATTTAATCTTCATCAACACATAGATAAAATACTTTTTACCTCCTGTTGTGCATTGGGTGTTATGGTTGTTAGCTCTCAGAAAGTGGAATCTCTAGTTGCCTGTAGCATTTGCTAGGAGTGCAAAGCTGTTAAAGATATTTGGGTTTAATATAGACCTAACCTAAACAGAAAAGGGGCATCAGAGCTAGGCACAGGACTAATGTTAATCTGTATAAATGCCTGAAAGATACCATTTCCATAAACTGCATTGAAAGGAAAGCAGCTACAATAAATGTGAAAGCCATGGTTTCTGATCACTGCAAGAACCTTCACGAGGTTCCCAATACAAACTTGTTTGATGGTAGTTTTAATAAAATCCTGATTTGTAAGGATGAAAAACCCACCAGACCAGTAATGATGTCAAAGTTGGATAGTTAAGTATCTGAATTTTTTCAAGCCTTGCTTAAATCCAGAAGTTCGGAAAAACAAGGAAAAGAGCAACAAAAGTTAAATACTTAAGAATTTATGATCCTTCTAAAACCAAATAAACAAAGAAATGAAAAACAAAACCAACCACCATCATAAAACTAAATCAGAGGCTAGTAGTAAATTGATGTATTATTTTTCCTGGAGCAGGTTTATTTATTCTTATCCAGGTCAGAGTTACATGACCTTTCTCTGTAGGAATGGAAAAATCAAGAAGAGAAAGTAGGGCATAGTGCAAGGGTGCTGCAAAAATGCCAGATAGATGCCATAATTGTTTACCACCAGCTGTGGGTGTATTCACATCCCATTGAAACTTGCTACCAAGACTAGCTAAGTACAATTCACCGCCACTGGGGCAGCACAACTCACAAGACCACAGAGACTCCTATGAGTTCATGAAACCAAAGAGGAAGCCATCAGTGGCTTGACAGAAATTGAAGAGTTTACATTATTCTTTAGGAAAATGCATGGAATATCAAAGGCAAGTATGTGTATTTGAACACGAACGTTCAACTCAGGCATCAGTACTGTAAGCATTCATGCAGTGTCCACTTAAGCCATTTAAATGTGGAAAGTGACTCTACAAAAGTTTTAGCAAAATCTGAACTTGTCTTGATAATGCAAAGAAAGAGAAGATCTGAAAAAACCAGCTTGTCGTTATTACAGACATAAACTTATTTCTTTTAAAATGGTGTAACCATTTCTTACTTGGCTTTAGGCAAAGTCCTTTCTCTTGTACACAAATATAAATGTCTTTTAAGACAACAAATACCTTTGTTTTGTATCATTTACATACACAAAACCCAAATATTTTACTGTAATCATAAATGTGTCTTGCAAGAATACCATTTATTTTAATTATTGTAAATACAATTCAGATACTCCTCACAACTTCAATATATTTATTATGGAACAGATATTGTTGGGAGATAGCAGCTATCTATGAGTATTGATAATGGACAATTTCATATAATAGAGTCCCAACAGGCATTTATGGGGAGTCTTCCAAATGTATTTAATCCAGTTAAATGAAGACCCACTAATGTGGTAGATTCTTTTATTCAAATATGCATGTTTTTAAGGTGCCCATGTAGTCTTTCACATTTTACGCCTCTGTTTTTTTTTTGTTTTGTTTTGTTTTGTTTTTTTTTACAAAGAAATACAGTACATTAGTTTTTAAATCTGAAATCTTAAAGTTTATTGATGTACCTTCTGCTGTCCAGTATTGCAGTATTACATGGAACTGGTGGAAATTAGTGTGAGCTGTTTTTTTTTTTGTTGTTTTGGTTTTTTTTTAATTAAGCATTCCTCCAACTACAGGGATGTTACACAGATTGTCAGCATTGTACTCGTGCAGAGATAAAACAAGTACAGTTGACAAGCCAGTAGTATTCTGCATAGCACCACACTGTAGTCTACATAGAGTTCCTGGATTACTTCAATGTTTGTAGCCATTATACAGGCAGAAGAGAGAGCTATTCCTGTACTTCAGTACCTTCCTACTATTTCTCTTTATTAGAAAGCAATTGTAGATACAACTCAGATGTGTCCTTCTTATCTTTTTCCTGCCTGGATTGGAAAACAGCTGCATTCCTTTTTACTGCCACTAACAGTACCTAATGCATCTTCATGTTCTTCCTGGGGGAAAGGCAGACCACAAGTTTCCAGCAGTACATGTAGGCAGTACTTTGTGGCCTGGAAAATTCCTCTGTTACATGAGAGATAGCCCAAAACAGTTGTTTGAATTTTTAACATTAGGTGTAAACTAGTTTGTTCTTTGGACTCTCATGCCAGAGGATTATTCCCTTAATTCTTCTCATTTCTGCCAGATGTACTGACATATATCTGGTCTTGCAAAGGACTCCTGGTTAAAGCAACTATCTATCATGTTTTTCTGTATTTTTTTTGTCCTCCCATAACTGGGAGGACCCCTGACTGGCATATGGTTAGATTTCAGCAAAGCAAGATAACCTAACACCCATTCACAATTGCACTTGCCTTCCCTCTTCTTTTAACAAAAGGGTAAAATCAGGCATTCTATTCAAATTCTTTGAGAGACTGGAAAACGGTGGGAATTCTTAGGGAGGAGAGACAAATGATTAGTAGATGAAAGCAAATCTTGAATGGTAACATTATCTGCTTGTCCAAAACGGGACTTTATTATGGCAGTACATATCACTGAAGTAGAGAAGTCTCTTTTCCTCTCATACCTTAAATATATAAGAAATCTAGAAAGTTTTCTATTGTTGGTTCTGCTGCACAAAGAGATAGCACAAATCACAGCAGGGCTCGAAACAAAATGCTTTATTGGATAATAGAAGAAGGATGATATCAATATGTTTTTATCTGTTCAAGAAATTTCTCCATAACAGCTTTTTGGTGCCCAGTGTTCTAATACTCTATATGGCTACTAATGGCTTTCTAATCTCATCATCTGCAATGCTAGAGTTTTAA
This sequence comes from Tringa tobata, assembly GCA_033628505.1. Classification (NCBI taxonomy): domain Eukaryota; kingdom Metazoa; phylum Chordata; class Aves; order Charadriiformes; family Scolopacidae; genus Tringa; species Tringa tobata. The sequence continues at coordinate 7,279,462 of JAHREE010000152.1, read as the reverse complement.
ATCTATTTACTTCAATTTCATGACATGTATCAGAGACAAAAGGACGTATTTACTGGCTTTCTGTTACATGTTTTTATTAAATTAGAAGGGGCCCAGACGTCTTCATCAGAAACTCACATTGCGAGTTCTCAAAGAGAGAAGGAAAGCAAAGGTCATTTTATTAATAACTTCAATAGTCAAAATAAAAAAGCCATATTCTTGATGTAGTTTTGAGTTACAACACATCCGGCACTGGTTTCAGTCTAAATTTCTCCTTTCGGTAGTCTGCAGCTTGCCTCTGAGGAATTACACTTTACCATCTGAATCTCTTTTTCTTTTATTTTCTGAGTTAAAATAAATTATTTTTTTTCTTCTCAAGAGGTACAGCTCTGCCTAAACAATTTGAGCATGTGTGGGTACTTGGAAAAGGAAGAAAACCTGCTGATACATTCCCTTTAATCCTGAAATTTTTCCCAAACAGAAAGTTTAGTTTAGAGCAGCTGGGATATGTGTAGGGAATAATAATAACATTTTCATCTCTTATTAGTTGGCTTGCTTTTCTATAGATTACTGCCATCTCAGTGCAGAGTGAATTACTGCTCTTTCTGAGGGGAGGAATTTTGAACAAGAATAGGTGGGAAATCATGTGAAATCACTGTGTCTGTCCTATCCTGAAAGTAGAAAACTCTATCACAACCCTTGGATATAAGAAGCATCTTTAACTCAAAAGTAGATGTAGGTTTTAGGTCCAGAGATTGTCAAGTTAGTCAGTCAAGCTGTCCGTCATAACAGCTATTAAAAACCACAGCCTACAAAATGGGAAAAGGATAGGATTAGCAATTAGTGTAAGATCATATATAAAACTGGATTCTTCTTCTGTTCATAGAGACTTGTAGGCTTGACAGTGTCTCTTGCTTATTCTTCAATGGAAAAATGCAACGGAGGGTTTGGAGGCACTGGAACAGGAGGAACCACATTTCTAAGAGAACATTCTTGAGCTTTCAAGTCAAGATTTGTCTCTGGAATCCAAACTGACTCTGTGCCTGGCTTCCTTATGCTGAATGCTCTACCTGAATGCAAAAAGGCACCTCCATCATGTGTTTCTGATAGAGCAAGATTAGAAACTGGGTATTCCTTCCTCCTCCTTTGGACCTTACAGGTTGTACAAGTATTTAGTAGGCACAGTAATGTGAACGTAAAACCTGTCTGCTGAAGTTCCCTGCTTTGGGAAATGCTATCAGAAGAGAGAAAAATAAAAAATTGTACTAAAGAGACCCTTCTGAATTTAGGAAATATATGACATGAACCTTGAAAAGTACTGAGTCTTCATGTGTCTGACCTGAAGCCATGAAGGAGCAAGTGTTTTCAGTAATTTTAGGCTGAATTCAGAAAATTTTCAACTAATCTGAGTGTTATAGTTGAATATCCAAAGGCTGTTATGGCTGTAAGAGCCAGTTCAGGTTCTAGTATTCTAGTAAATCAGTTTCTGCCTGTGCAAGAGAACACAAATCTGTCATACACCACCCTTGGCCGCGCATCTCAATCTTTTTGACCTTTGTTGAAATTAGATTGATGCTATTCTGATGCAATCCATGAACCTTTAGAGGTTAAGAAGTTCAATGGCTTCTTTGAACCTATTTATGTTTCAGTTTAGTGTTTCATATGCCATTTGTTTGTTATAACTTTATATCCTGATACCAAGCACCATGTAATAAATCATGCTTGTGTACTGTAGTAGTATTTCACCTTGTGCTGAGAATCATTGAAGTACCTGATAGTTTTTCTTAAACATCTCCTGTCCTGAAATCATTTAAGAGAATGAAGCTCACATCGAAAATTATAAAGTATGATTTTAGTCCTTGTTATTTCAGTAAAAAATGTTTGCTTGCATCTCAAGCATTTTATAAGGTATTAGTAGTGTCCATAATCTTCTCTAGTTTTTCAGAATACCCTGTGTATCTCAGATTAAATTGTTGCCTTTTGAGAAATAGGGTTTAATGAAAAGTTAGAAATGAGTACATACCGTTGTCGTGGTTTCAGCCGAAATCACCGCAACCGGACCGACAGATAGCCCTTCCCCCCCCAAAAAGAGGACAGGAAGAGATAAGGACATTCAAAAGTTTAGAATGCACTAAACTACTTTAATGAAGGATTAACATGAAAATAAAAAAAAAAAAAAAAAGAAGAAAATAATGAAATAGATACAGTATATACAAAACCGTATCAAGCTCCCAGGATGACAGTCCTGTCACCAGCAGGCACTGGGGAAGTCCCAGACTGGACTCAGCGACAGATGGGAACTGGGTTTGAGCTCTTGAGTCAGGAACACTCGGATCGGAATCAAAGGCAGATGAACAGACAGGGTCCTCTCTGGATGTCGGCCATCGCAGGAAGAGCATTGACCCTTTGATCCCTCAGCTTTTATACTGAGCATGGGGCAGATGGGATGGAATACCCCAGTTGGTCAGGTTTGGGTCACCTGTCCTATCCATTCCTCCCTAAAGATGTGACCCCTCTACCTTTTTCCGTTTCCGACCCTCTAAGGGGCAAATAATGAAAACTGGCTGACCTTGGTTGTTATAGCAATAAGTATAAGCAATGGCCTCTCTGCATACCCTTCCTTGGTATTTAGCGCAGACATTGCCCTTATCATTCTGGGAACGAGCAGTTTTCCCCACAACATGCCATTAATTTCCCAGAGTTAGAGGAGGCCTAGCTAAAATGTAAAACTACAGAACACAAAATTGGTTCAGTTTTACCTCAAACCGGGACAACCATAATAACACTAAAGAAAAAAAAAAAAGAGATTGGCCTAAAAATAGCTTCAGTTTATTCATACTTCAAATACACTGAAAGCTAGAAGAAATGTTGCAGCAAATTTTGATAGTACTCTTCGTTGCACCTTCATACCGTCATTAAAAATACATTTTGTTTTTTATTGTGTCTACCTGGACTTTGGTAAGGCCTTCAACACCATCCCGCATGGCGTTCTTGTGGAGAAACTGGAGAATCATGGCATAGACAAGCCCTCCACTGGATAAAAAACTGACTGGATGGCCGTGCCCAGTGAGTTGTGATCAATGGAGTAAAATCTGGTTGGTGGCCGGTCACCAGTGGTGTCCCTCAGGGCCCAGTTTTGGGGCCAGTCTTGTTCAATATCTTTATTGATGATCTGGATAAGGGGATTGAGCGCACCCTCTGTCAGTTTGCAGATGACACCAAACTAGGTGGGAGTGTTGATCTGCTTGAGGGGCGGAAGGCTTTACAGAGGGATCTAGACAGGTTGGATCAATGGGCCAAGGCCAACGGGATGAGGTTTAATAAGGCCAAGTGCCGGGTCCTGCATTTTGGTCACAACAACCCCAGGCAACGCTACAGGCTTGGGGCAGAGTGGCTGGAGAGCTGCCCAGCAGAAAAGGACCTGGGGGTGTTGGTGGACAGCCGGCTTAACATGAGCCAGCAGTGTGCTCAGGTGGCCAAGAAGGCCAACAGCATCCTGGCTTGTATCAGGAATAGCGTGGCCAGCAGGAGTAGGGAAGTCATCGTGCCTCTGTACTCAGCACTGGTGAGGCCTCACCTTGAGTACTGTGTTCAGTTCTGGGCCCCTCACTACAGGAAGGACATTGAAGTGCTGGAGCGTGTCCAGAGGAGAGCCACCAACCTGGGGAGGGGTCTAGAGAACAAGTTGTATGAGGAGAGGCTGAGGGAACTGGGCATGTTTAGTTTGGAGAAGAGGAGGCTGAGGGGAGACCTCATTGCCCTCTACAACTACCTGAAAGGAGGTTGTAGAGACGTGGGGGTTGGCCTCTTCTCCCAAGGGAATAATGACAGGACCAGAGGAAATGGTCTGAAGTTGCGGCAGGGGAGGTTTAGATTAGATATTAGGAAGAATTACTTTACTGAGAGGGTGGTCAGGCACTGGAACAGCCTGCCCAGGGAGGTGGTGGAGTCGCCATCCCTGGAGGTATTTAAGAAACGTGTAGACATGGCTCTTCAGGGCATGCTCTAGTGCCCAAGATTATTGGTTTGTGGGCAGGTGTGATGTGGTGGGGTGTTGTGTGTGGTGTTGGTTTTGGTGTGGGGTTTGGTTAGTGGGTACTTTTTTGTGAGTGTTTTTTGTTGTTGTTTTTTTGGGGCTTTTTTTAAAAAAAAATCTTAGCTTTTGCATTTATGTAACACCAGTTTTTAAGTAGTAAAAATTGGTACAATTGTATTGAAATTAATGGACCTACAGTGGGTAAAATACCTCAGAATGTAGTCTATTTGGTTTGGGCTTTTTTTGGTTTTCTAACATGGATTGTAGCACAGGAGAGTGACTTTTGGATACTTCCTGATCTCTCTTACAGGAGGACTTTACTTGTAAGGACTGTCTACCTGCATGTTTTTCTTGGGCTGCTCTCTTGGACTTGTCAATCAGCCACCTGAAGTCTCTGTCAGAGACCTCTTAGGATTATCTGCTATTAACTGTATCACCTTCTCTTTTAGAAGTTAGGAAAACATCTTTTATTCAGTGTGTTTGCCTCCTATTTCTCCTTTATATATATTTTTAATAGTATTCTTCTTTTTCCCTAGAATGTGTTTTGGAGATAATTGTAAAGATTGCCTGTAGATCTCAGATCTCTTTCCCAGATGTAAATTATGAAAGGAGTAAGAGGCTTTGGATTTTGAATAGAAATTTAGAAACCACTGCCCTCAGATGAAATGAAAAATGTGTTTCATGCGAAAGAATAGGGTTGAGATGCAGCCTGCACAATTCATGAATTGCCAGGGCCTACATATGTGAACATGGCCTATATGACGTGATGAATAGCCTTAATGGGGAGCATTAGGAAAATAAATTAGAGCAATGCTTCTCCCATGCTTGGCACAAATCAGGACTAATCTGCTGGGGTAAGTGGAAAGCTGGCAGATCACAGGCACCAATATTCGCAAGTTGTTTGTTTGATTTTTTTAATGTCAAAGTGACTGCAACCCCATTCTTATGTAAAGACATTACTGTGGAAAGAGAGACCCCTTGCTGGACTGTTAGTTTAAAAAGCCATTCAGAATTCAGATATTTACCCAATTTCAATGTAATTATCTGTAGTATCTGATTGTGCTTTCCTTCCAGTCTAACCTTTACCTGGAAAGAAAACACTCAATCATTTCTGGTAGATTTCTTACGGTTTTGTCGCGGTTTGGCCTCAGACGGCAACAAAGGACCACGCGGCAGCCGTGGACCACCAGTCCCCACCGCCACCCCGGCCGGGAGGGGAAAATCGGGAGAAAAAGGCAAAACTCGTAGGTTGAGACAAAGGCGATTTAACAGAACAGCAAAAGGGAGCGAGAAACAACAACAACAATAACAGAAACAGAGGAATATACAACCGCGATCACGGTACCGCCACTTGCTGACCGCACCCCAGGCGCCCCCCGACCGCTCTCCCCCTTTTCAGGGGACTTCCTGTCCCTCTCCTTCCCAGGCTGGCTCAGGCTACCCCTTGGGCATGGCTCCCATGGGATGGAATACCTGTGTCCCTGCTAGGGCCTGGGGAGAATTAACCCTATCCCCGCCAGACCCAGGACAGGCTTATACAGATGAGACGTGAAATGAAAAGCTTATATTTTCTTGGAACTTTGACTTGATTTTGTTTGCGATATTCGTGCCATTTGCTCCTTCCTTTGCCATTAAAACATCTGCCAAGCAGTCCCTATTTGAAAAACTTTCAATTTCATATCCTATGCACAGCAAGAAAAAACAGGAAAGGAAAGCATAGCCACAGTGGTTTAACTTTTCTTCTGAAGGTCAGGTTCTTGTAAGAGACTCTTTTTCATTTCACATAGAAACATAAAGAGAACACATAAATCAGTGTGACAAGGAATGTTTGTGCATGGATTGTGTTTTTTCTCTCCTCCTATTTTGCATGCTTTAAACACATACATTCAAACCTTCAAGCTATTCTGTTGGACTTCTTCCTGAAGATAGGGTAAATTTTTCTTGAAGAAAGTTAAAGCACCTTTTCCTTGTTCATCTTTTACACTGCTATATGAGAATGGCTGTGTGCCACTTGCCGCACTAGAGAGAATTGCTGCAAAAGATAATTAAAAGGAGACTACCGGAGAGAAATTTTATGTTTGCTTTTGCTTGTCATAGTTGTCTTTCTCTGCTTCCTTCTCACTAGTGTAAGCAGTATTGCATTTTTATTTATATTTGTTGTTATGAGCTATCTCCCCAAAGGACACTTTGACTGCAGAAGTCTGATAACTTTTAAATCATCTAGCTCTCTTTTCTCTCTCCTTTTTTAATATAGCTTGTTTTAGATCCATTGGCACATCTCTAGATATAAGTGCTGCTGCTTAACTGATGTTGCTTTCCAGTTCCCTGCCTCAATTACAAGGTAACTCTTAGATATTTTTTCCAAGTTGTTCAATAAATTCTCCATTGAAAGCTAAGGGCAACTGGGTTAAATCACTCTTGAAATGATTTACCGTTCTTCAGTGCCCTTTCCCATATATTGAAGAATAAGGAGCAAATACGTTTGCTGCCTCAAAATGAAACAATGATTAATACATGAAGACAAATAGTCAAGAGAAATGGATGTAGGTTTAGCAACAATGGAGGCAAAAATAGTAACCTATGAGGGATGATGATTCCACATTTTTCCCCAAAGAAATGGATACAGTTTTAAATGGTTGAACAGGCTGCAGTAGGAGAAACATATTAAATGTAAACAGCTTGGCCAACAAGTCATGAATATTGCATTTCTTTGCATTACCTGTGAGACTGACTATCACTCTAAAAGGGGTCAAAGTATAAATGGAAAGACAGCTCATTCTAGCAATAAATAAACAAACAAACAAACAAAAAAAGGCCATGGTGGGATGAATTCAGAGACTTTGCTTTGGAGGTTAAACTCACCTCTCTCAGCAGAAGGATTACCCCTTTATTAGATCATAGTGAATGAAAGAGTAGCTCTGCCCTGAACGCTCCTTTCATTTTTTCTTTTCAAGAGGTTCTATTATCTTACTCAGCATTTGTGTTCTAAAACTATAAAAGTAATGATATGTAAAATGTAAAATCATAGAATCATTTACGTTGTAGAAGACCCTGAAGATCATCAAGTCCAACCACTAACCTAACACTGCCAAGTCCATCACTAAACCATGTCCCTAAGCACCACATGTACACGTCTTTTAAATACCGCCAGGGATGGGGACTCAACCACTTCCCTGGGCAGCCTGTTCTAATGCTTGACAACACTTCCACTGAACGAGTTTTTCCTAATATCCAAACTAAACCTCCTCTGGTACAACTTGAGGCCATTTCCTCTTGTCCTATCACTTATTACTTGGGAGAAGAGACCAATCCCCACCTCGTTACAACCTCCTTTCAGTTACCTGCAGAGAGTAATAAGGTCTCCCCTCAGCCTGCTTTTCTCCAGGCTAAATTACACCAGTTCCCTCAGCCTCTCCTCACAGGACTTGTGCTCTAGACCCTTCACCAGCTCTGCTGCCCTTCTCTGGACACAGTCCAGAACCTCAATATCTTTCTTGTAGTGAGGGGCTCAAAACTGAACACAGCACTTGAGGTGCAGCCTCACCAGTTCCCGGTACAGGGGGACAATCCTTTCCCTAGTCCTGCTGGCCACACTATTTCTGATACAAGCCAGGATGCTATTGGCCTTTTTGGCTACCTGGGCACACTGCCAGCTCATATTCCGCATTTTGCAGTTTTTTAAGAATTTCACACATTTCTCAAATTCATGTTCAGTAATTGAGGCATTGCTAAAAAATGATTTAAATACAAATGCAGTGTACCTTCAGACTCATATAAAAATGTGTGTTATAGTAATTTCATACCATTAAGCATTTGTCTTGTTTATGATAAATATAAGGGGTCATAAAAATTTTAATTCTGCAATTTATTTCCAAGAATATATTGTGAACTTCTTCAGTGAGTTCATGTACAATGTGTGGGATTCTTTAGGAAATATTTTTAGTCTCCAGAACAGAGACTGAAAATGAAAAGACAATTCACTGTTCATCATGACACTTCATTGCTAGTATCTAAAAAAATGTGACTATCAGATTCAATTGCATATTTCTATTTTAGTAATTTTTCCTGAATTATTTTGTTATAGTAAATAATCTAAAAAAAAGAAGACAAATATTATGCTATGTAATATATTCACCATTCTTAGAATGAAAGTAAAATTCTAAACTAAAAAATATGATTCAACACTAGAGTATTTCTCCACGAATATTTGCAGTAAGCAAGTGTAAGAGTATTGCCCTGATCTGCATTTCAAAATAAATTATTTTAAGCCAATCAGTTTTTAAAAGCCAAGAATGATGTATCATTGCATGGCATAGATTTAAGTCTGAATGCTTTATATTACATGACTACTTACCTTAGATTTTTAACCTTCTTTTTTTCACTTTATTCTGCATTTTCCATCTAACTCACTGTGATAGATTTCCTGTACAATACTTTTATGGTCAGCTGACAGTGATAGGCCATCCTTTGAGTATTCGGAGCAAGGCAAGGAAAGAAAAACCATGGCCAATTTAACTTTAATCGGGTTAAACATGAATCACTGACCAGTTCAATCTGATGTGCCCTATAGGTAACCAGAGCCAGCTTTATCAATATCAGTTTTCCAGTTCATTAACTGTATTTAACCAGGGCAGGGCATGGGGACCAGAAAGCATTTTCATGCATCATTTCACCCAGACTGTTCCGTTGTCAAGCTTTATGGAAAATTACAAGGAATTGTCATAAAAGAGAAAGAAATTTCAGGCAGAGTGGATGCTCTACTTGCCATTTACTTGCAGATTCATCTGAAGCACTGCAGAAAGAGCAAATGTTTCAAAGCAGACAAAATCTATTTCACATGATTTTGTGCCACATAGTTGGGAGCTTCATACATTTCTTTATTTAGTCTCATGTGAGTTACAGCAAAAGAAGGATACCATCCATTTTGAATGAGTGAGGTTTCCTTGTAAAAAAACACTTCTAAAGAAAAGTTTTAACCAACTTCAGGTTGTCTGTGCTTTCATTCTGACTGGAATTTTTACTACTTGTGACAATTCACTGCTCCTGAGTAGCTGTTGCTATTCAGAACTTAGTTATCCTAGGAAAATTGAGTGTCTTCAAATGTATTTGGTTCAGTAAGAGAAAACTAGTGAGTCATTTCCACCAGTGCTGATAAAACCTGGGTGCTCAAGTTTGTATGAGAAGCACTGCTGAAATTTTCCTTAGAAAAATAAGTGCTAGAGAATGTACCCTGGCCAAGGATCTAGCACAGATATCCACTTGGAATTCTGTAAGTCATCACCAGTTTTTAAAGAAGATCCATAAAATCCTACATTAACTGCAATCAAGTGTTACTGAATTTCCCACATATCTGATTTGTGCACTAGATCCTAGACTTCTAGAAGACAAGGTCACTGTTTAGCTAATCCTGAGTCTTACCTGGTTTATTCACTTAAATGTTTAATAGCGAGTTGCTTATTTAGTCTCAATTTCTGTTGAGGGAACAATTTGACATAAGCTTTTATTTCCTGTTTTAAAAAATTGAATAAAAGAAAGCAGTCAAAAAGAAATCTAGCCAAATAAAGTACTCAGGAAAAATCACTGAAAATTCTGGGCAGATGTCAAGTTAAATTTGTTTTCAAACTGATATATTGGAAGTGATAACTACTCACACTTTAGCTGTTAAATACAAAACAATGAAAGTAGCCTTTACATCTCTGAAACACAGCTATGTACATGGGGCAGGCTAGAGCGGAGTTGTGAAGGGACAAATACAGTGTTCTTCTGTGAAGTTCTGTTATTCAAGATCAACAGTGCTGTGAAAGCTTATAACACTCAAAAGAAAATATACCCAGTCCCAGAGTCAAGTTCCCAGAGTACATTAAGATGCAGCATTAAATATTCGCTTCTGCAAGGCTTCTACTACACAAGTATTTCCACGTTGCATACACTGTACACTTATTTGGATGGGTGCCTAACTCCGTTGCCTAGAATAGCTGAATTAAAGCTAGTTTTGTGGTGACTCCTCATCTCCTGACTGCAGGTAGACGAACACAACACTGCCCCACTCCCAACCTCAGTATACTCCAGTAAACTGTCCAGTCTTAAATGAAAGCTCCATAATAGACGGCCAGTTCCCATTGTCAGTTTTAACATAAGGCAGCATCTGAATAGGAAGGGTGAAGACTTTAACGTACATATTGACACCATCCACCACGTCTCATTTACTTTTTTTGCTTGGTGGTTGCTGAGTGCATAGCCATTTAGACAGGGAATTCACATACCGTCTAACTTTGTTCTGAACAATACTCACTCCCCTAAGGTAGGACACCTCAGTCTTTTTCTCTAAACATAACAGTGATTCACATGTTCTCACTTCTACCCTGTGTTGAGTACTGCTGAATACTAGCCCTCAAAAATTATGACCCAAAATTTTTGAACATTTCCTACACACATATAATTACTAGATAACTACATGATGATCTGAAATGAATTCAGTATCTTCTCAGATTTTATCCCTTCTTGTATTAATTTGCTGCCCCAGAACAAAAGAAAGCACTAAGAGGAAAAATTAACTCTAGTAACGTCCATTATGAGGTCCGTTGCCACACTACAGATTTACAAAAAAAAATATGATTGGACTTACTGCATGATTGAAGTATGATTAGGGGACAGATTCTTTTAGTACTAGATATAGAAATCTGTGCTTGCCTAACAATCAAACAACAAAAATACATACAGCACTATCTTGTTATCGATTGCACAAAGGACAAAAACTTCTTGCCAAGGTATGTTTCTTCTAAGCTGTATTTTCATAACTAAACATTCTTATAAAGTATGAGGAAGAGTCAGAGACATCATACTTCAGTATGTTTCATTTCCTTGAAAAGTCTCTTATTTGTACATAGAGTAGCCCCTCCCCTCTCCCTTCAGCTGCCATTGGAAATTGTTCTTATAATTGGCTTTTCTTGAATGATCACTAATTTGGAAAAGAAACACTTAAGCAATCTTGAACTGAACGGCGGAGAAATTTGTTAACTACGCTTCTAGGTAGTTACTCTAGGTTACTCTGGGTAACCACTAGTTTACTCTCCAAATCCAAAGATCTTTCCGAGTCTATTCTATTATGGTAATTTCATCTAGAAAACATACCCGATTCATTCATGAATAAAGAACATAGAACTTTAAATAATTTAATGAAACCCTCAGGGAAAAAAAGGCAAGAAGGAGAAAAGAGTAAAGGAATGAAACTTTGATCCTGAGGTGGAAAATGAACTGTTGCTCCATTAAGAGGAGGTGATTTTTCTTCTGCTTAACTGCAGAAAAAAGGAGGGGAAAAAAACATCACTTTACATACCCAGAGAAACCTTGACACTTCACTACAACATATACTGCAGTTATCTTCATGTACATGTAGATTTGTGACATAAATTTGCCATGGCTGAGAAAAGTGGGGATTTTGCACAACTGTGCACAGTACATCTCTGTCATGTTTGCTATATTGTCCTCAGCTCCCAGGTTTATCATTTATGTATGGCACCTATCCATTAAAATGTTACTTTTGGCATGTTGTCACCAGCAGAAAAAACAGTTACAAACAGGATTCACATCACTGGTTTTCATTCACAGGCATATATATGTCAGAATTACAGAATCACAGAATCTCCATGGTTGGAAGGGACCTCTGAAGTCATCGAGTCCAACCACAAGGAAAAAAAAACCAACCAAACAAACAAAAAAACCCAAAGCACCCATCAACCAAACCCCACACCAAAACCAACACCACACACAACACCCCACCACATCACACCCGCCCACAAACCAATAATCTTGGGCACTAGAGCATGCCCTGAAGAGCCATGTCTACACGTTTCTCAAATACCTCCAGGGGTGGTGACTCCACCACCTCCCTGGCAGGCTGTTCCAGTGCCTGACCACTCTCTCAGTAAAGGAATTCTTCCTTATATTGAATCTAAACCTCCCCCGCTGCAACTTCAGATCATTTCCTCTGGTCCTGTCATTATTCCCTTGGGAGAAGAGGCCAACCCCCACGTCTCTACAACCTCCTTTCAGGTAGTTGTAGAGGCCAATGAAGTCTCCCCTCAGCCTCCTCTTCTCCAAACTAAACATGCCCAGTTCCCTCAGCCTCTCCTCATACAACTTGTTCTCTAGACCCCTCCCCAGGTTGGTGGCTCTCCTCTGGACACGCTCCAGCACTTCAATGTCCTTCCTGTAGTGAGGGGCCCA
>JAHREE010000152.1:7208392-7267021 GCA_033628505.1 Tringa tobata | reverse complement strand
GAGCCCTGAGGGACATCGCTGGTGACTGGCCGCCAACCAGATTTCGCTCTATTTAGAGGGATGCTGGGTTTTGCTATTTGCTGCTTAATGTCATATTTGCCCTTGTCTTCTCAGACTTGACTTGTGTTGCTATCACATCCCTAATTTATATTCTGTTAAATCAACGTCTGAGGAAAGGAAAAAAAGTTGCATTGTTTTCAAGTTATTATTGCAAGTGTAAATGTATTTGTGTCTCCAGGGCTTATTATTTAATCGGTAGCTCACTATCTGGATCAGACAGAATGTGTGAAGAAATCTACTGGGGTAGTTTAACTGGTGCTTTTGTATCATATACCTGTTAATTATAGCTAACCAAGTTACACAGACAGGAGTGAATACACTGTAGAGAACTGCGAGGTTTGAAGATTTGCTTTCCACATCAGAGTGCCATTGGAAATTTGGTTATGGAAATGCATTTGTACGGCATTAACCTCTTCATCTTTCATGAATGTAACATGTAGTCTACAATTATGTCTCACACCCCAGGACACATTTATTAGAAAGGGGAGATGGGAGGAGGCTCATGCATAGATATTAACTTGTGGCCACGGAAAACACTTGATATTTGCTGTCAAGGCTACAGACAGAATGGTTGGACAAGAACTTTTTCATACAAGACTGCCCTCTAAAATTTTAATCTGGTGCTTTGTATACAGCATGGAAAGAGGAGTAATACTTTGTATGTTAAACACTATATGTATATCTTACATAACTGAGTTCAAATTAGCTGGCAACAGCCACTTTCTGCTTGTCAGATAGGGCATTGAACTGCAATATGTCTTTTTCACTTCCATAGGTATTGGCCCTTGTCCACTCTGTGCTAGGATTCGTTATAAATCATCTGTCAAAGCAGTGATCCAAAAGCCATTTCTTATTGTAGCATTTGTGTCTCTGACATTTCTAAAGTTGTGTGCAACCTGCTGATCAAGTTTTTAAAGATATTCGCCTCCTTCCTTCTCTGATGTTTGCCTAACAAAATTTGCATGGGCATTTTACTAAAGAATTATTGGTGCCCTGTTAATTCTACAATTTCGATGAAAAAAATATTTGAAATATTAAGTTAAAGAAAAAAAAACAACCCCACATCTATAGACTGTGAGAGGTTTATTGTGCCTGGCTGACAATCAAGGAAACAGCACAAAGTACAGAAGGGTCAGATATGGAATATTGGGTTCTCCAGTGTAAGGCCTCAGAGCTTCAGTATTGAAACATGGTAGTTCAGTCAGATGCATATGTAAAGTTTAACAGTTTTGTTCCTGTGGCTGAAGACCTTCAAGGACAACCAATATCAGGAAATGTTCCAGTGTTCCAGATAGTTGAAATATCATGAGACCGGAGGGAATTTGAAGGTTTTAAATGGAAGTTGAAGTGTTCTCCTGTGGGAAAAAAAAAATGGTGTTACATACCTGACACATTGGTTTGTTGAGACAAGATAATATTATTTAAAAAGAAGTAGTAACAAGTTAGGGTTTGGGTTTTTTTTATTTTTTTAGAGGCCTTTTGCCATAAGAAAACGAATGGTAACAGGAGGAGGAACCTTCAGTTGGCCCAAGCGGAGGTCCCCAAGCATTTGATGCCTAGTGACAGATAGTGCAATCCAATTTAGCATGGGAAGAAGAACAGAACAGCACAGCAGCTTTTATACAGTAACAGTAATTCCTGTTAGGCTTCTACCTAATATTTAGACCTAGGAAACAATCAGTGACAATTGTGTATGCTATCTATAGTGCAGGATTATTTGATAAAGTCTGGATATTGTAGCATTATTAACATGCAAGCAGCTAAACTGCACAAGCAGAAAAGCTCTCTGGCAATAAGGAACGCTTGTTTTGCTCAGTGTGGTTTGGAAATCTCACAAAACAAAGTTATATGGACAGCTAACACCAAAGTAAGCGGCAAGGTAACATATGTGGAAATGTAACTTTTTAGCTCTCTTCGTGAAGCAGCCCAAACCTCAATCAGTGAAGATGAAAAGAAGAAAGCACACTTCAGCTGTTTTATAAGCGATTAAAATTCCCTACCATGTAGTGCTTTGATGCAGTGATGGCAGATACAGAACAAACTCTGTCAAGATTCTGTTCAGTTAGTTTTCAAAGCTTTAAGATTGAGTTTCTGACTAGATCTGAAAACCTTTAATCATGTACATCTAATTTACAACAGTTTTTGTAGAGGTTAAAAAAAAAAAAAATGCAGCACTGAAATAACCAAGAGAGCTCCTGCTGTAGCATTTGTAATCTACCATCTATGTGACATCTTCTAGGCACCCTGTAACGCTACTCCAACACACAGCCCTATTCACACAATATACTAGCCTTGGATGCATGCTCCAGATCATCACCAAGGTCTGAGCTTCAGTGGAAAGATGGCAGACGGAGCCTGAGGTACAGGGTCATGGCTTTCCTGCACAGATTTTTTGCATGGTAAGTCTTTGGGTCATTTCCCACTGGGTCAGCCAAGATGGCAATGATCATAGTGTCGTTGCCTCCCAAGCCTTTTCTATGGTCCATTCCCTGCTGGCAGCCCAGGTCTAGTTTCATTGTAGGTTTTGATGATACTCTAACTGATGGAGCAAAGCCCAAGCTTGCTGAGTTATTAGCATGTCCTCCAACATCTCTTTTCAAAAATTGCCAAAGGAATCAAATGAGAGAAAGTAGAATGGTGCATTTTGCCAATATATAGAGGTAATTTTGGCATAAGTTTGATTATGTTATTTGCAAAAGCAAAATGCCAATGAAACCAATTTATTTTACTGCCATGTGTCCATCCATCCCATTTGCATCGGGTTACTGCTTGTGTTTTTTCACTTAGCAACAGCTGTCCTCATTTTCGTCTGCCAGCAAAGACAAAAGCAGAGTTTGAGACTTCAATAAGTAAAATGGTATGCTGTAGGACTATTAAACCTAGTTGCTAATAACAAAGGTAAAACCAGAAATACAGAAACACTTCTGTCCCAGTCTGGCCTCTTACAGAAGCTAGTGTATATATCTATGTGGCCAGGCAGAGGACAATTATATTGTAGCTCTGGCCCTGAAACGATGTGGCCATAGCAGTATTGTGTTATAGTTGCTACTTCACCTGAAAAATGCACAAGACTATTATATACCGCCAACTCATGGCAGGGTCAAAGACACACTAAACAGTGATCTGATTGTACTTGTACCTGCAGTGTGAAAAACTGAGTGTGAATGGCTCACACAAGTATTGTCTTCCACCCTTTTCTGGACTAGGAAATTTAAAACAAGTTTTCGTACTTTGTTTTAACTTCAGAGGAGAACAGGAGAGAATGTCAGCTCCATTATCCCCACACCACCCCAGACCAAAAGCCAAGAATAGGAATTTACAAATGACAGAGAATTGCTTTTTCCTGGAAAGTGACTCTTTCCTACCTTTATGATTACTACTCATAGACAGTAGTAGTTGTAAACAAAACTGTATCAAACTTCAAGATTTTTACTAATGCAGCATTTCTGAGAGAAGTAGTTACAGTTTCTATGTTACATTAGGCTGTCCAGAAGGTTTTAAAAATCTTTAGCACTAACTCTAAAAGAGCAGCTCGCTCAGACCTTCATTTTCCACAGTGTCCATAAATATGGTAATTTTAACATTTGCCACCTCTTTTCCTCCCAGAAATGGTCCTCTCAGCGGGCCCACCACTTCTGACATTTTCCTTCATTTTATAGAGATAAGTAGCAACCTGGAAGTGCCTTCCCAAGGCCCCTTGTGACAAGAATTCATAATATTAATTGTCAAAAATTACCAGCTGCAAGGAGTTTTATCTAACAAAACTGCTCTGTGGCTTTCTCAAGACAATATAGTACCATTTATGTCCCAAGCAAGCACTTAAGTATGTAAATAGGAAGAAGCCCAAAGTATAATTAATATTTAAAAAGCGAAATGTCAGGCTTAGCTAAACAGTTTTTCAACATCCACCTTTTTCTTTTTTTTTCTTAAATCACATTTTCCTCAGAGAAATGTGTTTTGGGATCTAACTGAGCAACTTTCAATTGATCAGAGCTAAGTGTTTTACTCCAGAGCGCCAAGAACTACACAGCTATGGGAAAAATACCACTTAACTCTTAAACATCTGATCATCTAGAATTACAGCAGAAAGTTTCTGCTTTTTTAAAGGAACATGGTAGCAGTAAAAAGAAAAAAAAAAAAACAAACAAAAACCAAAACAAATAAAGATGGAGAAAAAGACAGGAGGAAACTACTACTAGACACAGAAAATAAAGAGGACTGCTTACTAAGTGTATGTAAATGAAAACCTATATTTTACAGTTTTCTGGAGTCCATGGTAAAATTCCAAGAACTAGAAGGTTTTTTTGCTGATATATGTCAATAATGACAGCTTTTATACTCCCAAGTTGCCTCACTGACTTTTTAGCTTCATGTTACAGAATAGGAAACTGCGGAGTAGAGATCTTAAATGACATATCCAACTTCCTGTATGGCAGCAGAGGTCCTGTAATAGAGTTTGAAGATAAACATAACTATAGCATGCAGTCCTAGATTTCAGATACAAAACTAACTCTTCTACTAAAAAAAAGTGGGAAAAAATCTATTTTTTAATAAATAATTCAGCAGTTACAGTAACTTGAATAATTTTCTATTTTGTTCTAGCAGCACTATACTGAAATTATGATATATGGGAATTAAAAATCTTTAAATGACAGTGCTTCAGAGATTTGTTTCCCCCCTCCAAAAAGCCACCAAAACCAGAGAAGCTCTATGAATCAAAAGTTTTCTGTTCTTTTTGTATGTCCATAGTTAAATGAACAATCTCATTTAAAACTATATGTGAAAAAAATCCTTCTGAAATAAAAGAAAGTAGGCTTAGGTAAAAAAAAAAAAAAGGAAAAAAAAAACCCCAGCCAAATGGCCAGAAAATACGAACAGTAAACAATTGCAGTCAAAGACCTGTCAAACTGCCAAACTGAACAATAACAAGTGAAAGAATAATCTGCTCTCTGGTAATCAGAATTTACTGAAGTTTGAAATCCCTGAATTCTTTTCCCAAGGGCCAATTGATAACTCTGTGATTTGTGGCTAATCTTTACCTCTCTCTCCATTTATCAGTGGTGAATTTAGTTACAACGTATTATTTTTTAACACTTATGTTTTGGGAGCACCTAAACTCAACTATCAGATAAGTCCACTAGTGCCATATGCTGTACAAACATAAAAATGATAGATCACATGAAAACAGTCTCCTCTCAGTGCTTACAAAGTGCTTTGAAAGCCTAGGAGACTTTAAGACCAGTCAAAGCCAAAGGTTGCTTGTGGTTAAAAGCACTAAAACTCAGGAGAGCAAAGGAAGAGGGCTCTTATTGCCAGCAAATTTTTTATTGCAGAGGAAAAGAGACAGGTGGTTTTCTGAGGAATCTGGCCCACCATAAAGGTGGACAACAAGTTGCTAGCATAAGAGTAAGTATGTTTACGCAGCAGCTGCTGGAGGAGCCAGATACTGCTAGGTCTGAACATAAGTTGCTCAAAGTGGAGCCCGGGAGCCAGCTGTTCAAACTGTGGCCTGTGACATACTAACAGCCCTGTGGACTAACGAGAGGGAGAAAGCAAGACATGCTGATCATCGGATAACAGCAGCTGAGAATTTGCACCAGTATCTTGTATATAACCTCATACATTTGCATTATACATAAATGTATATAACCCCATATAAATTTGCATAAGAGAATTCGAAACCACGTCACTAAGCACACCATCTCCATGTCTTTATATACCTCTAGGGACGATGTCTTAACTGCTCCTCTGGGCAGCCTGTTCCAATACTTGACAACGCTTTCATTGAACAAGTTTTTCCTAATATCCAAACTAAACCTCCTCTGGTACAACTTGAGGCCATTTCCTCTTCCCTAATGCTTGTTACTTGTGAGAAGAGGCTCACCCCCACTTCACTACAACCTCTAATTGTAGAGTGCAATAAGGTCTCCCCTCAGCCTGCTTTCCTCCAGCTTAACCATCGCAGTTCCCTCAGCTTCTCCTCACAGGACTTGTGCTCAAGACTCCTCCACAGCTTTGTTGCTCTTCTCTGGACATGTTTCAGAACCTCAATGCCTTTTTTGTAGTGAGGGCCCCAACACCAAACACAGTATTTGAGGTGCAGTCTCACTAGTACCCACTACAGGACCATCGCTTCCCTAGTCCTGCTGGACAATATTTCTGATACAAGCCAGCCTTCTGGGGCCACCTGCACACCCTGCTAGCTCATATGCAGCTGGCTGTCAACCAACACCCCCAGGTCCTTTTCTGCCAGGCAGCTTTCCAGCTACTCTGCCTCACGTCTGTAGCACTACACGGAGTTGGTGTGACCCAGCTGCAGGACCAGGCACTTGGCCTTGTTGAACCTCATACCGTTGACCACGGCCCATCGATCCAACTTACCCAGATCCCTCTGTAAAGCCTTCCTACCCTCCAGCAGATCAACACTCCTACCCAACTTGGTGTCATATGCAAACTTACTGAGAGTGCACTTGTTCTCATTGTCCAGGTGGTTAATAAAGATATTCAACAGAACCAGCCCCACCACTGAGCCCCAGGGAACACCATTTGTGACCAGTGTCCAATTGGATTTAACTCCATTCACCACCATTCTTTGGGCCTGGCTATCCAGCCAGTTTTCTTTCCCAGTGAAGAGAGCATCCATCCAGGCTATGAGTAGCCAGTTTCTCCAGGAGAGTGCTGGGGTAAATGGTGTCAAAGGCTTTACTAAAGTCTAGGTAAACAACATGCACAGTCTTCCCCTCACCCACTAAGAGGGTCACCTTGTCATAGGAGATCAGATTAGTCAAGCAGGACCTGCCTTTCATAAATCCATGCTGACTGGGCCTGATAACCTGGCTGTTTTGTACATGCTGTGTGATGGTCCTCAAGATTATCTACTCCATAACATTCCACAGTACTGTAGTCAGAATGACAGGCCTGTAGTTCCCTGGATCCTCCTTCTGGTCCTTCTTGCAGATGAGCGTCACGGTTGCTAACCTCCAGGCAACCAGGACCTCCATGGTCAGCCAGGACTACTGATAAATAATGGAAAGTGGCTTGGTAAGCACATCTGCCAGCTCCCACAGTACCCTTGGGTGGACGCCATCCAGGCCCATAAATTTCTGTGTGTCTAAGTGGTATAGCAAGTCACTAAGCAGTTGCCCTTGGATTCAATAGGGGCTTCATTCTACTCCCCACTCCTGTCTTCCAGCTCAAGGGGCTGGGTACCCTGAAAACAATTCAGTTTACTATTAAAGGCTGAGGCAAAGAAGACATTAAGTTTCTCAGCGTTTTGTTCATCCCTTTTCACTGTGTTTTCCCCCACATCTGATGGAGGATGAAGATTTTCCTCAGGCCTCCCTTTGTTGCTAATATATTTGCAGAAACATTTTTTACTGTCTTTTGCTGCAGTGGCCAAATTAAGTTCTGGCCCTGCAAATTTTCTCTCTGCATAGTGTCATGACATCCTTGTAGTTCTCCTGAGTTGCCTGTCCCTTCTTCCAAAGGTCATAAACTTTATTTCATAAACTGTCATTTTTGCCCTGAGTTCCACACAAAGCTCTCTGCTCAGCATGGCTGGTCTTCCCCGATGGCTTTTCTTTCAGCAGACAGGGACAGCCAGCTCCTGCACCTTTGACATTTCCTTCTTGAAGAATGTCCAGCTTTTCTGGACTTCTTTGCCCTTAAGGACTTCTTTGCCCTTCCAAGGGACTCTGTCAACCAGGCCCCTAAACAGACCAAAGTGTCACACTCCAGGAACCTCCTAGATTGCTTCCTCTCTGCTGTATTGTATTTCCAGCAGACTGGAAATTCCAGATAACTTAAGCTCCCCAAGAGAACAAGGGCTAGTGATCGTGGGACTTTTCCCAGCTCCTTATAGAATATTTCATCTGCCTCTTCTTCCTGATTGGGTGGTCTATAACAATCTCTCAACACAATATCTCCTTGTTGGCTGTTTCCCTGATTCTTAGCCATAAACACTTGACTCTTTCATCACAGTTTTCAGGCTCTAGACAACCCAATTTGGGTTTATCCCTTTCCCCCTTCTATTCTAGTTTAAATCTCTTTCAATGAGCCCTGCTAACTCTTGCACAAAGATCCTTTTCCTCCTTTGAGAAAGGTGCACTTCATCTGTTACCAACAGGCATGGTGTCATGTAGACCAACCCATGATCAAAAACTTCAAAATTCTGCCAGCGACACCAGTCTTGTATCCAGCTCTTGATCAGCTGGGTCTTCTTTCCCTGCAACTGGAAGCACAGAGAAAAAAAAACCACTGGTGCTCTTGATCCCTTAACCAGTTAGCATTCAGACAAGAACAATGCAGTTTCTAAGTTGGCAGACCAAATTTGAAATGAAAATACACAATCTCTTTTAAAGACAAATATTATTGTGAATAATTGTGTATTATTATGATTTTTTATTAAATTCCCCCAGATAAAATTGCATTAATTTTTCATTTTTATTTTAGAAAGAAGAAGCATAGAGCTACTCATTTTGTGGTGTTCTTGAAAAGCAGAGGAGGCATTGTATAATATGGTAGGATAAAGCAGGTAGACCAGGAGATAAGAATAAAGAATCCAAACAAACAAAAAAAAAGACTAGGTGTTTTCTTTTAGAATGTGGACTATTTTTTATTCAACTCTTTCTAAAGTGTTCATCTTTGGACACAGATGGAATATGGAAAATGTCATTAAAAAGGTCAAAGTTTTGAGTTACTTGGAAATAACAGGTTACCGTAGAAATTGTTTTGCATAGTAACCACTTCCTAAATAATTTTTAACCTTGAAAATATTTCAATGTTTTAAAAATAAAAAAAAAAAAAACTAAAATGAATTGAGGTTTTCAAACTGTTCCTGTTTGAGATAAGAGATACACCATGTGATACTTACCACGTATATCACACCCATAGAAAAAGGTCGTTCTATTGAAAGATACTTATTTCATTTGCAAAATACGATTTATAGCAGTAAACACACAATAGAATTACAAAATGTCATGATAGAAATGTCAGTGATTTATCACTACAGAGTTACTGTTATTGTCCATCTGGTGCACTTGGGTAACTGCTTTTGTAGTTAAGTACTGGGCTAGAAAAGGAGAAATACGAGCTAAGTCATGTATGGTCTTGGACACCACTTCTCACTTAACTGCTCTTCTTTACACCACATTAATTGTATGCAGATCTCTGCAGATGTTTTAGCTAGTTGTTATAGTGGTAAAGTTAGTTAATACAGTGATTTCTACTTGAGATTCTATATATACATTTTTGAACATCCACTACAAGGTGAGACTGTTGGGAAACAGAAATTGGGCAGACATTCTGTTTGACTCCTAGCAGAAATGCTCCCCAAAGTTCCAGTAGCTATTTTTGCCCTCTAGAATAGTTGTTATTACAGTGATACAGCTACTATAATAGATGCCCAGTTTGTCTTTGAAGCACTCTCCTAAGGTAACAAAATAATATTAAATGCAGCACTTTTTCTTTTGTTTGTCGTAATCTGAGCGACTGTCACATTTCTTTGGTGCGATGGAGGCAGTTAGTGTTGATAAGTGTTTTTTTCAGAAGGTTTTACTGCCTTCTTTTATTATATAAGTCTATTTATTCCTGGATATTTACAAACAGGAGACCATTAGCAGAATACATGACACATCATCTATACGATTCTCTGTGAGTCCAGGAGTAGCTTAGCCAAGTAGTCGAGCCACCCAGGTGGGAGGAGATGCCTGCAGGGATGCAGGGAAGGGCAGAGATGCTGCCTGTTGTGTAGCTGTTTTCTAACAAGCCCTTCCTAGACATGGCCTTCTAGGCTGCTGTGATAAAATCTATGTTTACTCCCTTATACAGCCTTTGGGGGGTGACTGCTGGAGGTGCAGTCACATACACCTCAAGGCTATGCTTGCAAGAAGTTTCTGCAACAAACTTACCCCACTGAGGCTGTCTATGCTTCCATCTTCACCAGGCACACAGGATGTCAGTGCGAAAATGGCATTTTCTGACTGTGGGGTGGTGACAATAATCTGTATATTTTGTTCGGTCTAGTGAGGCATGAATCTTTCCTATCCTGCTCACTGCAGAGAAGTGTTTTTCCTCCTTCCCGAAGTTGCAGGTGGTTAGTGGCAGGTGGTACCTCTGATATCACCTAGAAACAGCTTTCTTCTGCCTCAGGGCCTTGTAAGGCAACTCCTTTCAGAAACCACAAAAAAGCTGGGAGATTTTTTTGTGTGGTGACATATGCCAGCTGAAACCAGTGGGCATTGGTTTCCAAATTTGTCAGCCTCAAAGGAGATCCAGCTGCATGGGTTATCAGTCACTTTGCCTATAAAGCATCATTTCATTTTTCCACTTAGTGGTCTGATATAATGCTACAAGAATGACAAAGCCATTACTGAGATGAAGCAAAGTCATATGATGGTCTCCATTGCTAGCCTTCATTTAGTTTTGCTAATGCTGTCTCTGGGCTGTCTGCATTACAAAGTTTGGTTTCTTCCCTCTTTTTAAATAACTTCTATTCAACTTCTAAATAACTCTTACCATCTGGAATAAGATTTACATTGTTTGCTATTTCCAAAGCCAAGCTTTGTTTCAGTGTTTCACTGTGTCTCTGTACAACACTGGTGCTATCAAAAGCCTATGTTTGCTGCCTTGAAATTTGTGAATAATACTTTAAAGGGTTGTTTGGGTTGGTTTTTTTGCTGCCAATATGTATTAAATGAACTAGCTGTATTTGGTGGTCTATATGCAAAGAGGAAGACAAGATATTTTGTTTGGTGATCTTGCCATGTAAATGGACATGACAAATTTGCAACATACCCTCTAAAAGAAATGGAAAAGGCACAGATAGGCCATTGGAAATGCTAAATAATGATTGTTTCTTCCACAGTTATTTTCTTTTGTAGAGTATAGCATCAGAGGAGACTGCTGTGCCTAGATATAGTTTAAAGTTGCATAATTAATTGTCAATATAGATTATTAATACGTCATCTGTATAGCTAATGTGGCTCATTAGTAGGCTTTTTGGTTGTAGCTGTAGGATTAAAGTTTATTAACATAGTTTTTGAGACTCCTTTCTGAAATTCAAGTCACAAAAGATTAGTTAAGTCTTTTATCACCTTCTTTTGGAGCAGTATATACAGCACATCAGACAAGGTTATCCCAAGAAAAAAGCTTTCCTATTCACCCATGAGCACTTACTTCTAACAATTACAGTTAATAAAATATTTTTAAATGTTTCAAAATACTGTTATGATCAGCGGGGGACTGAGATAATGTAGCACAAGGCAGATGTGTGAGGCAATATCAAAGCAAGTAAACACATTTTCTGGAGTGCTTCATTTGTATTCCTTCATTTTAGTCAATTCTCCTGATTTTTTCTAAGAATACTTTGGTTTTGAAGGACAAAAACCTCTCCATACTAGAAAACGGAAGTGGGAAAAAATGAATTATTTGAGAAGCACTCCACAAAGTTCAACATTTACACCTTTTTAAAAATGAACTATTAAAGTTCAGAGAAGTGATTGGCAGAATTTCTGTTTAAGTTTCACCATTGTAAACACCTGAGAAAAACAAGTAAATAAAATCTCACATAGACCATAAAATATGAAAAAGAAATCAATGAAGTGTAGAAAAATATAGACCTATTCTAATTTTATTAAGACCTTAAAACTGTTGTGTTAATTTCTTTGCTTTATTAAGCACTTAAGTGAATTCAATCATGCTGTCATAAAGCATAAGATAAGAAGAAATTTTTCAGGGTAGGATCTAGGGTAGGCTAGGATAAATTCTTGGAACCAGATATTTGATTTCCCTTCTCAACAGACAGGGTAGCCATGCACATTTCATCCCTTCCTCTATCAAGTAATTTGTAACTGGTCATGTTTTGCTCTCCAGCAAGACTCTGCAGGCAGGGTCACACACAAATGGTGTTACAAATGACCTCATGGTTAATGGACATAAAAGGTGGCTAGTGGGAGCATGCTAGCTTGCTAAACGTGAGTATGTTCGCTATTCCTGCTGAATGAACCTAAGATGCTTCTAGTGGCCAGGCAGCCATCAGTCAGGTAGGACAGTGCTGGCCTCCATCAGATCAGTTGCAGGTAGTCCTTGGAAGGTCTGATCTCTGAACTTCCTAGATTGCTTTTTTGACTCTGTTGGCTTTCTTGGAGCCTCATATGCAGGTTTGTGTTGGCATGACTGGAATCTTGCCAGTGTTATTACTCTGCAGTGTCACTTTTTTGTCTGGACTTCTATGTTGCATGTCTTATCTTTAGCCATCTTGTTGCTGAGTGAAGTAGCAAATAAAGCTGAGACAACCCCCCAGACCAGTACCTTACAAAATAGAACACAGTGTCTAAGACTGCTGATACCCTGGGCCAAGTGTTATGAAAAAGGAAGCCCACCAAAACAGTGAGTTTTGACCACTGTGGCATACCTAGTCTATAGAAAGACAGCTGAAATTAGGAATGTTAACTCCAAAACAGCTGTATCTTTTCGACTAAGCAGTCCATTCAGTGGGTATGTAGATCCTTATACATGGTCAGAATACAGATCAAGCTGTGAAGTTTTTCATGACCAGGTCTTTGTAATCTTCAAAAGAGCAATGCGTTTTTATTTGTATGGATACTAAAGGACCTAAAATTAGATCTTTTCAGACTAAGTAAATCTTTTTTTCTTTACGTGGGAGAGCTCCATCACTTGATCTGCCATGACTTAACTTGATTTGGAGAACTATTTAAACCTTCCTATTGAAATAACATAAAGGCCAAACAGGAAACACCTTATTCTTGCTGTACTCTCCATGTTGCCACCCTGCTGATGTAAAGAGAAATGGGAAGAAGCTGTATCAGGTGTACAGTCACAATAAGGAATGTTGGTGGAATGAAGCTTGATTTGGTGCGAGGCATTTGTAAAGCAGCCAAGCTGCTGAATCGTAGGTAATGGCATGAGCAGACCCCACCAGACTGCTGGCAGCACTGACCCAGGCAGCAGGTGATGGCTCAGTGATTTGGACAAGTTCCCTTAGTACATGCACTTACACAAAGTCTGACTTTTTAAAAAAATCTTGTCAGGTATTCCTGCTGTACAAGAAGAGATGTCACAACCACACATAGCAGACACGAAGAAGGGAACATACCTCAAGCAATGCTATTACAGCTTTTAT
Source organism: Tringa tobata (assembly GCA_033628505.1). NCBI lineage: Eukaryota > Metazoa > Chordata > Aves > Charadriiformes > Scolopacidae > Tringa > Tringa tobata. Next base: position 7,253,820 of record JAHREE010000152.1, on the reverse strand, counting down.
CAACAAATGTTTCCTGTCATGCCAGGAGTTAGAGCAGCAGGGTTCTCTAGTTTAAGGAGAGTCCATTGGCAGATAAAGATGAAGACATAAGTTGATACTTTTTTTCTACGTAGCATAAAAAATACCAAGCACAGACACAATATAAAGATGTGAGAATAGAGGAAAAGGAAGGATTTCATAAAGGGAGTCACCACAATTTTTATGCAGGAACTGTTTTATATTTTTTTTTCAGTGATTGAAAACAAGTAATTACCACTGAAGGAAACCAAGGTCATGAGAGAAAAAAGGATATATATTTCTTTCCTCACATAACTGAAGGATGATTTTTTGGAGGAAATCAGAAATTAGCAAATGCAAAAATAAAATGATTAGACAGAGAATACTCAATTCTACAGGAAGGTAAACAGAAAATAAACACAGAAGAAATACCAGATCAAAACTAGAGGGAGTATATCAAAGAGAAACCATACAAAGCAGGCAAAATTCTTACCTGTTGGAAATCTGCCTTGACTATAGATGAGTTGTACTGGTTAATGCCCAGCTCCTAAAGATAATTTGACTATAGTATACAGTTTTATAACCATGTTTTATCATGGTTTGTGGCTGGCCTATACAGTGGAGAACATAGTGCTAGAATGCCTCAGGAAAATTATAAACCACCCTACCAGTTATTAATGCAGTAAGAAAAGAAGAAAGAGCAAAGTTGAAAGAAAGAAGTTAAAGAGCAGGAGAAAGACAATTGAAGACAAAATTCCTGCCTGAGAAATGGAAAATCAATCACCAAAAAAGATCTCAAAGACATTATTTTCACTGTTTAAGGACTGTCTATAGAGAAAAAAATTTAAAAATCTGTCATATTTACTCTTGGTTTGTGCCCAGATCCTCCAAGGCATTTCAGAGCCTCAGTTCTTTTTAGAAGTTCAAGGGAAATAGGACTCCTATACCAGAACACCTTGGAGAGTGTGAGACTTGAACAGGAAGATATTTATGCAGTTCCTTTTTTTCAGTTGCATTATAATTTTCATTATAAGTAACATATGTATTTTTCACTTAATTCATTTTGCAGCACCTGTGATGGATATCAAGTTTTTTAAAGTGCATATATTCCTCTGGTTCCATACCTCTACAAATTTCGGGTGTATGTACCTCAAAATTGAGTGGTTTTTTGCTTGAAATAATGTTTCCCTCAAAGATGAACTCATTCTCTTTGTAGTACAGAATATATTCAGCTTTCAGGAATTCCAAGATTCCAGCTGAAAATATGACTGTCTAAGTGGGCCTTTACTGACTGAAACTAGAAAAGCAGTGTGTAAGTGGAAGTCACCCTAAACAGTCTTTCTGATTTCCACACCTTTATTTAGTTTAGGTGAGTCAATATACTACTGAGTGCAGAAAGTAATCTGTGTGTTGCAAGTTCAATTTTAATTCATGTGGCTATTTGCAAGGAGGGGTACATTTGATGTAGATTCAGGTTTAGATGATGTGCTTCCTTGACTTAGAGGCAATCAAGAAGTGTACCACACCATGTCAAAGACCACCCAACCTATTCAGGATAAACCCATATAGCCATGAAACTATAAGTAATGCCACCTTAGGTGGAGAAGAGGCTTTTCTGACTTTTTGTTATTATCCAGTATAAAATATCCTAGCTGTTGTATGAAGTACATGACTCCTAGGGGGAACAAACAGCTCAAAAAATGATCTTAAAAGTATTGTCGCAAAATCTCAGTCTGCTGTTTGCATATGAGCCTTTTTCCTCTGTAAGACTGGCAGCAGTGCTTGATGTTTTTAGTTACCCCATAATAGCCTCAGAGCTCTCAGTGGCACATTTGACAAACTGTTGATAATGTGAAAAAAATCTGTAGTGCAAAAAAATAAATCCTCAGTGCAACTGATTATCAGGAAACATCCATAAAGGTGTCTGGGATTTGTTTGGCTCTTCTAACTCCTTGAAATATGCAGAAGCTCCTTCTCCCTCACCCCAGACCACCTTATCTTTTGCTTGGGTGCTTTCTCCTCAGCAGAGGTGTATACGGTTTTGACTGCCTCACACTGATGCCACAGTGGATTTAGACAATGATGCTGTCAGGTATTCCTATGCTGAAAGTCATTCAGAGCAAATTTATTATTTTCAAGGGATGTGGAAACAGTGAGTAAGAAATAATTCATAAGCATACAAAAGTGGAGGTGATTTCCATAAATGTTTCAGCATGCACAGCACTGCGATCTTGTCAACTGACTGAAGAATTCACATGCTTTATCTTTGCCTGCATTCCTTTTGAAATAAACAAGATTAAAAGAAATGTGACTTCTATTAGCTTTTGTACAGTGTTCATAACAGTCTATGCCAGTAGTGCATACTAGAGTCCTATGATGAAAGAAATTAATTGTAGAGTCATAGAATGGTTTGGGTTGGAAGGGACCTTGAACACCTCGAGGGACAGGACACCCACAACTTCTCTGGGCAACCGGTCCACTGCCTCACCACCCTCACACTAAAGCATTTCTTCCTGATATCTAAACTAAATATCTTTTCTTTTGGTTTAAAACTGTTACCCCTCATCCTGTCACTACACTCCCTGATAGAGTCCTTCCCCCTCTCTCCTGTAGCCCCCTTCAGGTACTGGAAGGCTGTTATAAAGTCTTCCCAGAGCCTTCTCTTCTCCAGGCTGAACAGCCCCAACTCTCTCAGCCTGTCTTCATAGGAGAGGGGCTCTAGCCTTTTGATCATTTTCATTGCCCTCCCCTTCCTGTGCTGAGGACTCCACACCTGGAGACAGTACTTTAGGTGGAGTCTCATGAAAGCAGAGTAGAGAGAGAATTACCTCCCTCGACCTGCTGACCACGCTTCTTTGGATGCAGCTCGGGATGCAGTTGGTCTGGGCTGCCAGTGTTCACTGCCAGCTCATGTTGAGCTTCTCATCCACCAACACCCCAAGTCCTTTTCCTCAGGGCTGCTCTCCAGCCAATCTCTACCCAGTCTGAATTTGGATCTGGGTTTGCCATGAACCATATACAGGACCTTGCGCTTGGGCTGGTTGAACTTCATGACGTTTGCATGGGCCTACCTCTCAAGGCTGTTAAAGTCCCTCTGAATGGCATCCTTTCCCTCCAGTGTGTCAACCCCATCACATAGCTTGGTGTTGTCAGCAAACTTGCTGAGGATACAGTCTATACCACTGTCCATGTCACTGACAAAGATGTTAAACAGCACAGGTCTCAGTACTTACCTCTGAGGAATGCCACCCGTCACTGGCTTCCACTTGCCGGTTGAGCTGTTGACCGCAACCCTTTGAGTGTGACCAGCCAGCCAGTTCCTGATCCACTGAGTGATCCATCCATCAAATCCATGACTCCACAATTTTGAGATCAGGATGTCATGCAGGACAGTGTCAGTGTTAAATGCAATGGCTCAAGTGACATTAAAACACTTCCAATAAGCATAAGTTTCTCTTGGTACTTACCTACCAAATGCATTCTTAATAAGTGCATTCATTTTTTGAAAAATAGATGTTTGCTATCGTATCCCTACAAACAAGATAATAAAACATGAAACAACAGAGAAACAAATTAATAAAAATGTGGAAGAACATATGGGTGGAGAATTTCTTCACTTTAAATATATTTGTAGCTCTGTATCTGTGTATTCAGAGTTCATCATAAATCAATGGTAGTGTAAGAAGACGTAGACAACTGTAATTGTCTGTCTTATTGTATGGAAATGACTTCATTCTCAAATCAGTTCAGCCTCATACATGTTACGTGTTCTCATTTTCCTTGAAGGATCTGAGGATTAATAAGTATAAGAGTAAGATATTTATGAAGTGTTTGAGTTTCCAAAAAAAGTAGTATATAATAATGTAGTGGTTTCAGCCAAATTTACCCAAACCAGACTGACAGATGGCTCTTCCCTGCCCCCCTTCCTCCCCCCCCGGCGAAAAAAAGAGAGGAGAAGAAGAGATAAGGAGATTTATGAGTTTAGAAGTTTAGAATGAACTAAACTATTTTAATGAAGAATTAATATTAAAATCAAAAAGAAGAAAATAATTAAATAGGTACAATACATACAAAAATGTATCAAGTGCCCAGGAAGACAATCACATCACCAGCAGGCACTGGGGAAGTTCCAGACTGGACTCTGTAACAGATGGGAACTGGGTTCCAGCTCTGGAGTCAGGAACACTCGAATCAGGATCAAAGGCAGGTGAACAGACAGAGTCTTCTTTGGATATCAGCCACTGAAAAAAGAGAGTTGACCCTTTGATCCCTCAGCTTTTATACTGAGCATGGGGCAGATGGGATGGAATACCCCAGTTGGTCAGTTTTGGGTCACCTGTCCTGCCCGCTCCTCCCCACAGATGTGACCCCTCTACATTTTTCCATTTCCAACCCTCTATTGGGGCAAATAACGATATTGGCTGACATTGGTTGCTATAGCAATAAGTATAAGCAAGAGCCTCTCTGCACACCATTCCTTGGCATGTAGCACAAACATTGGTCTTATCATTCTGAGAACGAGCAGTTTTCCCCACAATATGCCGTTAATTTCAGAGAGCTAGAAGAAGCCTAGCTAAGATGTACAATTACAGAACAGAAAGCTGGTTCTGTTCTACTTCAAACTGGTACAAATAGCTACTAAGAGCTCAAAAAATGTCTACAGTAGAGCAGTATCATGGATCTAATTCAGTACGTGAACAGTACCTATACCTTACACTATCCTTCTCTTTTACATAGAACCATTACCAAATACTGAGAGCTGCATAAGCAAAGACATGCTGAGAATCCATTCCTTCTGTCTGGAGCATATCGTGGCAGTGACAGCTCCACAAAGAATATACACATCAGCCTAAACATGTGTCTTGATCCTGCTCCAATCTCTTCCATAACAGTACTGCGAGAATAAGAGAAGGATGAAAAGACTGTCAACTAAAGTAAAACTATGACCATAAACAGAGATGTACTAAAAGTATTTAACAAGGCTTTACATAATGTGTTTGATATCTACTTACAAGGGTTTTATCATTGTCTTAATTCTGAGCATAGGCCTTAAATGAACTCACAATTCAAATGACAAATTCTTTTCCCCAATCTGAATGTTTAAACCATGTAATAGAAAAAAACACATTTCAGATTCAGGTACAGGGCTTGGTTTTCCTCAAGAACTTTTTTGGTGATAAAACTTTGGTGAAGTTTTGCATCATTCAATTTTTGTTTGAACAATTCCTGAAGCTAACATAACTGCAGCACTACGTTGCAAAGGCAAAACTTCTAGGGAGAACACTCAGATTAAGACTGAAGGGTATGTAGGTTAAAATAAGCAACAGGGAAAGAGTGAAGGTGAGTACATGATAACAAAGTGAGTCAATAAACTCATTACTGCTTTGCTATCCCACTTCTGAATAGAAGCTATACTAAATGACATTTAACTTCAGGTCTTGTGAATAAATGCAATCATTTTAGTTTCTGAGGTAATAAAAGTAAGACCGATGTATTTAAACTCTCTTTTGAAGATGGAAGCAGCTATCGCAGAGCTTGTCTAATATTCTGGTTGAGTGATTGGTATTTCATATTGGTATATAAAAAGCAAAAACCATTAAAATAAATGTGTATCAGAAAAAGATCTCAGAAAAACAGAACCACTGAGTACTCGGCCCAGGCATAAGTTTTTACATATATTCCCTGAAAGAAGTTACCATATTTAGATTAACTCTTTGAAATGATAGCAGCAGTGGATGTATTCAAACCAAAGCCTCAAAAATGATATTAAGGACTTTCTACAAAGTAATGCAACAACAATGGAGGAACAGCTGCTGGATTTCTTTGGAAAAGCTCTGGCCTATTCAAAGAGAAACAATATAAATTGGGCATTGCCATTAACTTCAGAGAGGTTCTTTGATGATATCTGAGAGAAACTAGGAGCTTTGAAACTGAATGGTAGAAAAGACGGATATGAATTACGCTCTGAGTATGCTGACATTGTACACTTTTTCCCAGCATTTATTATAAGAGGTGACCTTAGAAGGACTGTACCTTGCCTTGCTGCCAGAAGCAATCTTTGTAGCAATATATGGAAATGTGATAGATTCTACAAATCTGAAAACGCTGATTAGCTAGGATCTTGAAAGAGTTTATCCTGAACCTAGCATTCCACCTGATCATTCAGGTCTGCTGATGGCTGAAAAGCTGAAAAACCTGAGTCCACAGTGATTGATTAATAAACCGACAAAATTGAAGAAATGGATCCAGACACTGAGCTAAAAATAACTTTCCTTCCCTGAAGATCAAAATTACCAAACTTGTACCTTTTATTAAGATGAACAATATTAATGATTATGGTGTACAAACTATTGAAAAGTCTCAAAACTAACAAATAAGCAAAACCACTTAACCGCTCCAAGCAAAATTAAAAGTCCTCAAGCAAAACATTGCCAAAAATACTTGGTCAAATTAAAAATAATTTAAAAAAAAAAAAAAGGAAGAAAAAGAGGGAAAACTGGTCCCTTGAATATAATTTAAAAGGACTCTGAGAAGAAAGAGACACTTGCTATATGACAAACAGAGGCTCTGTTGGGTTTTTTTTTGTTACTTTGTGCATGATTTAGGGCAAATATATGCTACATTTTCTCCAGTAACAAGACTGACAAAATGACAGTTGCCTCCTGTGTACAATGCTTTGGTCCCTGTGGGCTATTGCATGCATTAAAATACACAGGAGATACAGCCTAATAGGTGACATTTCCACAAAATTCTTGGAAGAATATTCAAACTAAGCAATTGTTTTGTAAACATAGGGAATTAAAAATATATGCATATATGTTGCAGTTATATTGGCATTGAATGGTCTACAAGGTGAAATTCTCATAAAGTTTTGTCTTCAAGGCAATATTAGACAAGAAGAAGGCTTTAATTAAGAACAATAGTAGAAATGGTCATTGACCTGAGCTTCACTTGGAAACAGAAGAAAATAAATTATGATATCTCATCATGATAATGCTTTCCCCACCCACAAGGACAGATACTGGCTTAAATCAGACAAAGCTACTACAGAGAAAAGAGGGAAAAAAAGGAAGTTTGAGGAAAAATGTATTTATATTTAGGTGATTTTACCAACCCATTAGGATACCTTGGCAACAGTGTTGAAGACTCAGGAAATAATTGTTCCTTCCTTGTCATCCACTGCCCCTCAGGATGAGTTGCTCAGACTGAAAAAGTAGATCTGGGACAGCTTCAGGTTTTGACTGGGGGAAGGTTATAATCAAAAGTCACGATTGCATAGCCCAACCAAAACAATCAAAACTGAGATACTGTATAAGCAAGGTCTCACTTATGTATTTTGTGCATTTAACTACTCCTTTCCCCACCTCAGCTTCACTCACTGGTTTACAGTTTAGCTCTGTTACCTCTTATCAACTTGTGACTGTGACCTTCCTTGAGGGGTCAATAGCAAATGTGATCTCAGAACAATTGTCAACAGGGATAATAGCTACATCTCCAAGCTAAAGGAAAACATAACCCAAGTACTGCCCTTTTGAAAGCCTAAAAAGCCTCTCCGGTTCAGAAACTCTTCACTGTTCTTCTCCATGCAGGTTTCAGTGCTGAGCCTTTACTGTTTTTAAGACAGGTTAATATAGGACTCCTTTCCATTGGATTTTCAGTTATTCTTTATGCCAAATCATTGCAGGTTAAGAATTACTGTAAATCATCGTTTCATTTAGACAGTTAAAATACTAGATGAATCCTGAACATATTATTCATTGTCATTGAGAAGGTGTCTTTTCAAACAGCTGGAAGTTAGGTAAACCTGAATAGAATTCTTCTTAATAAGACTTGTGCATCTGTCTCCCACGCATAGTTTTGTAAATCTCCCCTAGAATAAAACCTGCCCTTCTCACGGGGAGTAGAGACATGCACACCTTGTTTCTCAGACTTAGAATTAGTGGGAATTAGTTTTAATGGAAAAGTTCTTTGGGGGAAACTTATCTTAGTACTCTCCAAAGTTGATATATGTAATTTCAAACTGCTCTGTCTGACTCCATAAGTGTTATTCGTCTCAGAATTTGGGCTCGGTTTTGCTCTTAAAATATTTGAATATACTCACAGAAGGTCTTGAAAATGTGATTGTATGGAGTCGGTCACTGTCCTGACATTTTTTTAAGTAGAAATCCTATGCATCAGTTAAAGTTGGTCCACTAGGAGCTTACATGCGCAGAAATTGAAAGAGTACTTGGACATCTTTGTTAAATGTTGTTATTGACAACACAACCTTCATCTCAAAATAAGATGTTTCTGGTGAGTTGGTGTCTAGATATATCAATTACATTATGCCACAAAAGTTTTTTGTATTCACAGTGAAAATGACAGCTTAATTAAACTGCTTCCAGATTCCTTGTTAACTCAAACTTTGCAGTGCTAGTGGGTATGAGTGATTTTCTCCTTGCCCAAATGTAAATTTAATTTTTGTTTTTCAGCCTAGTGTTTTACTTCTTGCCTGAGGTTAGATTGAATGAGCACTGGTGACAATTCTGTTCTCCCTGTAGATGTTCTGCCTCGACAGCAGCTGTAATATCGAAAGGTTTGATGTATACAGCAGAGTGTAAATAATTTCACCCCAAAGTAGGATAAGGTGTATTGGTAGACAAAGAATGGATTAATATACAATAACACTTCAGTTACTCGTAGTAACAGTACATAGGCTCATTTAGAGCTCCAAGTCTAACATTTTTTCAGTGGCCCCTCCCTTTTCCTTTGCTTGAGGTTAAAGGAGAGCAGAGGTCACTGGGCACTGCACCCTAAACTTGCCATCCAGCTGGTCCTTAAGGAGCTCAGGGTTGGTAGTGGGCTACTGGCCCTCGGCTTCTCCTTTTACACCCACACTAGGCTGATTGCTGCAGAGGAAAAGCAATTGTTTCATTAGTATTTTCCTAAATGGAGGGAGACGAACGTGGGCATCTAACCCTATTCCAGGAATGGTAGCAGTGGAAAAAGTGTCAGTTGTGGACAGAGTATTTCATGTGCATTAAGGCTCGACTTAGATGTACACTGTCATTTCATAATTAAATAGGTCATTTCATCAATATACATTTAACTTTGAGACTTAGATCTCTGTTGGACCATAAAGTGCACAGTTCTGAGAAAAAGGGATTGGCTGAAAAAGATGTTGGCTTCAGAGCCATTTTTCTTACAACATGACAGACTCAAGGTAGTGCACGATAAAATAAAATAAAGTAAAACCCACTTTCTTCAGAATTTTAACAATATCATTTTTCTTTTGTCCATCCTAGTAGAAATAAAAATACAGTTCTAGTTTTTAGTTCTGCTTTTGTGTTTTTTTTCCCCATCTTTCTGTTGTTTTTCTTCCTATGCCCTCAGAGAAAAAAGAAACCACACAACAAATATTCACTAAGTGTATTTGTCATTTATTTATAATATTTAGAAAAAAAAGTTGATCAAATATCTTTACTACTTAAGAAATAGATACTGAGAACTGGCTTCTCAGTTACATGGGACAAATAGCGTTTGAAATCAGTGAACTGCACAAGTTTACACTAACTGAAACTCTTACTGCGTATGATTAAGTTCCTGCAGGTATTTAAACATGTGAGAAATGTTTTGTGAGAAAAAGGACTGTGACAATAGCAGAGGGTTTGCCAGCTTCTTTCTTCATCATACACTGATGTGGTAAGACAATACCCCAGATAATACCTGTTTTGCTAATGTAACTGCATCCTTTGTCACAATAATTTCCTTATGTTGCTGAAATTAATGTTGGTACATAAACACCAAATGTGAGTAAACATCAAGTTGTGACATGAAATAAACAGGTATAAGGTAGGAAAAACACAAGAAGTCTTGTATAAAGTCTCTTCTCAAACATGTAATGTTAGGATTAAGACAATATTTGTAATACTTAAATTTTACAGATTTCTGAAATATAGGTAAATTAGTAATTACTTTTTTCATCTAGCTCCAACCGGAATACTTTCCAGAAAGCTAGAAGATCAGATTTATGATGTTTTTCCCTTCAGAATCAATGAATTAATGACAAAACAGAAGGAGAAATTTCAGATTTATTTTTTTCCCCTCTTGAACAAGCCATGAGCACCCTAGCACTTCCTTTCCTTATCTTTTTTCTAATTTGTTCTGAAGTTTAACATGAAAATTGGATTTAGGAGCAGTTAAGAAGGGGGTTTTGAGGATCAAGTAGTTGCAGATAAATAAAAATCACAGAACAGATGCAAATGTCAGTGTTTCTTCTTTCATCCTGGCCTTGGTGGTACTGTTTATTGGGTATTGCCTGCTTTGTTGAGCTAAGCCTAACTCTCTCTGATGTTTGAATACCTGCAAGAGAAAATGAAATGCTTAACTGACGTTGTCATAGCAGGGTTGGAACCCTGCGCCCCCCACAGCTAGGCTGAGAAACAGAGTAAGGGTGTAGAATTTTCCTGCTCCTACTTATTTCTGCATGTGTTCAAACACATGGCATAAAAAAAAAATATTACTGTTGCACATGAGATATATTCATAGTATATTCCCTTTCTTCAGTCCCTTTTTTAGTACCTAAAAAGCTCAGGAAAAGTCCTCCTGTGACAGATTCAAAATATTTGGGGTCTTCAGGGGTCATCAGTAGAGTCACACAATCTAATAATGATGTCAAATGTATTTTATTTGCAGATGACTCCTTATGTGCTAAAATGTGCATATGCAACATGCTTTTAGAGAGTAAACTATTCCAAGTTATTGTAGGCATCAAGTATCACAAGCTTGGCTTGTCTGTTGAGTAATACACATGCAGTCAACAAGCTCCTAAATCCTGCTACAGACTAACAAAGCTGATTGAAATTATTTTGGAATATAATGAACTATCATCAATTATTCATTGCTGGACATCTTGGCCTATTATTCAGTCCAATGTAAGTGCAATTGTCTTATTGTAATGATATGTGTAGCGGTTCACAGAGATAAGCAGATTAGTGTAGATGTAGAGAGATGTATCTCTCAAAGACAATTACATCCTATTGTACATTAGTAAAAATGAAGTAAGCTCAGTTTTCATTAGGGACAGCCTCAGACTCCCACATGAGAGGGCAAGAGGCAAAGGAAATGATGCTCTGATGCCCAAGTCCGCTCTATGGATAGCTTTCAGACCCACAAATTTAGCCTTGCAAACAAACCCTTTCTCTTCCTATCCAAAAAGCAATTATGTGTTACTAGTAATAAGCTCAATAGTTTGTTTTTTCCCAGGTGGACTAGTGACTGGTTACATTCTAAATACATTTTCTTCACCATCTACTCATCATCAGTGTTGGGAATCTAATTTATATTTTGCATGACAGTAAAATAATCTAATATGATTGGTTAAGAATATACTTTTATGTCTTACACAGAGTCCTTCCCAAAACAGCTTTACCTAATGAGCAAATTTATTACATATTTGGAATTGTTATTGGGGGTTTATGAGTCTGAATTTTGTTGCATATTTTACTACCTCAGCTCTTACTTCTGCTATATATGGTAACACTGTAGGAACAGATGCATACATAAACCCATGAACCTTAGAAAAATCCATAAACCCTGGTGATAACAAGATAAGCCCAATGCTATTAGTGCATCGGTAACACATCTTTAGGACAGGGAGATGCAGTTATTTATTCAAAACAAATGCTTGTGTCTAAAATAACCCCATCATGAGATTTTTCTCCAGTGAATTGCACCCGTTCTCTTGAGCTGAAAAAATATGCAGCTAACTCAATAAAATCTTCTGCGGAGCTCAGCTGAACGTAACACACTCTAATGCAATTATCCATGTTTCATTTAGAAGAGTGATCCTCCTGACGGCTCGGAGTATTTCTCCTTTAATAAGTAAGAGCATTTGCATTTCATTACCATGCAAAGAGTTTCCTCAGAGTACTCTGTGTAAATGAAAAAAAAAAAAGCCCAACCCAAAGAATCCGAACCTCAATCTTTTCTTTGTGCTATCTCAGCAGCAGTAGTAATACAGTATGTTAAAATATTACACTGGAAGATTTTATTTTATACATATATATATTCAATCTTTTCTTTGCTTATGTATATAAAAAAGTAGAAATTTGGTGTTAATTTAGGTTAAAGATTCTAAGAGTTTTTACTGACAAGCCAGTAGAGAGTTTTATTAGGTATCAATAAAGTAATATACATGATGCTACCATATGATACAGAATTCAGTTATGTTTTCAATACTACGGTATGAAAAAGATTCACTTTTGCCAATGACCCTCTTTGTGGGAATCTCTAAGTACCTGTGTAAGCAATCTCCTTTCTTGATGTCTGCACAGAGTGTTGACAGCATGGATGTGCAGTAGGTAACTTCAACTTCTTGAACAACGGAAGTGCAAACACTTTTGATCTCTGGAAACTTAAAAGGGATGCAAGTTTAAAAAGACATGTTAAAAGCTTCTAAAAAGTACTTATTTTAAACCTGCGCAGGTAGCCAGGGTTGTGTGCAGGCTCTAGTAATAACAACATTAAGGCTCCTTCTCTGAGGTCAAAGAGTTCCTATGCATAGTGTGGGTGCTTGGGTATATACAAGTCTTCTAACAAAAACTCCTGGGTTGCCAGCACCAAATAAACTGGAAGGTGTCCTTACAAGGGTCAACATGAAGCAGAACAAGGTGCTGGTGGTCGTATGAGCAGCTGAGCAACAGTTCTCAGTGTTACTGCCATGTGGATGCATGGTGTGCAGGACCTGCATGGCACCAGGGTGGAGCTGGTGCTGGGCAGGGGCATAGCACCTGGGTGCTGGGCACAGAGTACAGGCTGCTTCATTATTATCGCACTGAAGGGAAGTGTTGATTACAGGTCTTATTCTCTTGTGGGTGCATCAGTTAGAAAGAACAAAGGAAGCACAAAAGTGCATTCATGGAGGAGCAGGATTTTTCTCCAGTGGAAATATTAGAAATAGAGTTTTCTCATGTGCTTCAGTGTGTTTTGAGGGATAGGAAACATTTGCCGTGGGTTTTATAGAAAATTACTGATAGACATAAGCACCTTTCTGGTTTCTCCTGGACTCTTTATTGATGTGAGAGTTACTTTACATTCTGCAATCACAGCTTCTCTTGTTCTTTCTGGCACAGCTTCTTTGCATATGACTTTTAATAATTGTGATTTTTGTACTGCACAAAATGTTTGCTTCTGGAAGGAAAAGATATTTTTTTTAATGAATGTCTAAATGCTTTGATTCAAAGGGGTTCTATCTCCTAACACTGACTAACAGCCACGAGGAAAACAAGATGGGGTTCATTGAGATAAACAGTGACATTTACCTTCATGGTTATCTGACATGTAACGTCCTTCATGCTTCTTCTGCTCTTGCTATCCTTCAACTTTTACTATTGAAAGTGGCATTTGGACTTGGATTTGAAGACAATGTGTCAGTTAAAAAAAAAAAAAAGGTTACTGAACAACAGCATTTCTTAGCGACTTTTCCTTGATTGTGATGAGACTGGAAAGGAATTCACTGTGAAACAGAGCAAATTAATTTTACTGCTAAACTCCTATGATAAAACATTATGCTTACAGCATTCCTCAAGACTTTTTGCAGACACCCCAGAATCCTTAGGGAATGGTATCTTCATCAGGAGAGGAAGTTTTCTGTCAAATTTTTCTCTAGTTCACTCATTTTGGAGAATTTCTTGGGTGGGAGGAATGGTAGTGTTCAGCTAATTTCCCATTACATGAACAGTTCTTATTAATACAGCCAAAGCTAATCTAACGCAAAATATGTTTACATAAACTATATAAGGTGACAGAAGCTACATATTAGACAAGAAGGAGAAGGACAGGAAAGGAAGACAGATTTAAATCTCTGCATGTCCTTTTTGCTGCAGAAAACTTTGGTATGAAGTCTTGCTTATCAATCAGCACAAGGGTGAGACGGGATGCAAAAAGCATCTGACAGTTGATGAAAAACTCGAGTTTACTCTTTGCTTTGCAGAAAGCTATATATGAACAGCAACAAAAATACTATTCCAGCTGGAAAAGCTGCTGTCATTGACTCCAGCTTAGTGGAACACCAAACCTTGTGGCTATGTCATTCACAAATTATTAGGCCTGACAGAGTCCAGAGTGATTCTGCTACCATGCCATTGAGAAGAAATCCTTGAGGATTAGACAGAGTTAAATGTGGATCATGCATGGATTACCATGAATACAGATAGCTCCTAAACTTTTCTGTTTGCAGATTTTGTAAATCGTTATGTATGGCTTTCAAGACAAAAAGTTCTATGTACAAATGCACTGTAAACCTTATTTTAATTAATGTAGTCCTTGAAAGCAGCAGGCATGTAACGCTTAACCTATTTACTAAATGTATTCCAAGAGCTACCTTTAAATAAAATCAAAGTTTTAACTTGCATAATAAACTCATTCTAAATTAATTGTAATTTAATAATCTAATATACTGTTACCAAGTTGTAGGCTTGAAAGTTATGCTGAGCTCTTAAACCTTTCATTGTTTGCAGGTGAAAGCCATCTTACAGGTCTGTAGTTGTCACATAAAGGCAAACCTGAAACATGTTAGTTAGATTTCATGCAGGTACAGAAAATAAATTCTAGTTTGCAAACAGGAAATTTCTCTCTCAAAAATGTGGCTACTCTCGTGGAAGTTTTGCCAAACTACTCACTGCAATATACATGATCCCTGCTTTCTTAACATGCAGTCTGCAGTCATGCAGTGCTGTACAATACATTCTGCGAAGAAAGGGTATTGCATATTGTTATACTTCATCACAGTCTTGTTCAAAAACAACTACATTTTCTATCCTCTAATAGTTTGAAGATAATCCAAGTGCTATGCTACTCTGATTTCTCTTCTTGTAGTTTCCTTAATGGACCAAAAGAAGGGCAAGGAGAAGAGAGGAAAAGAAAGGGAAAAACACCTCAGGAAAATAGGAAAAACACCTATTAAAGACAGTTTAATAGATCAATAACAGAAAAAAAACCCAACCCAAAACCCAGTAACAATATCGATATCGACACAAGTCACTCTCACCACCCAGTGAATTGGTGAAATCAACGCCTTCCTAAATAGTGATCATGAGTTCCCACTCCCCAGCCACCTCTCCCATTTGTATGCTGAGCATGATGTCTATGGTATGGAATATCCCATTGGATATTCCACTGGCCATTCCATTGTTCTGTTTATGCTCCTTCTCAGCTTCTATGGGAAGCTGAAAGAAGTCTTTGAATAGTGTAAACATTGCCCAGCAACTATTAAAACTATATGCATTATAGACATTCCTTTCATATCAAATCTGAAAACCAGCAATGACTAGAAATAAAATTAACTTTATCCCAGCTGAAACCAGGACATCCCTATAAAATCTCCCCTACTACCAGGCTTGTCGCTGTTTGACTGGTCACCTATGTGGTTCCATAAGGCATATCTAAGGCATGTTCACTTCTCAAGGCATTTTCAAGCTATTACTTTCTATCTTGCCTTATGATGGGTTAATGGTGTATGAACAAGCTCATTAAAAAACGCTCTCTAATGCTGCTGCTAAATCCAATATCAGTTTTTTTCTTCAGCCTGAGGGCTTTTTTCTTTTCTTTCTTTTTTTTTTTTCCCTTCTTCTTTTCCACATGATAATGCATCTTTAGAGTCCAGCAGCGCACAATGAATAACATAAGCAGTGGCAGGATTATCATACATTCACTGATATAATAATAATGTTTCCTGAAGGTTTCAGGAATTTGTTTTAGCCTCAGACTAGTCAAAGTACCTCTGTCAATATTTAATCTGTATTGACTCATGGCTTGATTACAATGCATAATGCTGACCGCATCAATCTTCCCATAAAGCCTGGCTTCTGCTTCTGACAAAACTGTATTGATACATTTGATTCATCCTGACATTGCAAAGCTGAAAAACTGCTGAGATTTTCACTCACTATAAATTTGTGTATATTATTACCCTGAAAGGACACACAGCAGCATCCTGCTAGGTTAACTGCTGCTTCTGTTTGTCCTTTTTTATTTCAAATGCAAAAATGAAACAAAGCAATAACAAACTTACAATATCAAGTAAGGGTCTAGAAATAGGCTTTAAATTGTATCTTCTCTTGTGAACAACTTTTCCTTTCTCACAGAAACCCAAAGTAAACCAATAAAACCTCAAAGCCTTTTATTACTTGTTCTGGCATTGAACAATTCTTCCCAGCAAAATATCTTGTCATGTGCCTAACTTTGTAATATTACAAACTCTTTTGCTGAAGCGATATGTGTGTTTAGGTGCTAAAAGGTCTTGGGCTGTGGCACAAGACTACTTGCTATTTTATAATCTAAAGTATTATGAAGTGATAGATTACTTCACTGTCTCATTTTTAAAAGGAAAATACAAATTCCCAATCACAGAAATGCATTTGTGAATTTTATCCATATATTATTTTCCTTGTAGGGGTTTGATCTCCAAATCCAGTTAATTTGTATTAAAAATAACACACACATTCATATGACTACTGAATCACACAGTTCATGAGATAAGTCTGTTCTAGGGTTTGGATCAAATAGTTAGTAGATGGGGGACTAAATGGCGATAGTCTGAAAAATGTTAAAATCTATTGCATGCAATTATTAATTACTTTAGAACTGATCTTTTGGAAGACAAATAAATTCAAAATGCAACAAGTTAAAACAAACAGGAGGCAATGAACTTACTGACACGAGACATACTTAGAAAAGAGAGCAGCAGATTCAACAAAATGCATCCCTACAAGCGTTCACATCCAAGCTCTTGCTCTAGTAGATGCATGCAAAAATTCTGTCAGGACAAAGAAGATATGGTATATCTATCACTGTTGAGCAATCATAAATGGATAAGCATCTGCTCTGTTACTTTCACATCTTTGCTGCTGTTGCATCTTCACTTAGAAAGTATAAGAGCATGTTAGAATCACAAATATGCTTCCTATTCATTACAACAATTTTGTGATAGGTCCTCAGAAACCACTGCAATATACAGAATCAAATAGCTAGAAGTAAGTCTTAAGGAGCAAATATTAGATCTTTGAAAATTAAACTGAAGTACAATTGTTGTTACTTAGTAAATGTGCACTGCTTGGTATTCATTTTTCAGTAGTCTTTTTCTAGGAGTCAGTTCTCCTTTGGCTGGCAACCCATATAACTTCATCAACTCAAATGTGATTGAATACACATCAACTCAAAATTGAAGGGTGTATTTGACCCAAAATGTTTATGGTACAGATCACCAACTAGTGATCACTAACTTAGATTGACCAGCTTTGACTTATATTAGGTCAGAGACTGTCCTTTATTTTTTCATTTCATTTAGTTCTTGACTCACCTGAGAGTAGTGATTACAATTTCATCAGCAGATTTCTAGTCAGCACTGCATATTTGATTGAGGGTCTGAAATTAGCAATATATTACAATGACTCTTCATTGTCACATTGTCTACAATATTTCTTTTTCTCCATTAAACAGAGACGATATTAAAAAATCATGCTTGTACAGTCAATCTTATGATTATAATGATGCTTTCTTGTCTACTGGTTTGATTTCTAGTTTAAGCATCAATAGATAACACCTCTTAATGTCACTGAAAACAATGACTTTAACACATTAATATTTTTTACAGTCACAGTTTACTATAGGAATGGTCAGAGACTATGCTTATATAAAAAGTCAAGGTTCAAGCTGCTTGTACATAACTGATTCATTTCTTGAATTGTTAAAAATATGTTTCTTTACATTGTCCATACTTTTCTACTTCTAGACTTGTGACTAGTTGTTTCTGAGTCTACGCATTCCTGAAGATAAAGGGATCCTTAGAGTAAACACAGTAGCACAAAGACAAAGGACATTACATAAAATCTATGGTTATAACAGCAAAAGGTTCAGATGTAAAGATGACAGCAAATTGTGCTAGCCAAAGAAATGAATAATTGCATTTTCTTACTGTCTTTCAGAATACTGGGTAACCTTTTAATGTCAAGGAATCCCAACACTTTTTAAGTTGTCCCCCCCCCTCCCCGAGGAGTTCAGTACGTCTGATTCACGTCTGTGACTAAATGTTGCATTCCAGCCCTCAGGGCTGCCTGGGAAAAATGTGGATTTTTCCAGCTGTACTCTGTCAGCTAGGCCCTTCTTAACATTGTGAAGAAAGCTCTACATAGAAATAAAAATCTCCCTGTAGAAGTTGGGTCAAAAGTGATTTACAATTTGTCATAGGAGTGGCAGCACTGGCAGCACATTTTGGGATCTCAAGTGCTAAACAAAGTTCTCCTCCATCAGTAGCGTGAAGTATCGTATTGTATTTCTGTAAATCTCCACTTTTTTTTTTCTTCAGGACAACTAGTGATCCCAGGCTGGGTCTGTCAAAAGGCCATGCTGTAACACACAAGCACAAGGATATGAAGAAGTCCTCACTTGCCGTCATTGGCATCTAAGAAAGAGTGGCACGTCAACATCTGAGACAAGAAAAGATTTTACTCCACACAAAAGGATCCTCCAATTCATGGTGAAGCTACCTTAACAAATATGCAACTCACGCTCAGGACAAAGGCTCAGGCCTAAATGCTTCTCTTGCAGGACAGTCAGGTTACCCTCATATGACAGCAAGCAAAAAATTTAATAGCAGACCTAGCTGATTTTGAAAATAACCTACAGTGAACACATGAAGAAATAGCAGTGGTTATCAAAATGACAGAGCTCATATGCAACAGCTATTACAGTAACCAACTATTTATTTTCATGGTGTGCATATAAATAGTTTATGCAGTGAATAGGTTATTGTATCACCAGCTCTGGGTAAAGAATCAACTGGTTTAAAAAGCATTTCTTCTTAGTGAAGACCTTCTAAAAACTCTAGCACAGGGGCGAAACAGGGGCTGGTCATTATTAAAACTTCTATTGGGACTTACTTCTGTGAGTGCAAATACCTTGTCTTTCTTACTAGAGTATGTTAATCCTGTTATAGAGTAGGTGAAGTCTCCATGGGAAACAAGAAGCACAGTTTAAAAAACAGTGAAGGAAGGCAGGATTTTTTACGTAGAATCTCCATATCCTTTATACTTGTGTGACATTATTGTAATCAAAGGCTAATAGGGCATGTAAAATAGAGTGAAATTCTATTCTTGCTCAAATTAGTGGCGAAGTTACTTAACATCCACAGAGTTACATTTTCTCTGAAAATTTATTGTCTCATGTTCCTTGAATATGCTGTGAACTGTATATTTTAGAAAAGATGACTGCTTCTCTTGGGAAAAATACTTCATTATGACTACAATATTGTTATGCCTACAACAACTACAGTTGGGGTTGTCCAGTCTGGAGAAGAGAAGGCTCTGGGGAGACCTTATAGTGTCCTTCCAGTACCAGAAGGGGGAATACAGAAGAGATGGGGAGGGACTCTTTATCAGGAAGTGCAGTGACAGGATGAGGGGTGATGTTTTGAAACTGAAAGAGGGGAGATTTAGATTAGATATCACACAGCAATTCTTTACTGTGAGGGTAGTGAGGCACTGGAACAGGTTGCCTGGACAAACTGTGGATGCCCCATCCCTGGAAGTGTTCAAGGCCAGGCTGGATACAGCTTTAATCAACCTGGTCTAGTGGGAGGTTTCCCTGCCCATGGCAGGGGGTTGGAACTCCATGATCTTTAAGGTCCCTTCTGACCTCAACCGTTCTATGATTCTATGATATACAAATGCCACCTGGGAAGTCAACTAACTACTTGTTTTAAGGTGTCTTTATGAGTTTAAGGTTGAATGTTCACTGCAGTTCTTATACAGGAATTCATGGCATTTATAGATTTTCCCAGAGCTTGTTCCTATACTTCAGAAGAACAGTGACAAGCACAGTGAATCCGGGAGAGGCTCTTTATGGAGCTTTTTTCTGTCTTATCCTTATAATATTACTATTATCTGAATCTTAGGAACAGAGCCATTTGGCAGTGTTTGTTGCAGTAACAAAACACCTCATACTCCAGAAAGGAGAATTAAATTTTGAAGTGGTAACTACTTGGGAAGATCCAGTACAATTGGAAAGAAAGAAATTTAGCTTAACTCAATTCTTCGTTTTACAAATAAATGAATGCAACAGAAATATATTTGCTAAAATAATCTTTAATTTATACAATTAGCATTGTAATTGTGAAATATGCTTTTTAAAATAAAGCATGATCTCTAAATTAAGGATTTCTACTTATCAGTACACTGCAGTATCCAATTTGCTTATAAGAAGCCATTCATGCCAATATCATCTTGATTGCTGACAATTTCTTTCTTGCAAATTATCATTTTATATAATTTGAATATACATTGGTTCACTCTAATGTTCTTAACTTGTGTTTCAATGTCATAAATGCAGTTGGTAAAATGTTTTCTGGGGAATACATTTTTTTTTCAGCCAGAAAGAAGCTGCATGCACAGAGTAGGCTCATGCAAGATGTAGGTGTCTGGGAAAGTCCAGGTTTTGGGGACAGATGATCTGATAAGAGTATAACCTGAACCCAAAGCAGTAGGAAGTTATTGAAGGATGTACTTTTTACTTATATCTGCTGAGGTTGGGGAGGGAAGGCCAAGGATCAGTTCATTATCCAAAGCACAGGCTGAGATGGCAAGTGGGTGAGTTGTACAAGCACTCGCAGCACAGCACAGACTTGAACTAAGGAATAATCCAAAGCCTACAGAGACCAAAAAGGATCTTTTTCAAGGAAAAGGAACAGTAATTCATCATATTGCCTCCATACACAGGGGCCGAATGCCACCCCAATGAATTGGGATGGAAAGGAAGGGAATATTTCAGTTGAAAGGAACCTACAAGAATCAACTGTCCAACTGCCTGACCACTTCAAGGCTGTCCAAAAGTTAAAGAGTGTTTTTAAGGGATTGTCCAAATTCCTCTTAAACACTGACAGGCTTAGGGTATTGACCACCTCTCTAGGAAGCCTTGTCCAGTGTTTGAGGACTTTCTCTGTAAAGAAATACTTCCTAACATCAAGTCTGAACTTCCCCTGATGCAGCTTTAAACAATTTCCACATGTGATCCCGGGAAGAAGAGCTCAGCACTTCCCTCTCCATTTCCTCTCCTCAGGGAGCAATGGCATTGCCCATTGGCCTCCTTATCTCTAAACTAGACAAGCCCAGGGTCCTCAGTCACTCCTTAAATAATGTGCATTAGATTTTGTGGTTGACAGAAGCCAGCTCAAGTATAATCTCTCTTGAAAGCAGAGCTGACTACTGTGGAGAAAGAGGCCAGTCTCATTCTTCAGACCTAGATACTTAAGTTGAACAGGGACAGAGAAGTTATCCAAGGTCAGAGACCTGTGCTGAGGGGAGATCCTTCTTGGAAGATTTCATGCTCTGATCTGTGGAGGGAGGAAGGCTGCAGTAGCTTGTGTATGGCTAAATATGACCAGCCTTGCTTGATTCAGATCAGCAGATTTGCACGTGTACCCACTAAAACAGTTGAACTAGGCTTGAAAGGTACCTACGAGTGGGAATGCAGATGAAATGATTGGTTTCATTCAGTGGCACAAAAAGAGGGGAGCAAAGGAAAAAAAAAAGGAAAGCTGATAGAATATTCAATATACCCAGATGCAGATTTAGAATTCCTGGTATGGTTTTTTTTTCCCAAAAAGTCAATTATTGGAGAGCATTGGAAGACTGTAAAGTTAAAACATCAGACAAGGGGGGCAACTTTTTTAAAGAATACAGGAGTCATGTTTAGACTGATAATAGGTATGTGAAATACGGTAGGGATTTCCATCCTGTAGGCCAAAGATGCCTTCATTTCCAGAACAACGTACACTGTAGATTCTGAGAAAGTTTGCATAAGTTTCATACTTAAATTAACACACCAAGGAATCTGCAGTAAAAATTAAAATGAACTGTCACTTCTTTGTTTTATTCCTTTCTTTTCTTTTTTTTTTTGTGGGTTTTTGGTTTTTGTTAATGGGCTTTATGAGTAAACTTTTTCTTTTTTTTTTTTTTTTTTTTTTTTGTTGTACAATCTTTAATGGCTACACTTATCTTCAACTTCTATTATTTGAAAACCAGATTTCAGGAATAGTCTGTTTTTATTTGCCAAGTGGTTACAATATTTCACTTTATTTATCCAGGTCTTGGGAAATAGTAACTTGAAGGATGACACAAGTTTGGTTTCCCAGGAAGACAGAGAATACCTAAATTGGAGAAGTTTTAGCTGTTCAGAAAAATGTTTTAAACTCTCAAATACTTTTCTCAAATCACCCTGTAGTTCTTGTTTAAGACATACCTCAGCTTAGAATCTTTGTTAAGATAGAGAGAATGGGTTTCAACCCCTTCAGCCCCAATACATGTAACCTGTATAAAAAGATGTTGTGAGAAACTATACCTTGAGCTCAAGCCTACAAAGACTGTTGCTTGAATTTCTTTTTTTCTTACCTCCACTACACCCACCCCCAGAAAAATTAGATCTCTGGTCAGCTTACATCAAAGCTGGAAATTTGTGACTTGATATGTTGATTATTCACATCCTGTAGCATTTCTAGGAAAGAGACACCCAAAATGATACTTGGAACTTATTTGTTTATGGTGATGGCCAAAGCCCAGAAGAGAGCATGCCTCACACTAAGATACATTTACAATAGTAGGGGTGTTAGGATTCAAAGGAGAACAAGATTTTATCATAGAAGAGCAAGGCATATGTGTAAAGACAGCAATCACAAGAGCCAGCCAAGATGGTGATAAGGAGCACAGGATAACCTCCCTGAGACTTCAGGACTGGAGCTGACCTTCAATAAGGCTGAAATAGGTTCCTGACCTATGATACCTGATCATGTCGGCTTCCCAGATCTTTGGCTGAAATGAGGAATAATGTCAGAGGATGACCATTTGACTAAATGCACCCAATCTACCTTAACAGCTTCTGTCTTAATACTGTCAGGATCTCTGACTGCAGGGATTTACTGTTTTGATTTCTGAGACTCACTACTGATTTTTTTTAATTTCCTGGGTTTTTTTAGTTCCTCAGAGCAGTTATTTTCTTCCAAAAGTCACTGTTTCATAATATTTCTCAGGGTTATAATTGTAAATTGCATTGATCCCTTTCCCAAATAGCTAATAATACAGTGTATTTTTGTCTATACCTGCAGTTCACTCCTGTTTATAATCTCTTCCAATCCAAAATCATATGTGAAACCACCTATTGCAGTTCTTGCAGTGCCTGTTTGCCAATCTCCATTTGTTTTCTGCACCATTGTTGCTTAGTTCCAGATTTAGAACCTCATCACTTTTAAAACTTCCCGATTGTCACATTCTCCAGAAAAGTATAAGCGTAAAGAAAACCATTCAAATGTTCAAAACAGATGTGCTCCAATCAGTGAAAATCCACCCACAAGCTGCAATCAGGCCTTCTTGAACTAAGTAGCGTGATGAGAAAAGGATACTTGAGGTTCTTGGGCAGCTTGCGTGACAGTAAGATTTTTTTATATGAATTTTTTAAAAAGAGAGGCAAAAAAGAAAAGGTAACATGAGATTCAGTCGCCCATCCTCACGCTCCATTCCAGAGCATGTTAGTCACATAATGTCCCCCAGGTGGGCATGACAGTAAAAGAAAATTAACTCTTGTCATTTAGTATCCTTGCTTTACCTCACATTTGAGGCTAGATTGAACAACTAGAGCAGCAGATGCTGTTTCTGCTGCTGTTGAAAATAAAAGCACTGTGTTGAAAATAAAGTGAGAGGAATGCTATAAGATAATGAGACTATGCTTCCAATTTCCCGTGTGCATAAAAAATACATGGAATTAGCCTAGTTCTGGGTATTTATATCCTCTTGTTAGAAGCTAACATACAGTATTAATGCAGAAGACTCGGGTCAATTCAGGCTTCACAATGTTAGCAAGGAAAGGCGTCCTAGGAGATAAAAAAAGTATTTCCAGGGGATTCATATGCTTTTATTTTGTACTTCTGACAGAAAAAAAAAAAAAAAAAAAGAGATGCATAGACACTCAGAAATTCTACCTTTGCCCCTAATCACAGGGAATATGGTAAATGAACAAAAACCAGGAAGGGGGAGAAATATGAAGGAAGCTCCTCTAGTCACATTCTATTCATAGATTTATAAAAAAAAACCCAGCCAACAACCCAGTCAATGTGCCCAGAATTTTGTATGCTGAAATCTGCTCCTACAGATTGCCCACTGCACATATCAAACTATCTATTAAATTTGTATACTGTCTCATGAACAGAACATGAACTACTGTGTACTGAGAAGTTTTATTAGTTAGTAGTGGTCTGGAATTATGTTTCAAGAGGCAGCATGAAAACAGAACTCATTTAATGACAAGATAGTCTCATACTGTGAAGTTTAGTCAGCTCTAACTTCTGTGAATTGTATAAAGGAAACAGATTGAGTTCAGGTATTTTTAAAGTGGGGAAACTAGTTTTAAATATATTTGGTTATATTTTCTGTCAGAGTTAATTTAAACCTGTCTCAAGTTCTGATAGGTTTTTCAGTTTATGTTTCTCACTGTCTAACAGTGTCTTCCAGCAGATATACAAGCATGCACCAGCAGTAAAGTAAAGGCATCCTAGCTTATTTTAAAAAGGTTGTAAAAAGTACAAGGGAAGTAACAATGTACATACAGACCCTCTCTTGCACAACTCTTGCATCCTTCTTATGCAACGTCTGGAAATTTGGAAAATCTGATCATTCAAAAGACGATCATCAGAGAGCTCATGGTTCCATCAAGACTGCTTTTTCAGTCCTCTTTTGGAGAACATGCAGAAGAAATATCACAACAAACTGGAGGAAGTGAGATTGACTTCTGAAACTAGTAACATATCATTTTTTAATAGTTTAGCAGTCTGCTGACAGTGGTTCTGTTGGCACCTGTCACAGTGATGTTGAGCCAAATTTCACTTAGATGTTACTGGCTGGTGTGGAACTCACTACAGACACAATTTACACAACCAAACAGCAAATGTGGCTGCAGGATGGCTGATATGCCCTAGTACAAAAGTCTTTGTTCGGTGGGTTGATAACGTGTTACTGTATCTAGAAGAATATTACCTATCATAAATCAGAATGTTTTTACAAATGTATAGATATCCTGATCCATTGCAATTTGGATTGCAATTTGGATTTCCTTGTTCTGTCCTTAGTAAGAACTGTAGTTACTCAAGGACAATTATATCTCTTTAGAATAAACTAAAAAAAAAATATATCTTTGAGAATGACCTCATCCATCTTTTTTTTTTTTTTTTTAATTCCAGAAAAAGAATGCCATCAACAAGCTGGTACTATGCAATTTCATTCCCCCAGTGGAACTGAAGGGTCTACATCTATTTCAAAGTAATAGAATTATTTCATTATTGGATAACTGTAATTCCAGTCCAGAGACATTATTAAACCTCTTAATCTACAGTTGATATACAGTTGTTGAGTCAGTAGAAAGACTCCTGGGTTCCACGATAATGTAGCACTTCAAAAAATATATATGAGTGAAAGGCAGATATACACAAACAAGTATATCAAAATATATTTCCCAAAGCTTGCGAAGAAGAGATTCAGTTTCTCACAGACATAGCTGCACTGTTTCTGCATTTTACAGGCATTGAGAGATCATATTTCCTTTGCACAACTGGTCATGAAAGGCCTATTAAAGAACAGTCACTTAAAAAGTGAGTCTGATGCCCTCAATATATTTGTTGATATCTTAGGCTACTGTATTTGACAGGAAAATTTTCACCCAGAATAGGATTGTATATCTTTTTAGCTTAACAAGGTTGAGCTTGTGTGTAATTATTGTATAAGTGAAAAGACAAATTAATTGCCTACATAGCCTAATATACGCAATAATCCAGCCTCAGGAAGGGTCTATGCAGGCTTGAAAAATTACTATTGAAAATGCTCTAATATTCTCTAATTCTGCTTATCTGTTTCCTATGTGAATTCCCCTACAGTTCACTCTTTTTTTTCCCCTCAGAGATTCAGATTACATTTCACAGAATCACAGAATCGTCTAGGTTGGAAAGGACCTTTAAGATCATCAAGTCCAACTGTTAACCTGGAACTGCCAAGTCCACCACTAAATCACGTCCCTAAGCACCATAGCTACATGTCTTTAAATACCTCCAGGGATAGGGACTCATATGATTCCCTAGGCAGCCTTCTCCAATGCTTGATAACAATTCCAGTGAACAAGTTTTTCCTAATCTCCATTGTAAACTTCCCCTGGTGCAACTTGAGGCTGTTTCCTCTTGTCTTATCGCTTGTTACTTGGCAGAGTAGACCAGCCCACAGATTGCTACAACTTCCTTTCAGGTAGTTGCAGAGAGGAATAATGTCTGCCCTCAGCCTCCTTTTCTCTGGACTAAACAATTACAGCTCCCTCAGCCACTCCTCACAGGACTTGTGCTCTATACTCTTCACCAGATTCATTGCTCTTCTCTGAACACGCTTCAGCACCTCAATGTCTTTCTTGTAGTGAGGGGTCCAATTTCCTTAATTCTTTTTCCAACTTTCAATATTATCACCTTTGCTGTGATTTAGTTACATTATGTTTCTGATAGTTGTTGAGCAGAATTGCGGAAACGTTTGTCAAAAGGGATGACAAGTAGTACAATCTCTTGCTCAAGGTGGAAATTCTGCTTACACTAGCATTTTGAGTCCTACCATGCAAATTCTTCGAAATCATTGTGACCATAGGATAAATACTAAGTTGTTATTTTAAGTGTGCACTAAAATCCCTATTTGATCCTCAAGTGAAAGGGTGACTTAATGGAGACATGTTGACAAAGCAACCTCTAAATCTTCACTGTGCATCATTTAAAACTTTATTTTTTTTTCTGTAGGTATGAAACATTGGGACTCTTCAGTGTTTAGTGACCCCATTACTCTTGAAGTAATGCTTCAACTCATGTATAGAAATAGGGAAATTTCAGTATTTTACAATGAACTTTCACATAAAACACTTCGATCTACTTCATTTTTCAAAGTCAAAATTGGTCTTGCAACTAATGGAATATTGCATGAGGAAAGATAGGGAATTTGAGAGAGCATAATTTTTCTCTTTGCATGATGTTTTTCTTTGTTAATTGACGTTGTTTTCCTTCAGCGTATGTAACAATGCAGTTAGAGAATTTTTTTTATTATTTTTTTTTACATGGAGACACTAGTTTATAGATTGAATATATTTGTTATATTCATAGAGATCTATGCCTGCAAACACAAATACTTATATTCAATCTGTGCTGCTTTTCTCTCCTTAGCTGTCTATTCATGAGTAGTTCATGGTTACTTGATCTTTTCACCTCAATTATCACATCTTGTAAAAGTTTTGGCACTGAGTAAACACAACAGAAACAGAGATTTCTAATGTGAATTTGTTGGTAATGTTTTTCCCCTTCTTCAGAACTGCATCCATAACCATTCAAGTCTTCATTAAATTACATTGTATTTGCAAAATTTTGTCCAAAACATGATTCTATTTTTCTGGAAGAAATCCAGATATCTAGGAAAATTCCCAAGATGTTTTTGTGATAGAGCATTGGATGGATTTCAGTAGGCATTGCCACATGGCTGGAACCAGGTGGTATTTTATCTGTCTTCTGATTATCACTTCCTTAAAGGAACAGAAAGAGCACAAAATGCTTTGTCTTTATCTTTCAGAACTGTAAGGCTATGATTTTCTCACATGCATCATAACCTTACAAAAAAAAATAATAAAAAAAAAGGTAAAATAACTTACCTTGTCTCTTTCTTATGTTCTGCCTGTCCACAACCTCATGTATCTTGTGCTTCACAAACCACCTTTGTATATCGCCAGTGAATCCATATGAAACTAGAGTATGGCTTATTATTGTTTTCAGAGATCATTACCATGTTCATTGATAATTGACAATTGCAAATATATTCTCTAAGATTCCTCTTCTAGAGACAGCAATGCAAATGAAAATCTTACTTGGAAATAATGGGATTTTTTTCAGTAATACTCTTCAATTCATGTCCTCTGATATGAGAGAATAATACACATAGCAATTCAGCATAATGTTTGAGATTTATTTTTAAATACGCCAGGACTATTTTTCAAAGCTACTTCTGACATGTCTAAATTAATTAATATAAAGTTAACCTGCCAGCAGTTTATGAAAAAAGAGTTTGCTGGGACCAAATGCTATGAGTCTTGCTTTATGATAAACTAAAATAGTTTTAATATTGCAACATGTTTAATCCTTGCATGAGTGGGACACACTGGCTACACTTAGAAGAAGCTGACTACATGAAATACTGTCTAAACTTAGCTCAAAAATATGGTATAGAGGCACTGTTTCACGAGACAGCTTTTCACTTGGTCTGCTTAATTTAAAAGATTGTTTTACTTTCTTTGCCTAAAGTAGTCACAAAAATCTTTTGCTTGCCTTTTCAGTCATCGCATGCTTTACTGTGGTGGCTAGGAACGGATAGTTACATTGTACTTCCATTTTTATTATTTTTTTAGAAAAGTGTTCATTTTCTTGACCATTTATACCACAATAAGATTTGTATTCTATTAATTGACCTTTTATCAGTTTGTCATGGGTTTTGTTGACTTTTTTTGTCTCACCCAGTAATGGGAAAATAATTTGAGTAGTAGTACCAGTTGTTTAATGAGTGTTCCATTTATGCCAATTTTTTGTCTTTGGTGTTGATACGTAAAGATACTTTGGCTGAGTAAGTTAATTTTTGCCCTTCACACTCCTCTTATCTGTCTCATGTGTTTCAGACTGCAGGTATCACATGATCTCATTTAACATCTGAAATGTCCACAGGCTGATATAAGCATGTCACACCTGGAAATTATTGCTCTGGTGTGATTCACTGCCAAAATTGTTTTTAAAAAAAGTCTTATTGACAAAAAGATAGACACAGAAGCAGTCTTTCAGTGGAAAAGATTTAGTTTAGAGAAGTCAGGTTTGCTTTACTGTCTAGATACTGCTAGACAGTGGCTAAACAAATAGTTCACATAAGGAATATTCCCTCCCAAAGCCAAGGAACTGCCTATCAATTAAAGTCTGATGTAGTTGAAAGGATGACACATATTGGTACATAAATTATATATATATAAAAAATAGCACTTCAGTTGTTACATCAAACATTTCCAATTCAGAACGCTATAATTCTGGGAAATTTTCAGGCATGACCAAGCAATGCTCATTTAAATAAATAAATAAATAGATCAGTATAGAAAAAGGTCTTACAACAAGAACCACTGTTTCTGGACTTGGGTTCATATTCAACTGTTATTGGACTGTCTATCAGTTTCGTTTTCTTTAGAGAGAATTATTGGGTTTTTTTCCCATCTTTTTATATACAGAAAGAAAAAACTAAGTTTTTCCTTTCATAAAAGAGGACCAGAGGATTTCGTATTTCTTTCTGGCAATTTTAAACTGAACAGGCTTTAGAGATTGTTAGGAAGTAAAACCATGTAAGAATCCTTAATTTTATCTTTATTCAACCAAATTTCAGATATACAAAAAAAGGCTAAACTTGTTTACTGGTTTCAAGGAGTTATAAATATTGGTAAAAATAACATTATGATTATTAGTTTGCATATTATTCCCTTATGGAAATAGTACAGTTTTTATTAAGGGATTTTTGGGGTCTCTCTTCTTTCTGCATGCAGTTGCACTTGTGAAGGTTTATCCTTACGTCCCTCCACGCATATAATTTTTCCCTTACATTGACTATCAGAGATTACATCCCCAAAATACTGCTCTCTTTTAGTGATTGTGTTTAAATAGGGTAATTTTTTCCATGGCAGACAGTTTAAGCATTTCTCCTAGGTCAGTCACAGGCATGGTGATCAACCAATCTAGTGCGAGCAATGCAGAAGGGATACCAATTTTGTGGGGAAAGTTGCGTTTATGTGCACAAACAAGTGGCAGCAGTGGCAATTGTATCTGGTTACTATGGATTACAGTCCAGATTTTCAGCTCTGCTGAAACAAAAGCTTTGTTGAACAATTGGAAACAGGAAAGTTTTATATCCTGTCTTCTGACTACATTGTGTAAGTTCGCTCAAAGAACCTGCTAAGGAAGATAAGATATTCTATAGGCTTCCTATGGTTCTGTAAAACAATTTAGAATCATAGAATCATAGAAGAACTCAAGTTGGAAGGAACTCATAAGGACCATCAACGACACATAAGGATCAAGTCCAACTCCCTGCTCCTCGCAGGACTACCTAAAACTAAGCCACACGGCTAAAAAAGTCATCCAGACAATCCTTGAACTCTGACAGGCTTGGTGTCATGACTTTTCCCTAGGAGCCTGTTCCAGTGAATGACCACCCTTTCAGTGAAGAACCTTTTCCTGATGTCCAACCTGAACTTCCCCTGATGCAGCTTCATTCCATTTCCTTGTGTCCTATCGCTGGTCACCAGAGAGAGGAGATCAGCACCTCCCCCTCCACTGCTCCCCTTGAGGAAGCTGTAGGCTGTGGTGGGGTCACCCTTCAGTCTTCTCTTCTCCAAGCTGAATAAAATAAGTGACCTCATCTGCTCGTCATAAGTCTTGCCCTGAAGGCCTTTCATGATCTTGGTCATCCTCCTCTGGACACACTCTAATAGTTTGATGTCCTCCTTATACTGAGGTGCGCAGAACTGCACACAGGACTCGAGATGGGGCCACAGGACAATTGTTGAGTAGGACAATCGCTTCCCTCACCCAGATAGCTCTGCTGTGCTTGGTGCACCCCAGGACACAGGTGGCCCTTTTTGCTGCCAGGGCACACTATCAACTCATATCCAACTTGCCATCAACACAAAACCCCAGATCCCTTTCTACAGGGCTGCTCTCCAGCTGTATGCAATTTGCATATAGCTTTCCCTGTTCCCCTTCCTCATCCCCAGATTCACCAGCATCCAGTCTTCTTGATAAAGACATAATTAACAGGAGTTGTTAGAACATCACTGACAGTTAACAAATGTCACCAGAGTACTGATCAATTATTTCTGGTGGAAAAACTCTAAGCTTCTTTGCTGTGTAACAGTGGAAGACACAGTGCTAATTTTCAGGTACCTATCCAGATCAGCCTTTTTGCTCCAGGAAAAATGTTGGGATAAACTGTGTGCTGTATATCACCTGAAGATGTAGCTGAAGAAACTTCAACACTTATTTACACTCCACTATAGCAAGTACCATCCATATGCAATGGACTTTCTCTCCTTTCATGGTAGATGACTGCTCCACCAAAACAAGATGGTATTGAAAAACAGGTATTCTTTTCTTGTTAAAAAACCCAAACATTTAACTTACCACTGGCAATAGCACCAATGTTTTCTTCATGGACTTCATGCTCATTAGCTTCCTTCCATTTCCTCCCCTCTGACCTGATAGGAATGAAAAGTGGTTATTATGCATCCCAAAGCTATTATTAGAGCAAACACAGGAAGTATAAGTGATGTTTAATAGCTTTCTAAAGAGTTTAATACTAGCCTCTATGGGAGAAGTGCTTGGTCAATGAATCAAAAACCTTTGTAATCTCAAATTACCTGTCAGCTATCCAAAAATGCTCTAACAGTGTTATAACAATGTTCCTTTGCCTTTACCTAGGAATGGTTTTGATATTTTAATTCACATATTTATGGAAGCAGGTTGGCTTCTGATGACTACATTTACAAGTACATTATCACATAGAGTGAAGTGTCTTATTTTCCAAGAGATCTCATTCTAGAAAAGCTCTATTTTTTTCTGTCTGTAGAACTCCATAACAGCTCATAGACTCTTATCATGTAGTTATCATTATGAGAGAGAATTTGCTGTGGCAGATATCTAAAAAGCACTGCCAGCTAACAAAAAAGTCACATTTTCCTCTAAAGAAATCCACTGACTCATCATAATATATCAAGTGTGTGATTTCTTTTTAAAACCTAGTAGCTATCATAAAACATTAAAATTATAGGCTTCATTTCAATGAGACTGAGTAAGACTGAGCTCTCGGAGAACAGAAAAAGTTTAGATGGCAAAGATGGACAAGAACTGGACAGGAGAAAGTAGAGGAGAGGAAGAAAGTAAATAATACCCCAAACACACAAAGCCAAAAAAAATATCCAACTTGAAAGCAAAATATGAAATGAGACTGAAGTAATATATTTGCAATACTCTGGAGTGGAAGGAAGTATACATTTTAGTATAATTTAGAAATAATTCTGTGTCCTTTCTGAAAATATAAAAACTATAACAACTTCAAAATACTAAGCACTATCTTAGGAGGAAAAGACCTAGAGGTTGGCAGGTTAAATATGATGAGTACATTATGGCATTTCTATCTTCATCCCAACATAACTATCAAAAATTTATAAGAACTTGCAAACCACCACACACGTTAAAATAAGTGCATTTCTTTTCATTGGATCTTTTCTTTGCTATTTTAGTTGTTTCTAATGGAGAAATCAAGTAGTACTGCACACATTTAGCAAATGAGAGCTTATCTCTATTGTCTTAAAATTTTTCTTCTGATCAACTTTTCTTAACTAGAAAACTATTGCACTGTAAAATTCAGACCTCTGTTTGAGGCCTATGCAGAATTGCATTTTGCTCATTTATTCAAATGACTAAGAAGAAAAAGTTCCTTTAACAAAAAGGTCATACAAAACTTACTTCAAGGACTAGAGCTTTCCTCGTGAATATGGAATAAGAAGTAGTACTTTCCCCATTTTATTTAGCTATGCAACGGCTATCTCTCCCAGGTGACCTGACACAGACCCAGTCAACACCATCCATAATGAAAATCAATGGCACGAAGTCACTAAACAATTACTCCATCTTCTTTAAAAATGCACAAGTCTTCAAAAAAACAGGGATTCAGAGGCTGATTAATTTGCCATTTGCCTGGGAGATTGCATAAGTTGCATTATTTAAGAAGTTTCCTTGTCTTTCTGTCCTCAAAGGATGGACCAAGATCAAAGTCTCAAAGATTGTTGTGTGCCCTGGAAAAAAAAAAGGTCACTGTATGGTGGGAAATACAGATCTGTGCCATGGTTGTGGAAGTTTTGTAAATATTTGTTTGTGTAAGTTCCTAAAGAATATTGTTCTTATGCACACAAAATCCATTGAATAAGTCTTGCAAACCCCCAAATTTCAGTTGATATTGAAGAAGGCATTTTATGTGCAGTAATTTAAGTGCAAACCCAGAAAAATACCTAAATAAAAATATTTAGAAATTAAAACCAATTTGGACTAGGACTAAGCTCTAAAGGATCATTCTAAGGATGATATTTTCAATGTTTTCAAAGTTTTTAAACACTGGGCCTCCAGGGGGCTTATGCATTTTGTAACCTCCTAAAAAACCCTAAAATCCAAACCAATTCATGACTTCATATTTTCATCACAATATTCCAAATGGAGATGCTGCATACTTCTGCATTTCACAAAAGATTGTCTGAAGTCTCTGCTATGGTGTGAAACAGATATTTGGAGGAAACTGTATATGTAAGATAATCAAAGTACAGACAGCAAAATCTTTGACAGTTTCTTCTGCCTAGATACAAAACTGGTTCCTAAACCTATTGTTCAGAATTAATGCACTATATTCATAAAAGCCCTGCTTTGCTCTCTGCAAAATTCACAAGACAAAGAAGCTTTGTGACAAAGAAAGAGTTCTCAAGATGGAGGGAGACTTTTTATCAGGGACAGGACAAGGAGGAATGCTTTTAAATCAAAAAAATGCTTTTTAAATCAAAACAAGATAAATTTAGATTCTTATAAGAAAGATGTTTTGTATGGTGGGAGCAGTGAGACAGATGTCCCTGCCCACGGCAGGGGGATTGGACGGATGATCTTTAAATATCCCTTCCAGCCAAAACTATTCCCTGACTCTATGATTTAATGATTTTTGAAATTATTTTGACTTATCTTTGACACTTGAATAAAGAGGTCCACTAACATTTTCTAGTGTTAGTAGCATTGTGTAAGCATTTTAAGTACAAAAATATTTTCAATATCAAAGAATCAGTAAAAGATGTTGGCTATGGCTCCTAAATGGAAAGAGTTCAACACAGAGCAGAAAAAATTGCTCTGATTTTGTCATGTTGTTATTCACGTACAGCAATGACAGCTACAGATTGCCTTTTTTTTTAAGAATTATGTGACAAATATGAGTCTAAGTGGACAGGAAGGACACAAAAGAAGTGTAATAAATAGTTTCCTTGACAGAAGGATGTGCTGCTCTGCTCTGCAAGCAGCATTATAAGATGTCTATGAGTGTGTTAATGGTCAAGCTTTGCCCTAGCTGCAAGGGATGATCCCAGCAGGGAATGGGGGAGGCTCTCAGTCTCGTACAAAGTCTTGGCTGTTCACTTCCTCTACTCCTAACCTCTCTCCTTCTCCTTTAAAGCATCACCTAAATGACTTTGGACCTAATCTTTAGATTGAGCTTGGGTTTTGTTTCAACAGCGTACTATATGCTCTAAATAGCACCTTTCTTTGCAGTGTCTTGACTTCTGTGTCTATACATCTGTTTGTATCTAAAGGATAGCTACTGACATACATAGTATTTATTTATGCATTTTATGTATTGTATATCCACATGTATATATGTATATATATATAAACTTTAATATTTTCCTCTATACAGTTATTTTATTCTCTTTTATTCAATTCTTCCCTAAGCCTGAACCTCATACCTGTGTTGGTTTTTCATTTATAGCCTGGATAGTCACCCCGGTTGGCACAGAAGTGTATATTTGGATGAAATTCTGATTCTGTTTCTGAGATTATTATTTCTGCATTTCAACAGGTGTCTGCTGGACAGTTTTTGTAACCATTACAAAAGCATCACCTATGTGATCTGATCTCTGTAATGTCTGACTAATTTACTTCAGATTATTTATTGTAGAAATAGGGATTGGTCCTGCAGTATTGTTGGCTCTAGCTGAAAACACAGGACCAGGCTACATATTGATGTACAATAACAATAAAATCTCATGTACACTGTGTAGTGACAAGTCAAGATAACTGGTCACCAAGATACAGCGCTACCAGAGCCACCAGAGAGCCCTGATGTTGGAATGTGTTTAGGCACCTAAGAGTATTGATTTTGTACCATCCAAATCCATTATGAAATCAATGGGAACTGCTTGATGTTCAAGGCTTTTTTAAAATCAAGCTGTCAATTCAGGGACATAAATATAGATTTAGAAGTCAAACTTCAGACACCTGTTTTTTTAAAAACTTGACCCTGAGATCAGCACAGCAATATTAAAAGTTGTGTGCAAGTCAAAGAACATTTACAAGAATGCTATTTTGGGCTTAGATTTTAAAGATTGACTCCAAAGTGGTAGGAAATTGTAAGTCATAATGTATTTTCTCTCCTAAATCAATTTGTTTGTGGTTCGTATTGTTAGTAAAACCACATGATATGACACTGAATGCAACTTTGAAAATAAGGGCATTTCTTCTTTGCTTTCAGGAAGCCACAGTAGCTGATTTTTTATTTTAATTTTTTTCCTGGTGCTCATTTGAGTGAGTGCCCTTGATATTTTCTTCAGTTAAAATTAACACTGTCAAAAATCAAAGACCTTTGTTTCTTTGAAACTGTATTAAATAATTCATGCAGCAAAAGAAACTGTAAGTTGTTGCTCAGAATAATAATAAAAAAAAAAGTCGTTAGATGGTTGCATTTTGTCTAGCCAATGCTTCCATACTGCTTGCTAAATCAAGCAAGAACTATGCAGTAGTTGTGGTGGCACACCACTCTGTAGTGGTAGTGTAAAAGCCTTAAGTACAACTATACTGCAAGGCTAATCCTGTAAAACCGATAAAAACTAAATCCACGTGTTTTATGAGGACCAGCTGAGGGAACTGTGTCTATTTAGCCCGGAGGATAGGAGGCTGAGGGGAATCCTTTTTGCTCTCCACATCTACCTGAAAGGGGTTTGTAGTTAAGTGGAGGTCGGTCTCCCAGGTAACAAGCGATAGGACAAGAGGAAATAGCCTCAAGTTGTGCTAGGGGAGGTTTAAATTGGTTATTAGGAAAAATTTCTTCACAGAAAGGGTTGTCAAGCATTGGAACAGGCTGCCTGGGGAATCAGTTGAGTATCCATCCCTGGAGGTATTTAAAGACATGTAGCCATGGTGCTTAGGGACATGATTTAGTGGTGGACTTGGTAGTTCTAGGTTAACAGTTGGACTTGATGATCTTAAAGGTCTTTTCCAGCCTAAACAATTCTATGGTTCTATGATTCTATTTACTGCATACATGGATGAATAGAATTCTTTGATGTTAGTTCCATACACATTTGTTCCAAGGAAGGGTCTGTGACTGTAAGAATTTTTTACAGCAAATATGCTTATTAGTTATTTTTGCTCATATAGAAAATAATCTCTGCATCAGTGAGAAAGAAATCAGGTTTGATCCTAAAACTGGTTAGGGCTGGGCAAATTAACAACAGATTTCTGTATAGATTCGTCTGGAAGAGAAATACTGCATCTGGTCTCTGGTAGCTAGACTGAAGAGAGGGAATGCCTTCTTGCCTTTAAGACACATAATTGAGGTTTACGTAGTGGGGAGTTTGTTGCTGTCTTTACCATTTTGCTCCCTTGGCATGGATATCTATTCTGTGCCTGAACTCTCACTTGCACTGTCCCTCTCCATTGATTTGTTTTGTGTATAGAGGACCTAAGGCTAAAAGAAAAAAAAAAAAAGGTGCATATTCAACTTTAAAGCTGAGTTGTCCCATGTCTCAGACTTTGCAATTGAAATTAATCAAAAATGTGTGTAGCTTTCTCAAAATCGTAGTGCATTTCTGGACAGGCAGGCTCTGTGCTCTCAGTGCTGGCACCCAGGCACTCACCCTGGATGCAGCCGGGTGATGGGTAAAAGCATCCTCACACACATCCTGCAGCCCCTGCCTCCAGCTCCTTCCACCACCCTGTTCCTGCCCACACACCTGTGGAGGAATGGGACAATGCTCTGGCTCCTGCTAACAGCCAGGGAGCAGGCAAGGTGTGCGTGTCAGGAAACACGCCCTGCACGCTGCGGGCTTTCTATTGGCACGCTTTCATGCAGTGCCTAGCACAATCTTAGTTGAATTGCTCACAGAATACCCTCCACTAATTGTATTCTATTTGTCACTTTGTAGCATTTTAACTTTTTATTCCTTCTGAAACACTAACACAAATAAATACTACTGGAATTATTTGCAGAAATTGCAATGCGAATTCATACTCTGGCTTTTATATGTAGCAAAGTCAAATCACTTACATTAAGTTTAAAATGGTACAATAAAGTAAAACTTTGTTAGGTAAACTTAGTTTAGCACTATGCTACACAGCAATATCACTGTAAGGTTAGACAGTCCTGTTAACCTTTGTACATCTGGGACGGAAGAACTAATTAAAAATAAAATTAATAATTTAAATTTCCAAGCTTAGCAATAAATATACAGAATCAATGCATTAGCAACACAGGATAAGTGTCACAGATCCTACAGAAGTTCTATTTTAATTGCAGATTGAACAAAATTTAGGAAGGAATAATTGCCATCTCTAAGGGATCTATACATTTCAATATAAATACAGTTTTATATCAAGAATTTCCCAGCTTTGCTTTTAATTATATAAGTACCAATAATTTTCATTTTAATGTAAAGGACCTGTCATGAAAGCACAATAACTTCAGCAGTCCAGTATACTGTACTTATTTTCCCTTGGCAGGGGCTGATTTTGAAATGTCTTTTCTTCAGTGAAAATGTCTGAAAAGTAAGTATCTCGTTCCTTTCTTCACCTGCATATCTGTATTTGATTTTTAAAATTTTGAGGGCAGGAGACTTTGGTAAGGAAAAAGAAAACACCTGGGCTTCATAGAGACATACACAATTTTTGGAGTGGTGTAATGAAACCTGACTAATTGAGAGTACTGAAAATACGGATAGTCTTTTGAAATAAATGTGCTGTAAAACTGCTGTACAATCCTTGAAATTTTTTCTCATAGTGTATAAAACACTCGTAGAAAGAGATCTTTTTGTGGAATTGACATGATGGGGAAGGATAACTGATATTATTCAATGAAGGCATACAAATGCAACTCACACTTCAAAAAATTGTCATGGGTGCTATGTAAATTTGCTTAGCTGTAACAAAGGATAGTCCTGCTGTGTAGCTAGGTTAAACTGAACCAAAATGATTGTAGACACCAAGCTGTAGATCTTTCTCCTACTTCTTTATGAGTCCTGTATTGATGAAATTATTTCCCAGAATAACAATCTGTTGCTCAGTATCCGAAAACAGCAGTGTCTGTACTTGCTCACATCTCATCACCCTAATATTGATCCCAACCTCTTTGCTTAAAAAAGGATTTCCTTGCAGCTATAATATTTATAACCACAAACATATTGTCAGTTTGCAAAGAGTAACAAACAGCAGGGACAGCAGTTCATAATACTGCAAACCAGTCACATTTCGGTAACCAACCCTTCACAAATATGAAGATAGACTAACAGGTGTCTTTTCAAGAAGTCCTTATATTACACTTTCCTTTTGTGAAATGTATCAACATGCTTCTTAACACTAAGCCCCCATGGTTTCCTAAAATAAAAGTAATAAAGTAATATTGTGACAGAAATGACAATTAACATGGATTGTAAACTTCTGCAGCAAGTCATTACATTGCAAAAT
This sequence comes from Tringa tobata, assembly GCA_033628505.1. Lineage (NCBI taxonomy): Eukaryota > Metazoa > Chordata > Aves > Charadriiformes > Scolopacidae > Tringa > Tringa tobata. The sequence continues at coordinate 7,215,185 of JAHREE010000152.1, read as the reverse complement.
TTTTTTCTACTATTTAAGACAGAAGGGCTGGCAGGAGCTAACAGTTGTTATGCCACATGCTGCAAGGAAAGAAGAAGATCCATCCTTCTGCTGACCCCTAACTGCTCAGAGTGTAGTGAGATAGAGGTAGCAGCCATGTGCCATATATAAAAGATGTATCTCACAAACCAAGAAAGGAAGCTATGGCAGGAAAATTGTCATTTATCTTGAGGAAGCAATGCCTCCCTGGGTTACTCAAGGGTTCATTCGGTGTTTTCTCAGCCATTTGTCCTAGGCTGGCCCACAAGGAATTCCCTAGCAGCTATTATGGAATTTCATCGCAGTTAAATCTCAGGATAATTCTGCAAATAAATGAGACCTTTCAAAGGTGTGACTCCATATCAAAGAGACTGATTCTGATACAGTAGCAGTAAAAGTTGGATTCCTTGTGTGCAAGGTTTCTAAAAGTGGTTTTATTTTAGGTTCCAGCTTTTCATCTGCATCTTATCAATCTCTAGGTGCAAAAAAACCAAATCCAAAATGTCTCCTAAAATGACAGCCAGCATGTCCCTGACCTTGGAGCTTCTGAAATCATGCTGAGTATCTCATTAAAGGTCTCCTAATTATGGTTGGCCCTTTGCCTGAAACCTGCATGTGAAAGGTGACGGCTAACATCAAGGAGCTGTTTTTTTCTTTTACCCTGAAAAACGTCAGCTTCTGAAGAGAGAACTTTGAAAACTATCCATGCTTATAGACGGCCAAGTCTTCTCTTTAGTGTTCAAGCCTAATACCTAGAGGAGTACTTACAGCCAGGGGATGAAGCGGTGGGATTGTTGGAGAAAGTAATTCTAATGCCCATAGGGCTGAAAATGGACCATTGCAATCATTGTTACTAGCTTGGCCCCAGCAAAATTCATCAGAACCCTTCCAAAATAGTAATTTTTTTTTAAAAAGCCACCTCACAGCAAACTGTTATAATTTCTTCAGCTCAGCAGTCCCAAACTGTACTCGCCCTTCTCACAGGAAGCAGGAGGCTTCTACTGAGCACAAAACAGGATTTGTTGACTCCTGTTGGCAAACATGAGTAGGGTGCAGGGAGCCTGCAGTACTCACGCCAGCGCTCCCACTGATTTCATCGGTCTGTCTTACACGAAGAAGGTAAACATTGACTCAGATTGAAATTTTCTCTGTATTTTCACACTGCTCTTTTGCAGAGGGACACAATATCTTCCTTTCCAAATTTTCTTCATCTTTTTCTTTCATTATATGAGCAGGATCTCACATGAAGGGACAAATCATAACGGACTACAGTTACTATTCTTCTTAGCAAACAGAAATTGCTGTGGTGTCAGATGGTTTTGTGGTAAAATAGTTGCCTGAGTACCTCTGGAAGAAGAATATGCGGAGAATGTTAACAGGTGCAGCTTTTTCCCCTGCTTGTGCAAAGGGGCAATATTAATTAATTGTAAAATGAATAAAAGATAGAGTCTTGAAAGTTGACAGTGATTTAAGGGAAAAGAAAAGACACTGACCATTATTTAATATTAGTACTAGATTAATGTTGCATAAGTGCTAAGCAGTGTTAAAGTTATACCACATCAAAGGAGAAGTAAGGAATTGCCTTCTTTTATTTGTTTTTACTAACAACCTTTCCACTGTAAATACTAAAATTTAAATCACATAAATGAATTGCAATGAGAATGTAAAACTAAATTTGCAGATAGTACAGCTGCATTAAGGATTAAAATAAAACTGGTTTAATGTTACCCAAAATATTTTTAAAACTAAAATAATTTTAATTTCAAAACTACTTGCACTTCAAAGTTCAGTGATTTAAAGCTGAGAATTCTACAACAAAACTGAATTCTGTTTCACATATTTTTGATTTAAAATACAGTATATTTGTTGCAAAAATATGTACAACAAAACATTGGAACACTAAATATTTATTAGCTATATCATGATTTTGTCCAATATAAACAGTGTCATTTTGTCTCTGGCAATGTAAGAGTTTTCCATTCTTTCCCTTCAATAAACAAAAATATCCCTTTTCCAGTGAATTAAACTGATCTGTTTTGATTGTAACTGAGCATTTAAAAGGATATATTTAATAGTTTTCACACACTACAAACCACAACCTGGATTAAGGACAAAAATTAGTTCATTTGTGGTGTATTCATCTTCCCAGTAATTTCAAAATAAATTTATGTGGGGGTTTTGGTATTGGATTTTGGATATATTTTTTTTGTGGTTTGGTTTGGTTTTGCTCTGAAGTAGTTTAAAACACAGTATATTTGAATGTTAAAATGGTTTCAATAAATATTAATAACGTGGAGAAGTTGCTTCTTCCTTTGATTTGCAGGAAAATCTATTCCATAAATTTTAATTTTTTTTAAATAGTCTTTTTTTGGTTTTTAATGGCTTTTGATAATAATCTGTAAAACATTGTTAGGAAAAAAAAATTCATCTCATCAGATATTCTGCGCAGAATGCAAAACCCTCCTTGTGATAAATCAGCTCTATTCTCAAAGTCACAATTCTTACTCTGAATTCCAGGCTGTACTGCAGCTCAATAAATTTGGGGAACAGACAAAAAAAGCAGAAAAACACACCAGAAGACAGCTAAAACTTTAGGTGCTTGGTTTAACCACTGCTCTAAGTGAAATGTTACGGCAGAATAGCATAGAAATTTGCCGCTGGATGCACACAACAAACTACTGAATTTCACAGCAATATCACAAAATGAATTTAGGACTGTGAACAACTGAAAGGCTTTCTAAAGGCATGATCCTAATGTCTGACCATTGCACAAAGTGGGGTGTCAGTCAGGCCAGCCCTAAGAGCTGCCACATGCCTTTAGCCCATACAGAACAACAAGAGCAGGGGCATTCCCCATGCACATCATTTGAGCAATTTGAGTATTTACAGGGACACAGCACAGCATCGTGGTCTGGGATGATCTGCACTTCTGTCCCTGCCTCTACTGATGACAGGTCAGGGGATCTTCAGCAGTTAATTTTATTCCACTTGTTGACCAGCATTATGTGCTTGAGATCTGCAGTTATCAAATGGAGATGGGTGGCTCAGTGTCACTGAAGATCTGGGGTTTCATCTCCCTGTATCTGTGTTGTCCCACCTGTAAAACGAGGAAAATACTTTTTGAGGAAAAACAGTTGCTGTTGGCTCAGAGACACAAGATAAGAATAGTCAACTACAGTTTCCTTGTCAATAACAGAAGCTATTCCCTCTCCTTTCTCAAAAGCCCATGATACTAGAAGCCCTCTACATTATATTTAAGATACAGGTCTTTCTGTTTCATCATTAGAATGAGTATATATGTAGCCTTTGCCCTGTTCAGCTCCGTAACATGACAAGACAACCCTTGGCCATTTTTTATTAGCAATAAATCATGGTCTGTTTGGTTCTAGGTTCTCTGAAGGTATGGAGGAATTTTCATTTATTATTCCATATAGGGGGCAGAGATGATTCTCTAATGATTTCATTAAGAAAGACACAATAGGAAAGGAGTAAGGTTTCTGTTTGACAAAGAGCTTACAGATATATTTAATTTCAGTGACATTCCTTTTAAAATCAAAAATATTCGTGAATCAAAAATATGACAACTTTTCTGGATTGAGTCTGTATTTTAGTTTTTAGGAAGTGAAAGAAAACTGGATCAAATGGGTAGAGCACCCAATATAAAAGATACTGCGTTAAATGTGATTAATTTTTATTCACCCAATTTTTAAAATTCTTGGTCTTGATTTAGCACCAACAGGCATGTTTCAGAAAATGTTCCTCATTCTTTTACACTTCTCATTTGGACTTCAGTAGATAGCAAATCCTTTTGGATAACAACAAGTTCTTGGACATAATTTAAAACAGTTAGAAACAACAGGATTCTTCTTATGAAATCTACCTGCACCTGGATGACATAAAAAAAATAGAAACTAAGTAGTAAATATAGTTTGGATATTTTCTTAGCAAAAAGAATGGGCAGCAAAGCATGATAAGAGCCAACCATATAATTATCACAACAAGTAAATAGTGAAGCATAGTGAAGTAACTGTGGTGTAGCTTTAGATTTTGTGCCGTGCTTTCCTGTACTGTTTTCAATCCTCTATTCTTCTCGAACTGCCTCGTAATTCAGTGAAAGATTTGATTGAATTGTACTACAAATACAAAAATACCTTTAAAGAGTCTCAGAAGAGCAGTTCTATTTAACAGGAGTAATATTGGCCAGCAGAAAAAGATGGGTAGGTTAGAGAAAGGGGCCAACCTGAAAGTGTGGCCTACAGTCTATTTTCATTCTGTTTCACAGCATAATTGTACAGCAACAACATAGTCACTTTATTTTTCATAAAAGAGCACCATATGATAATAAATATGGGCTAATTATTACTCATTAATGCTTTTTCTAAGAAAATATTTTTAAAAAGGGAAGAAAATTTTCCTGTTGTTTTTTTTTATCAGAGGATTGTTTAGTAGACAGGACCTGACTGAGAAAGGCACTAATTAGATGGTAATATTAGGCACAGCCATAATCCAGTTCCTACTGGGCTGAGGAACTGGTATGCATTTAAATACAACTGAAAATGAATGTGACTTTTTATGTGAGTTTAGCAATACAATTATTCATATCCTTAGATACATGCTCAATGCTTTCCTAAGTTAAGACATACAAGCCACAAAAATCTGTGATCAGTATTTTTCAATATACTAATGCTTTTTACTGTTTCACTCTCTTGTTACAGCTTGCTTGCTATTCCCTTCACAGCTGTGAAAAAACCAAGCTGCAGCAGCAGCATTGACGGCAGCAGACAAAGCAAGCGGTACCTTGGTGATGCTCTCTGTTCTTCGCTGCTGATGGGGAAATGCACTACGAAGTAGTAGCTACAGACTGTTCTGACTCACACAGGGCAAATATTTCTTGCCAGGGTAATTGCCAAAGGGCTGAATGGATAGTGAGAAACTTAGAGCACTATCCTTTAGCGATTATTTTAATACAGCGTTAGTCTGATGGTTTATGTATAGCAACACATGACACATGACAGTATTCTCTTAGAGCTTTGACAGTGCAATGTAATAACATCACTTGCATACCAATTCCGAGCAATTAAAAGGATCCGCAGTTGGGTTAGAGACAGGACAGAGTATGCCAAATAAGGCAATTATCTATATTTAAGCTATTCAAAGGGCTGCTGAATTTTCTAAACTAGGTACCAAATCAGTTGCATGAAAGATCCAAGATCTCACTTGGATTCAGATCTCAAATTTACCAGGCTACCATGCATAAAGTCATCATTAAAATTTTATATCAGTATACCTACGGTAAGTTATAGATAAGAAATTGTTTTTTTTTCTTTTAACCACCATGGAGTTTGTCTGTGGATGTTTGTAACAGTTTTAAGAGAATTTTTCAGATCCGGTCTAAATATTACTTTAGTACCAATGTTGGCTCTTTCTGTGCTGTTGTGTGTCCCCTGTCGTGTGTTCCCACCCCCACCCCCTGTCCTTCATCCTATGAAGAACTGGAAAGAAAAAATCAGTTATTCCTATAAATTGTCTGAGTACTAAGTATTTCCCTAGGTAACTAGAAGCTACACAGAAATAGAAACAAAACAAAAAGTGTATGGGAGGTTGAGCAAATGAAGAAGGTATTACTGCAAAAGAACGTAACAGCTTCGATACAAAGTTTGAGTATTAATTTTCTGTTATTTTTGCATATGATCACTAAAAAACATTTTTTCTATATGTATTTTGTTATACTGTAAATGTTGATAACAATTATTTTTATTATATTCATTTTTGGGCACTACCTAAAGCCTCATACTAGACTTAAGTAGTATTGTTGAGCACAGATCTGTGTCTTTTCTGTGGTTTTCTAATAATTCTAATAGTTTTAACATCAATAGAGAAGTTTAAAAGAATCTAAAAAATTGTGGAAGTATTCAGTTGATGTATATATATGGAATGATAGTCCATAGTATTGGAATTATGACACAGTACAGAATAGTACAGGCAGTATGGAATGATATTTCACAGTATTAAAAAACTAAACAAAACAAAATGCAACTTTCAAATAAACATTATATGTCTGATAATAGTTCAGGTTAATACAAAATTTAAAAAATCATAGTAAAAAAATATTCCTTTATCCAGATCCATTAATTGCAATAGTAGCATCACAGCACTTTGCTTGCTTTCACTATAAGCCCCTCTTCAATCATCCCATGAACTTTAATTATACAGTAGAAGAAACTATGGTTATACTTTAAAAGTGTTGCTCTGAAAATTGAGTTGCACCATCTGCAAGGCTGGTCTATACCTTCTTTCCCCCAAATAAGCCAGACATTGCTTAGGTCCTATTTTCATAAATTTAAACTCCGAGTTATTTTAACTCAGAATAATATATTTTTTTCTTCTGATACACCAAAATCATCAGGAATAGGAAAAAAAAAATAGAATTTAGGAAAAGAAAATCTAACACTTTTTCCATAACTAATAAACACTGACCATTCCCTTAAACAAATCCCCACCTCCATCTGGCTGATCAGGCAGGCACTTATCCCCCGCCTGTCTTATCCTGTGTTTGAAACTCACTGGTACCCCTCCGGAACAGCAGCTTTTCTAGTCTGAAAAATTTAAAGGGCACTTTTTTTCTTAGAAGGTGGTACTGAATTTTCTCTTCTTTCTCACTTGGCAGTTGCTTCATTAGGGGATCTTTTCCAGCTATGTAGACAGAATCTTTGACAGGTGAAGAAGAGCCTAAAAATTAAGCAAGAATTATGTTTATCCCTCTTAAATTCACACA